>VWZO01009773.1:592448-985473 GCA_013396975.1 Bucco capensis
CCCTGGCGAGGACGGCCTGGGGCGGGGGAGGGGGCTCAGGCCGGCGCGTCGCGTTCCCGTGGGGTGAAGGCGTTGGGTGCTACTTCTCCTCTGCTCCGTGGCTTGTGGGGTCTTGCAGAGGGCTGGGGGGCGCTCCTCGAGTAGGTGTGACTTCAGGTGGGGCTGAGGGTGAGGCAGGGTCCCTTCCTGGCCCCAGGATAGAGTCTGGAGCGGGCCGACCTTGGCGAGGGCGTCTCGTCCTTGGGTCTCCTTCCCTGGCCGTTGGCTCGGCCCGGGAGCATCGCCGTCGGGGGAGTATGCTCTCCCAGCAGTCGTCTACCTTAGATTTCAGGATGGTGGGTTTTTTTTTCTCCTTTTCACTGGATAAAGGAAACCGAGCTAATTTTACCTCGTCAAGAGAGAACAATTGGTTTTTAATCCTTCTCCAACAAGGAAATGGCTCTTTGTGCATTCGTGATTAAACGCTCATGGTGTATTTATTAGATACTGTACAAATAGCACTAAGGCTTTTAACATTTTCTTTACGCAAATAGTTTTCCAGTTGTTGCCAACCAGAGCTGATGTGCCACCCTTGCGATGTTGAATTCAGCTCCTATTGTAATGGATCAGCTGGAGGTGCCACATCCGGAGCTGCCAGCTCTAGCTCTGGCAGGCAGGCGGACTAGAGCAGGCTTCTGCTGTATCTTTACGTGAGCAGAATAGGGTTGTGGGTACGCATGGATAGGTATTTTCTGCTCCTGAGGCACCAGGCAACTGCGCAGTGCTTCAAATGGAGAGGCTGAACCGGGTCCTTCTCCCAGACCACTCGCACCTATCCGCCTAGGACTGATTTCCGTATGCAGAGTCGATCTGCAGACTGGTGATCCGATTCCTCTGTTCTAAGCCTACCTGTTGCAGGAAGCTTTCTCATTCAACCCGGTTGTGTTTGGTTGATAGACCTGCGGTGTGTTTTTTCTGAGACGTCGGAGTGGTTTTGACCTTTAAGGTGTCTTTGACGTTAAGAGCATCCTGGCTGGGAACCTGATTAAATAAGCTACCTCCCAGCGTTTGCCTTTTGATGTTACAAAACTCAAAAGGCGTTACGCTGCAGACAACAGCATTAGTGTTTGGTTTGTTACAACAGCACCTCCTATGACCGTGCTCTGGAAAAAATTTCCACACGTCCCTGACGTCACAGCCATTTGCTTTACGCTGCCTGGATACCAAGAAGTGCTTTTAACTCCTGGAGCACCATGTTACTGCACCCAGCTCTGCCCTCCTGCCCTGGCTACCTCCCCTGCCTCTGTGCATGTGAGGAAGATTAGAGGATGGAGTGCCTTTCTGACAATTGTTCCTCAGCCTCTGTGACTGTCCCTCTTGCTCGTCTGTCACAGGCATTCATCGGGAGACTTCTCCAACGGTGGAGTTTTTTTTACCGTGGAGCAGGGGAGTGAGGAGGAATACTTCACCTACTGCTTCCTCCCCTTCCTTTGTAGGACATAATTTCAGGTCCTTCAAACACCTCTTTTTGTTTGCAATTAGATGAAGATGGTGCAAGATCAGACAGACTCTTAAGTACTCTTTGGCCTCTCTACTGGCCTGCTTCTTCCTGCAGCCTGATTAGCATATAGTTGCTTGGCATGGGCTGGCTTATCCTTTCTGTAGGCGGCCTGGTGATGCCTAGTATGGCATATTACTGTGCAGTTAATCACTTGAGATAATCCTTCTGAACTGGTAACTGATACCCAGAGTCTGAGCTATGCTGCATCTCCAGGTTCTTCTCTACTTCCCCTCACTCCCTCCCAAGATTATTCTAGGCATCTCCCATTAGACCCAAATTAAGTTCAGTCTTTCATTATTATGCAGTTCACTTCTTAATTGGTATGAGCAGTGCTGGAGATCCTTTGTAGACACACAAGGCTGGTAAAATGTGCAGTCCTGGGATATGTCTGAGTACTTTCCCTGCATTTGAGATTGTGTATTAGAGCTGATCTGGGCCCAAGTTCTGCTCCTGTTGTCTAATGGAGGTCATAGCCTGAATTACTAGGGGAGATCAGGCTTTACAATTGCAAGTAAATCTGTAGACTTTCCTGGAAATAGCCTTGTTGAGGCTCAGAGCTTTGTGGAATGGGTGTTCTTCAGAGCACACCCATGGTCTTGTTTCTTACTATTGGGCACTTGCTTCACTGAAAGTCTATTAACCTGTGGTGGCATGCAGTGGTAGAGTTGCATCAGCCAAGGGATCCTTTAAAATATGAAAGAATGTGTTTTAATCATAAACTTTTATAATCCCAAATTCTGATTCATGGATTTGTAGATTTTCAGATGCTCATGCTTCCAGCCCTTTGAACAACTGGAGTGACTTATTTTCTGTGCATTAGGGCATAGTCTCACTGTTAAATACATGCTTCTGCAACAGGGTTTGCTATGTCAATTTAGTGTGCCTGGCTTTTCCTTGCAAGTGGCAGAGGTGGAAACTTTGTCCTGAAATGTGAATGCCTTAAGGGCTTGATTTGATTCCATTTTCTGTTTGTTTTCTCTTGCAGTTAAGATCCTCCTCTTCTATGTCATCTTCTATGGTTGCCTGGCAGGTATATTCATTGGGACCATCCAAGTGATGTTGCTCACTGTCAGTGAATTTGAGCCCAAATACCAAGATCGAGTGGCACCTCCAGGTAACTAAATAGGAGGCCCATGTTTGCCTTAGTGCAAGCTGCTCTAGGGAGGCGGGTTGGTTACTCACCTCAAGAAGGAGGATGAAATAAGCATCTCATTGCTGCAACACATATTTGTAGGGGGTGGGTATGTTCTTACCCTTCTGTGTTAACAGTACTGTGGCTTGAAGGCAAGCCTGCTACAATTAAAGGTTGCATCACATGAAATATGTCTCCTGTATGAGAGGAGCTTGAACCTGGATTGCTTTGCTTCTTTTCCCCTAAACTGAAGCAATGGAGTGAGGCTAAGAGGCTTCACTTAGGAATGAACTGTATGAAGAAGCTAGGTTCAGTTTTCCTTTATTCCTAGCCACAGTATTTCCCTGGGTAAGTGAAGGGACAAAGGTAAAATGTTAGCTAAAACTGGGATGCACAAGGAGAAAGGGAACAGTACAAGTTCTGGGCATACTGAATTGTGTTAGCCAACACTGAGCTATACTGTGTGATCGAGAGGAGATGGTAGCATTCACTAAAGGGTATTTCAGTTGAATGTGTTGTGAGAGATAAAAGGTGGGTCTTGGTCTGTGCACAGCCTACCTTTACTAGACAAAATAAGTCTCTGCTCAACATTAAAATGATCACTTGAGCAGTGTCTGTGGCCAGGCTGCCTTGGGTAGGGGAAATGGAATAACAAGCCCTCATAGCAGGTTCCCTGCTCTGCCTGTGCTGATTCCCGCCGCAGCCAGCAGCGGCTCAGAGCTGGGAGGGAGGAGCTGCGCAACTGCTGCTTTCCCACATTACAAATGACCTTGAGGCTGCTTGGCACTGGGGATGGTAACGATCTGTCTCCAGTTGCTCTGTAAAACAGTTCAGAAGCTTTTAATAACAGTGGTATTTAAGTGACAATTGTGAAGCTGATTGCTTGTGGCTCTGGTGTCGCATGGTGTCTTGCAGCCCCGCTCTCTGTGGTACTATGCTGTGATTATTCCCTGCTCTAACAACACAGGGAATGTTACCATCACCAAATGGTGTTATATCTCAAAAAAAAAAAAAATCATATTTCAGGTTGCTTTTCCACCAGCACTTCCCCTGGAATGGCTGTGTTAGCATGCAGCGCTTCTTTATGTACTCCAGCATGGCTGGAGTAAATGCTGTCTTAAGCACTGAGAGTGGCTGTTTCTGTCTCTGCAATGGGCTCTGGCATTTGCAGAAAAGACTAAACTATTGCTGATACTGCCCAGAGCCATTAGCTGCATCTGAAAAGCCAACATGGCTAATGGTGGAGTAGTTATTTTAATAACATGGTTTTCCCCAGATGAAGCCCAGTGATTTCACTAGACGTGAAATAATTAGTGAAGAAGCCCATGGATCTTGGGTCACATCCAGACAGACCTGCTGTTTAGCCTGTTGTCACATAATTACTCATTCTAGATAAACTGTTTGGAAGAGCAGTTTGCAATTCCAGTTTCAAAGCAACTCTGGTAAAATTTCTGTGTAAGATTTTAGCCTGCAGAGGGTTTTTATTCATCTCTTAATTATGTACTACACTGTTTTTTCTGGGGATTATCTTTTTTTAACCCCCCAAAAAAAAGGAACTGAGTTTTAAGAAGCTGTTGTAGCATGTACTACAGAAATCAAAATGGAGGAAGAATGAAAAGGCTGTTGGAGATCTTTGTAATGGGCTCTCAGGACATAAACTGAAATCAAGGGGAACAAAGTCCAGCTCCTTGAATATATGACAGTTGGCAGCCCAATAAACAAGGGTTTTTAACCAAGCTGTACTGGCACACACAACTGCAAGGCAGTAATTACCAGTTAATAGCACAGGGTCCTTTGTGGGGCATCAAATGACAACTCCTTCTACAGATGGGGACAAGCTGGGGGAGGTTGGCTCCTAGTGTTGTATGTTCCTTGTCCTGAAGCACAGCAGCCATTAGACCACAATGAGTCAAAAATAGCCTTTTGATGTAGGCTTTCAGAAAGTTTGACAGTGGTGTGAGTTGCTGCACTGCTGTGTTTGGGAGGCCAGCAATCCATGTATTCCCCTGCTGTATAGGGCTCTCTTCTGCACTGCAAGCAGAAGTGCTCTTCTGACAATGACCATGTATGTTGGGCATGTTTACACCTGCACTTGGTGAGCATCAACATTTTTTTGTGATCTGAGACCCCTGTGGACTATAAAGTACATAAAATAGGGTGCTGTACAATTCTAATTCATTTGGGAGGATTTGCAAGCCAAGTAAGCATATTGGCAGCTTGATAGAGTCCTGGATTTTCTAGCATACTAGAAAATCTGGTTTTATTCTTGTGACATTGTTCTGTCCTTGGGCAAGTTACTGTTGTATCAGACCAAAATGGCTGGGAAAGGGGAAACTACACTTCCCTTCAGGATTTGCAGGAGAAAATGCTCTAGGGGCTGCTATATCATTCTTCTGAAATACAACAGATTTCATAACAGCAACAGAATGTGCAGGATGTTTTATTGAGTTACTGACACGGGTATAACATTGAAAGCCATAAAGTGCTATTTTTGTAGTCATGTCATTAATGTGCTAATTGGTTTCTGCATTGAACACAACAGGAATGTTATACAGGGCTTCAGGGCAAGCTGAGTTTTACACTGTTCCATGATACTTTTTCCTTCTCTTGCCGTGGGGTGGGGGAAAGGCACAGTGCAGTTCACCTTCTTGTCTAGCCTTGCCATTGCAGCAGCCTGAGCTCCCAGTTACACTTGTGCTGCAGGCTTGGACTCTGCTTTAAGCACAGAGGACTTACCCTGCCAGTAGGGAAGAATGAGGATAGTGCTTCTTAAACTCAGTGTACCCAGTGTTTAAAAACCCCAACATACTCCATTCCCCTCCTCCCCTTCCCCACTCCAATATCCATTGGGCTGTGTATCCTGCCATCTTGTGGTGTGCATCCTGTGAAACATGGCATCCCATTACCAGAGCTGGTGTAGGGGTGGGAGAGCTCACTGCTGCCTAAGGCTTTTTAAGTGGCAGCTGGAAGAAAGAATCCCTGCTCAGTCTCCCCTGCCAGGGGATTTTAGGTGTCTCAGCTTCAAATGCTATACTCTGGTGTGTATTCCCACTTGGCTTTCTTTGGTTCAATAGCAGCAGGGAGGGTGGCAGGAAGGCCCCAAGGAGCATGTGCAGCCTCCTGTGAAGTTGCACTTTTCTGCTTCTGTCTCTTGTCTCAGCATCTATGTTTGGATAAATGGCTGAATTTTAAGCTCCTTGGATGTTACCTGCCAAGCAGATTTTGCTGCATTTACAGAAAATTTGCACCTGATTTTTTGCATTTTGGGAAAGAGGTAGAAGGTGACTGGAGCTTGAAAGGACATTGCTTGGTACGGAGGCTTTTAAAGTCTATCCGCATTTAGTGAGCTGGGGGTGGTGGTGAATAGGAATGGTGTAGTGATCACTCAGTTTTATCATCTATGTCATCCCAGACGTGTTCAGATTCATTCTGAACCAAGATTACATGATGCTTTGGAATGAGCATTCCATGATGAAGCAAGAGTGGTTACTATAGACTTAACCATTGCCAATAATAAGCCTGACTTCTCACTTCCAGTCACTTCCTCTTCACCCTTGGAACGCTTTTTCCTGAAGTCTTGTTCTTGCAGCTTAGAATGATAAATTTTATATGCAAAACCTGGTTTGAAATTAACTTGAATAAATGTGGTTGTAATCTGCAACTCTGTTTTGAAAGTGGAAATGTAGCTGAAAAAAAATAAAACAACTTTACGTGCTGCTTTTGGTATCTTTGTACATCCACAGAGTTAGAAAGCCAAGAGAAGGTGGTGTATGTACCAAAGTCAACGCATCATTCATTTATGTGAACAATGTGTGTCAGTCAAGATAAGAATTGTATTACCTAGCAATGCACTCTTAAGAGCAGAAATTCTAAAAGTAGTTTGTCAGTATTTTAGCAATAACTTACTTGATTCTTCCATATGCAAAGAACAGCGTCACCCCACATAATACTATGGTGCATTTCTGTGGTAATAGCATGAGATGCAAAACTGTAGCAAACAGGTTGACTGAAGATGAGGAGAAGGTTTAGATTCCTGGCTATGAAAGCACTTGAGGCTTTGTTTCTTTTCCCCCTGTAGGACTTGTTTATGATAGTGTCCTCAGGTGCATGAAGCCCCTAAGAGGCTTATTTATGCCCACAGCTTATGGGAGCAATGTATTCCTTAGGTGTCTAGCAACTCATGGTAGATAGCACTAGAATGGCTCATCTTTGTAATTTTTTTTTGTCCCTGCTTGCTTCAGTTCCCTAATGGGGGTGAGAAGAGGTTTTGGAAAGGTTACAGCAGTGTTCTGCTGAGGCTACCTCCTCTTGTCATAACAAATGAACACTTCAAATAGGATTGCATAAGGATTCTGCGATAGTGCTGCTCTGATAACAGTGAAGCTTTTATTTTGGCTATAGGATGTACAGATGAAAAGCAAACAAGGAAATGATAGATCAGTGTCTGGTCAGTTGCAGGCACGTGAGAATGGAGGTTGTGATGGAAGATAGTAATATGTTTTTGATCAAGATAAAGCTGTTTTTCGTAACAAGTCATTACCTTGAACAAGACAAAAAACAGAGATGAACCGTGCCTTCATTTTCAGGCCCTGAGCAAAACTAATAGCTGCCTGACCAAAGCTTAACAAGCCTGGCCAAGCTTTCTTGAATTGTATATTTATACACTTGAATGACACAGCTGTAACTTGAACTCTGGAAAAGGCAGACCTAGGAGAGGAACCAAGGCCTGGCCTGCCTCTGCTGCAATTCCAGATAGCCACTTAAAGTGACTTTGAGCCTGTTGCTTCCTAGCTGAGTGGTAACATGAGGAGGGTTTGGCAGGATGGGATTGAAGTCCCTTACTAAAATTGAACACAGCTTTATATATATATATTTATAACTGTTTGTCAAGCAAAAAAGCAAGTAATTGCTTGAAAAGGGATTGAAAGCCACTGACTGGAGCGTAGGATGTAATCCTGCTAGTGGAATAGTAAGCTGCTTCTAAACTTGCAACACTCAACCTGGTCCATTTGTACCAGAGGGAATTTTGAGTGGTTAAAGCTGCTTCCTGGAATAAAACTCCAAACCCCTGAGCTACTTGCTGGGTGTCTTACTATCTTTGGTGACTAGGAGCTGCGTTTAGGGGAACAAAGCTAATCTTTGTCCTAGGTTACAAACTCCAACTCAGTGGGTAGTGAGGGGGGAGTGGTGAGCTGGCTTGAGGAAGGACTAAGCAGAAGCACTCAAGTGGCTTTGGAAAAATTGCTGGAGTCACAAGCTCTTGTGGGTTGGGGCCAGCTAGCTAAGCTGCTTGAGTTTTGCTCAGGGGAGCTTGTTGGCAAACAGGCCTGTTCTGAAAGCTGTCATAGCAAATGCTGCTCCCCTGCTCCTTTTTCTTGTTCTTGCTAAAATGAAGATGACAAACTGAACAGAAGTCAGGGCCTCAATAATTGCAGTGGCTGCCACAAAAGCAGCATGAACTCCAGTTCCATTGCTTAAGTTTAAAGTGTTAGCCATGCATCAATGCATTCAATTAAAATGTGACCTAAACCTCATGCAGGAGCAACTATTTCCAAGTCCCCTAACGAAAAGTGAAGGGGTTGGCACTCTTCATCCTCTGTAGACATTACTCATATCTAGTCCCTTTTCTTCTCCATGCATTCTTTTTCTCTTCTTCCTCCTAAAGTGAGAAGTGGAGCTAGTTACACAGAATCTAGGACAGTCTTTGAAACATCTCTCCGGGGTGGTGGTGTTTCCTTCTCACGCACTCTATGATGAGCTTCTGATCAGAGAGCTCAGCAGGATGTTTCTGCAAGCAGAAATACCTGCTTACAGAGTGAAAAGCCGAGAGAAAGCAATCAGGCTGATGAATTTACTGGGTGAAAAAAGGTCTCCTAAAAGGGAGACTATGCAAAAGCAATGTGGATTACAGCCAGCAGAGAGTGACCATACCTGACTTGGGGAACCTTTCATCTTTTATTGCAAGGGTTCATGAGTGGACACCTCTGATGTATCCTAAACACATAACGTTTTTTGCAGACTTTCAGGGTGGCTGATTAGGGGATACCAATTTGTGTGATGGGTCTCACATGCAGATGGCTTCCCTTCTGTCCTTGAGGAGGAGGCAGAAGTGGGCAGGGGACCTGTGGTTGACTATTTTTCTTGAGGAAAACCTTGACTTGTAGCCTCCCTTCTGGTTCTGTGATTTTTATCTGCTTAGTGATGACGTCGTGACAATATTCCAGACTGTTGTGGTAAAGAGGAGATAGAGCCTGTCAGAGCCTCCCCTCTGACAGCTTCAGTTGTTTTGTGCAAGTCCTGAAGTCTGAAAAATAGAGATTATTGGAATGAATTAGGTTCTTGGTGTGCAGTGCATTGCCTGGAGGCTGTGCTGTTCTGAGATGTACTTAATGTTTTCTTCCTGATTTTGCTTTTCTTAGGACTGACTCAAGTCCCCCAGGTACAAAAGACAGAAATTTCCTTTTCTGCCTCTGATCCCAAAAGTTTTGAGCCATATGTGAAGAACCTTGAGAAGTTCTTAAAGGACTACAGTGCAGATCAACAAACTGAAAACATAATATTTCAGGACTGTGGGGGTAAGTCTCAAGTGTTTCCTGCAGCTGAGGGATCTGACCCATCAGGCCCATCAGAAGCTGAGATTGAGCAGTGGTGGTCTCTGTCACAGGCTTTTGTTTTTACTGTAGCCAGTGGTATGTTGGTAAACTAGCAGGCTGGTTTGTCTTATGGCTAGTCGTTAAATGAATTTGGACAGACCAGACTTGGCCAGGGATGTACCTAAAAGCTTATTGTAGAGGTTATGTGGTTGGCAACTCTTAGATTGCAGTTGGAGAAAGTTGCGGCTGACTCTCAGAAGCATGTGGTGGTGACCTTATCCTCTCTGAAAGCCATGGGGGTTTTACTGATAGCATTGTTAAAGGTGGTATTGCTCCTCTCGGTGCAATGCAGCAAAACATCTGGGAGGTGTTAACCCTTAATAGATTATATGTAATAATGCAAATGAGACTATCACCTCATAACATATGCATATAAAATCTGAGGGGAGTCCACTTGTAAATGCTGCCTAAAAAAACATCTCTGAGCCAGTGAGCTACAAATGTGTGTGTTCTCTTGTCATTTGGAAGAATCCCTAGCTAAAAAAACAAAACTCCTGCAAACTTGCTGGTCTGGGACCAGCCTACACATAGAGGGTGGCTGTGTGTGGGTCTGTGGTGTCAGCCTGAAGAAGGTGATGTCACTTAGTGATTTGGATGAGGAGCAAATCCAAGCACCGCAGTGAAGCATAAATGTTGCTTATGTGTGTTAGGTGTATGTCAGTGTTCCTGACAAGCAAAAGATCACATTGCATATGGTTGTCTATTCATTCCCCCACCATGACAGACGTACCTACCGATTATAGAGAGAGAGGACCATACAGTGATGTCCAGGGACAGAAGAAAGTCTGCAAATTCAAACGGGAATGGCTGGAAAACTGTTCTGGAATAAATGATCCCAGCTTTGGATACAAGGATGGCAAACCATGCATCCTTGTCAAGCTCAACAGAATTATCGGCTTCAAACCTAAGGCAAGTATCTCTTCTCTTTCTAGCAGAAGCTAGTGAGGAGGAGGAGGAGGAGTTGGCTGCAGCTTTGCTGTGCCTGCTTCTCTGTCTCTGGAGAGAGATCAGTATTAAAGCCCTTCTGCAGAGGAGAAATTGTGAGACAGTATGAGTAACTGGCTGAGTAACTGGCTTTAAAAATACTTTCCATGAAAAAGCAACGAAAACTGAATGCTGCAAGTTGGGAACAAGTAGCAGTGAACCTCACGGTGCAAACTCATGGTTATTTATCTGGTAACTTCTGAGCTTAGTAACTGAATTGCTCTAATGGGGTGTTTTCTTCAGATTATAAAACCCATTTTAAGTTCCTTTGTGGTGCCATGAGACTGTCCCAGGCTGCTTCTTATCCATAGTAAGATCAGTGCATTATCATGCCCTGATCTACTCCATTTCTTTCTCAGGCAGTGTAGAGTTGCCTGCTGTGCTAAAACCACTTAATATTAGCACTAACTCCTTTAATCATCAGACAGAAACATAGGCTGTCAAGCATAAACTAAATCTGAATCAGGCACAGCTCTTGGAGCAAGAGCTGTGAGATCTTCAGGTTATTTAATGCAGTTTCCCAGATGCTGTAGGGTGTCTCTGTTACCTGCTTGATCTGTGGTGCTCCTGAAGGTAATGCTTGCACTAATGCTGAAGGATGTTAATCTGGATAGGAATGGCTTTTACTTAGATATTTTTCTCCAACACATTCAAGTGCTAAAAAAATGCTCTTAAGAATTCAGTGTCAGAACACATTATTGAACAAGGTGATGTGCAAAACCTGCCACTCTGTTTTCTAGATGGAAAACAGAGCAAATGGTGTGCTTAGCTGCCTTCACCAAAATCCATCAGTGCAGTTGAGGACAGGGAATGCTGCTGTCTAGATAATGAGTTGTGAGAAACCATTTTCTTTGAAGGTAGCCTGGCCTGTGCTAGAAGAGCTAAGTTGAATTTTCCAGGGTGGAAACACTGGGTGTGTTTTAGTAGGAGTGTGCTCTGTTTCGTACATGGTGGCTCTGGGATGACACAAGATATGTGCGTTTGGGGAAGAGAAGGCCTTGGTTGGGGATGTTCCTCTTTTTCTTTGTCACAGGGCTCTGAAGAGCTCCAGACTGCAACAGACTGCAGAGTCTAGTCAAGGAGTGACTATGTTTCATTTAGAAATGTGTATCCAAGGCAGTATTTGTTTTCCTGATTCCACACTCCAGCAGAGACCCTGTAGCTTTTGTGTTGGACAGGGTGTGTAGGAAGCAGATCTGAGACTTGCAAGGTTGGGCAGCAAAACTGCACTTGTTAAAGAGACCAATGACCAACATCAGAGTTGGCATCTCCCACCTTCCCTGACATACTCGGAGCCTTTGTCCTTCCCTGTAGGTGGTGTTGGAAGTTTGGCACTGTCAGTGTGTGACTGCCACTCTTTGTTTTTTCTTGAGTGTTTCCAGTCCTAACTGCACACACCTGGTAGGCAGGTGGCAAATCCTCCTGCACCTGCCTGGGCTTTGCACAAACAAGCCCTGCTAGATAGCACTCTGCTGGGTGTGAAATGCCCCAGTGACACCATAAAACCTAAAAATAGCCTGATCTGCTTGCTTTGATGTCCACAACAGTAAAGCTGTAAGAACTGATAATAGCTCTACTTGTGTTAAGTTCCTCTGCTTTGAGTTGCATTGCACTGCTTGTCCGTCCCAAGAACCACCACAAGAGTTGTTGCCTTGGGAACTGAGCTAAAAGGGATTCTGGTTAATGGCATGTGTTTGGTACCACTAATGTTTGCTGCTGAAAGGTGCTTTGGTCTACAGAGAAGTGTTCCATATATAATGTCCTCTTGTTTTGGGTTTCTTCTAGGCTCCAGTAAATGAGAGCCTCCCTCCAGAGGTTATGGCAAAATACCACCCCTATCTCATCCCTGTCCACTGTGTTGCCAAGGTAAGTTGAAACACAGTAGAGCAGGGTTGGGAAGCTGCAGGGAAAGACAAGTCTTGTCTAAGTATGGTTACTCTCTCTGCTTTTCTGCAGACAGAGTTAGTGCTTACTTTGGAACAGGAGTGTTTCTCCACTGATTATGGATGGCAGTGTTGCACTCACAGGGAGGCCTAAAATCATGGGCAGGTAGAAACAAGTATCCTCAAAAGTAGCCATTTCACTTCCAAGAGCTAAATTGGAGCTCTTAGCACAGAGGGCTGAAAAAAGCACTGCAGGAAGTGCAACACTGATGTTTTACTTGGTGGTGTAAAGCAGCTGAGAAACAGAAAACTGTTTTTAACCAAAGGTAGCGCATTGGTACAACAGGAAGCTGTGGTGGGTTCTGACTGCATGAAGTGGTTGAGGTTTTAAATAAAGACAAGCCCTTTTCCTGGCTGATATGTGCTGGGAGGTGCTTGTTGTGTAGCTGCTCGTTAGATAGTGCTTAGGTGTCCTTCCCACCAGTGGGCCATGCTCATTCTGTCACGGTGAGGATCAATGATGCCCAAAGAGAGATTGTGGTCTTGGCGGAAAAACAACAGATGCTACTAGGGAGAAGGGCTGCAAAAGGGAGCATTTGGGTGATTGTCATTGTTCTTCTTTTCCCGCCTCTAGAGAGAGGAAGATGCAGACAAAATAGGCACAGTGGAGTACTATGGGATGGGTGGCTACCCTGGTTTTGCCCTGCAGTACTACCCGTACTACGGCAAGCTCCTGCAGCCACGGTACCTGCAGCCACTGGTGGCAGTGCAGTTCACCAACCTGACCTACGACATGGAGGTGCGTGTGGAGTGCAGGGCCTATGGGCAGAACATCCAGTACAGTGACAAGGATCGCTTCCAGGGACGCTTTGATATTAAATTTGACATAAAAAGCAGCTGATTGTAAGCACAACTCACCTTCCCCCTCCCTCCCTCCTCCTAGCCATTTAAAAAGGTTAAAAAAAAAATAATTAAAAAAAAAAGAGAACAAAAGAGAAAACCTACTAGTCTTGAACAAACTGTCATACGTATGGGACCTACACGTAATCTATATGCTTTACACTAGCTTTCTGCATTTACTAGTTTAGAATGTAAATGAAGTGTAGCAATAGCGACAAATATTTATTCTACTGTAAATGACAAAAAAAAACAACCAACAAAATTGAGCCTTGGGACATGCCCATTTTTACTGTAAATTATGATTCCATAACTGACTTGTAGTAAGCAGTGTTTCTGGCCCCTAAGTATTGCTGCCTTGTGTATTTTATTTAGTGTACAGTACTATAGGTGCATACTCTGGTCATTTTTCAAGCCATGTATTGTATCTGTTTTCTACTTCTTGTGAGCAAAGACTTTTGCTGTCCAAGGTGTAAATACTCAATGGGACTAGAACTGGCATGATACTTCTCATTATTTTGTTCCTTTTCAAAGAAAGGCCCACCTGTGAGAATCTATTTAACAGCACTCCATAAGGCTTCTGACTTTTCTGTGGTGTTAGGGTATTTTATTTGGAGGGGTGGCAAGGGAAACTAACTTAAGTGAAGTTCAAGAGAATAGATGATTGTGTGCTGTGCTTTGTAGCGAATGCTGTCTCTCTCTCTCCACCTTTCCCCTCATCCTCCAGTATGTTGTGTGAGAGACTGGGTCAGGCTATCACTCACCTCAGTGATAGGCATAACTCTTTGCTTTATGTATTTTCTTTTCTTTTGCCTTTTTTTTTCTTTTATTTTTTTCTTTTCCTGCTGGAGGCATCGCACACTGTGGTGCTAATGTCTTTATTGAATGTTTTAACCATTTTCATGGTGGAAGAATTTTATATTTATGCAGTTGTACAATTTTATTTTTTTCTGCAAGAAAGTGTAATGTATGAAATAAACCAAAGTCACATGTTTGAAAAGAAATCTTTATTTTAAACTTTATAAAAGCAATGCAGTACCCCATAGAATGGTGTTAAATGTTGTCTAAAGTGCAAAACTCTATGTTCTAACATGTAATAAATAGCCAGGAGTACAGTGCTCTTGTTGATCTTGTATTTCAGTCAGGTTGAAACATTGGACAAATAAATGAATAAACAAACAAACACACTATTCTGTGTGCACATCCTTTGTGTTGGGTGAGATGGAGGCTCTCAGTTGTCCAGAATCTTGAAGAAGTACTGCACCTGTTTCAAAGAGAAAACACATCTTTATCATTCCCAGAACATCTTAGCTGAATGTAGTTGAAATGTGTTGGGATTCACTTAAATTGCAGCTCCCACGTGTGAGCAAAGGTGTTGCACATCAGCTCTGGAACAGTGTGGTTTGGTGTTGGTTATTTGTTTTCCCCTCTCCCTGAGCTGTACTAGAGGCTGCTGTGGTAAAGACATCCAGGATCACAGACCCGTCAGGAACCCAAAACAATCTTGAGTGTATTCATCATTACTGCTAGTTCTCCATGTTGGGAGGCACAGGCCATGCTTCTCGCAGTAAGTACAGGTAAAAATGGTTTATCCTTAGTATTGGTTAAAGCACCCACCAGCAGTGCATGCTGCAGGGCCGGAGGGGAGGGTGCATGCTGAAGACGAGCAGAAGAAACAGTTTCACAGCAGCAACTGGTTGTGTTGCTGCTGGGCGAATAGCGTGGCACTGAAAACAGGCTATGCCTGCTGGGGCTGCTCAGACACGACAGAATGTGGAAGCTGCCTTCCTGCAGGAGTCAAGATCACTTTATGCTGCATGATGCAGATTGCCAGGGAGAACTTCTTCATGTAAAGTGACAGAACATGACTATCCTAGAGCAAGCTGCTTGATAAAACCTTCCACATCAGAATGCACGATCCTGGAAAATCAAAGCACCCTGCTCAACTTTTAGCCAGCTGCTAGAAGGAAAAGCTTAGTTACCATATGCTATGGTAGTTAGCCTGTGCATGTGGCTGTTTTCACACCGTTTCCCCAGAGCAGGAGCTGGCAGAAATCTCACAACTGGTTCACTTGCCACTGCATGTTTACAGCTAGGCAAGGCTTTAACACAAAGAGTGTGATTAAAGCACTGGAATACGGCCTGAAGGAAGCTGCACCTACATCAGAGCTGTAGTAAAGCTGAGCCATTTTGGCTCCCAGCAATTGGTGGGTGTACTAGTGACACCATTTGTTTGGGGAGGTGGTGGTGGGATGGTGATGGCCCAAGGCTTGGTAGGAGCAACTGCCCCTACAAGTCAATTCTTAGATACATGGTCTGTGACAGTTTAAAAAAAACAACACATCAAGAAAACAAAACCAAACAAAATCCTCCATGAGCTGCTTTATTTATAAAAGCCCCAACTCACAGATTATTTAATGCCTTTTAATTTACTATATGACCACACATAGTCCAAGTATGACCTAATGATAAAGATAATGGCTTATTCCAGGGGCTGGGACAAACGTTTGGGGAAAAAAAAGTCTATGGAGCCTGTGTTGGCTGCAGTGACAAAGTGTCAAAAGAGGCTTGTAGAATGTACTCTTAGTAGTAACATATGAAATAAAGCAAAACCAAACCTTTAACCCCCAACCCCCACCACTGGTATGAAATCAATCCAAGTAGGATGTCCCACTCCGGTCACTAATTCACTCAGCCTCATGCCCTGCAGCCACACAAAGACCAAACTATTCACAGGCTTCATGACAACTCTGCTACCGAAGGGCCACACCCTACCATCCTCCCCCAGAAAACTCCTCCCATGGTCAGACATGTCTTCCCCAGCATTAGAAATGCTGCTGTAATTTGTCAGCCTTAGTAGAGAAACAGCATTAAAAGGACACAGGATGACTTAAAAATAAGTAAATCCAACCACACCCAAAAGCCCCAAGCTCAACTCACCCCTCTCCACCCTCCCCACAAGCACGTGAGTCAGTCACGCAGTGGCACCAGTACTTTTGCTACACAACAATCTTGATACTAAAATGACCTTCCAGAAAATGCTGCTGACACAGCCTTGTCATGCTAAGTGCCTGCCTGAATGTCCTGGGGGGAGGGAAAGGGGGTAAAAAATGTGACATTTTGTCATATTTGTAAAATTTGCATTGCATTTACACACACACACACTCACACACTCACACGCTCTTTTAATCTGTGCTGCATTGCTGCTGTAAAAAAACCTCTTCAGGAAAGCATCACCTTCCTCCCAGACTAACAGGACATTGCATTATAAACTGCCAGTTTGAACAAGTTGTTCTTTCTGCTAGATTGGCTCAACATAGTTAAATGTAATTGTAGCCATTAAAGCACATTTTATCTCCCTTCTTGTTGATATAGGAGACCTGCATTTCAAGGTTAGAGACACACACAAAAATACTAATAAAATAAAAAGAGCAACAGACACACACACTTAAGGACAAGAAGCCTTAAGGTTGTGGCTGCATGAATACTTCCACTAACACACATCAGCTACCAGTTTTACAGCTTTGAGTAGTGGCACTTTTGGGCTTCTGTTCCCAGTCTGGCCAGGAGCAGGTGGCCAGCACAGGCCAGGCATGACCCTCCATGTGTGCAGGAGCTGTGCCAAGAGTAAAGAGAAAAGCTGAGCACAATGGAGTCTGCTCCTTCGCGTGTCCAGCCTCAGCCTGGGGTGCTGCCACAGCAGGCACCACACGCCTGGGATGGGGCAGGTTTCAGAGAGTCCCATCACTCCCTTTGCTACCTCAGCTGGAGCTATGTGGCCTCTCAGGGCTCAGGCACTGATCTGCGCCTGCAGCACTCACAGATACAGGTGAACGCTGACCTCACCCAACTCCTGCTTGCTTGCTATGAACAACAAAAGGTTTTGTGCTGTGAACCTGTGAAGGTTTCAGTCCTTCACAGTCCCTGATTTTGAGAAGCCAGTTTTCCCAAGCCAGGCTTAACAGTCTCAGTGCACTTAAAATCCACAGAAAACCTCTTCCTCCTCAATTAGCTTTTATTGGATTGCTGAAGATCCATACAGATTGCACTGGCAAGACTTGGCCATTGGAACAAGCACACTACAGAGTGTATAATGTGCAAAACTAGGTGCTGGTATGTTCTCTTTAAAGATAATGATCCTTATGTGGGTCACCTGCCACCCAGCTCCCAGCAAAACCAGTTAAGAGCTGGCATATCTGTGGTACACAGGAAAGGATCCTTCTCTCCAATAACCCCACCCTCAGGAGCATGGCAATGCTGGACAAGAAACACCTGGAAGTTACCCCACTCACACAACACCACATACAGTGCTTTGCAGAAGAACCAAGACCCAAGGATTTCAGCACTACCAAGAGATTTGGGGTGCCCTCATCTTATGAGGCCTCAGCTGGAGACAGCTTGAAGAACCCCATTCTAAAAGCACCAACTCCTGCAGGTACATGCACCAAACACCCAGATTGGGGATTTGGTATTCCAAAACACTTGGTATTTTAGTAACTACAGTTACTCTCTTTTCCAGGGTCTGAGTATAGTATAAACCACAGAACAGGGAGCTGTGCTTGTACAAAACATCTCAACAAGCCTCACATTTGACCTAGAGCAAGGTCAGCCTCTCTAAGGCAAGCACACCTCTACCCAAAGGCGGCAAGGACAGATCCCCACCAAGAACTCATTTGAAACCAAGCAAACTCATTTCCCAGATGCCACTCAAATGCCCTTCAAATGATGCTAAAGTTCAGCTGTGCTTCTCCTGCCCAGGGATGAAAGAGGATTACATTTAACATCAGCATTCTCCTTACAGACCCCAGGAACCATCTACCTACCTTATAACACACACCTATGCCCGCTCTAGCTCCTGTTCAGGGACAAATAACAATAATGCTCAGGAAGTAATAACAGGTGAATAACTGTGACCTTCTGGCTCTGACCCTAGAAACTGCTTCACCAAGGAGGAGCTGAGAGCTGCTTCAGTTCCATACAGTTTTGCTGCAGTTACACATGCTCTCTGCACAGCTCCCATTAATGAAGTCAGCTGCTCCCTCTGCGCACTTCCATGCCTTACCACAAAGTTTCAGGAGTTAATACAGCAGGTAATAATAAAATCCAGTCTAATGCCCTGGCTGAGCACAAACAATTATCATCTGAACAATGTATGCCCCAGGAGCATGGAGAGGCCAGGCAAAATTAAGGAAAAGAAATGAAAACCATTTTTACAAAAGGGAAGCAAATGGAGTGAGGCAGCCAGGCTTCCATGGGAGAGCAAACCAGCTTGGTACTACCACAGGACTCAGCACAGACAAAGTGTCCTGAAGATTTCAAGTGCAAGAATTACACGTATCTGTAATTTAATTCTCCTTCTGCCCAGAAAACAAAGCAGTGCTGATGAGAGATGCCAGCTGAGCAGCTTTGGAGTCAGAGCTTTTGTCTACAGCAGGTACAAGGTACACCTTGAAGGGTAACCAGCTTGTCATACAGACAGCATTACAGAAAACCCTGGCACTGACAGGGCACCTCAGCATTCATGGAACATCACCCTGGTCCCCTTGGGCTGGCAGTTTCCAATAAGAGAGCCTGTTAGTATCACTTGTGGCAGAAGCAAAGGGGCTGACAGGGAGACAAGCTAGTAGGAAATATGCTGAGATCAGAGTTTCACTTCTCATCCATCACCAGAATGATAATGGCAATGCTGGTCCTTCCTTATCTCTACTGAATCAGAATTGGCAGCCAGGAGATGGAATGCTTTTTCATCCCTGTATTAATTTAGAACCTGTCAGTCATCTCAGTGCCTTTCACACTGCTGGACAGACACCTACCAGTTCCCTATGCCCAAAAATACTACAGTACCCCTTAGTTCATTGTAAATATCCAGGCACATGATCCAGAGAATCTTTGCTGACCTGAAGTTTCAGCATCAGTAAACACTCCCTAAACACTTACTTAGATCTTACAATTTTTTACAGGTTATCTCAGTTGGAGGTCACTAGTAGGAACCGAAAACCATTAATCTTGGTTTGTACATCAGCATGAACCTGCTAACAGTGGTAACAAGTACACTTGCAAACACCTAAACCACATTTCAGTTACAGATCACTCAGCTGACAAAATCATTAGCTTACATGCCAGCACCCTAGGGGTTCATACCATCCTTCCAGCCACAAGCAAGCCAGAAATAAAAATGGTTGTCAAAGGAAAGAGTCTACTTACTGTATTATTTGTTCTGAAAATAATTGTTTTCTGCATGAACCTGAAGAGGCTTTAGTCCCAGGAAATTTAGAGTCAGTCATTCCTTGCCTCTCTCTCAAAAGTATCACACACTGGAAGAAATAAAGCCCAGGGCAGAACAACTTGTACACATGCACTTCAACTGTCCAAGTTAATTTCCTAAGTAGAACTGGGACGAAAGAAAAAAACCCTACAAAACTTTGCAGTAGAAGGTTTTATTAAAGAAACACTACAGGGTAACACAGAGTGCATTCTGCTTTTATGCTATGTGCTGTTAACACATGTACCTCAAAATGCTGTGTATGGTTATGATCAACTCTGAAAACACAAGGAAAGAGAAGAGCAAGGGAAGCTATTTGGAAATTGTACCATAAAATATTAGAGAAACATGAATTCCAAACAGGATGTAAATGAGAGGACCATAATTCATCACACCACAATTCAAAACACCAAGAAAGCAAGTTTTATGCTATTTACTCTGTAACACTATGAGAAAAATAAGTGAACCTGAAAACTTAAACAACAAAGTGTTGTTTTTACACCATACATAACTACTGTGCTGACTCAGACCACTGATTTCTGAAGTACAGACACTTGTAGATTTAACAAGACAGTAAAGGTTCACTGAATCTCTCTACTCCAGTGTAAGCCAACTGCTCAGTAGCTGAGGCTGAACATACTAGCCCAGGACTCTCCCATCAGGCTCTCTATTCCTCCTCTAGCAACATCTTTGGTCACCATCAGAAGAGATCCCTGGCCTGGTAGAACGACTGAAATGAAACCAATTGAAAGGTCCTGGCTCCAATGAGACATGAAAATCTACAACATGACAGCGAGCACTGCTTTCCCAAGGATTCCAAGCAGCCCACTAAGCCACCAGGATCACTGCCTCTGCATTTCAATCTTGAGGGATACTTGCCTTCCTTAAAATCAGGAGCACCTGTAAAGCTCTTGTATGATGCCCTTGAAGCAGTCAGCTCAGGTGCAGACAAGGCCCTAGGTGCACCAGCAAGCTGCAAGATGCAAGCTGCAAACACATCCTGAACACCAGCTCAAAGCACTGAGAACTATCAGGTAAAGCCTGGTTTGGATGTGTTAATACAAGCCACAGCATCCTTGCCAACGCTGAACTAAGGCTCTCTAGTCTACTCAGAAGTTATGGTCAAGAGAGGAGGAATTGGTAGCAGAGAGAGAAAAAGAACATCTTTCCACCCACATCACGGGTTCAAGCAAGAACTGAAGCAACAAGCAAATAAATGAAGTAGAAGGCAGCCAGCATTTAAAGCTCTTCCTGAGCAGCCAAGTTGTTCTGCATGGTAGTATTTGGCCAGGGACCCAACAGGTGACACCTGGCAGCAGGGTTAAAGTTATGATAGATAAAACAGTAACAAAATATCCTAAAAAATAAAACAACCAACCAAAAGCACTACCTGGTCCAAAAGTAGTGGCCTTGCATGCACCATCAAAAGCCACTGTGTAGACTGGGGCTCCCTGTGCTCATAGGAAACATCCCACCACACTAATGGCATCAATTCCCCCAACATGGTGCTCAAAGTACCTTCTGAGCAACATCACTGAATTTAGACAGTTCCATCCCTTGTGGAATGGGTTAGTATTAAGAGACCAAGAGCTTGTTTCAAGTCTCAGCAGCCTTCTGCAATGTCAGCACTCCTGCTGTGTGCTAAACCATGCACTGTCATGACAGGACTAGACCCTTGAGACCCCAGTGACTAAGCTCCTACTCAATAGCAGGACTGAATAAGAGCTCCCAGAGAAAGGCCAGAGTTCTGGTCTGTGGCTGGCTAGCCTCAGCACACTGCCTCTCCCCCAGCAGAACAGCAGTTAACTACCACTGACATCTACATGGAAGGAAACTTGCCCACTTAACAGCTCTGGCCACTTAAGATAAATGACTCTTGCTCAGAGGCTTGCTTACATCTCTCAGCCTATCTCAGATGTACTTGTAGATACATCATTCCTGCCTATATGCCAATGCACTTAGGATTAAAGAGGGAGAATTCAGCTCTTACTGAAGCCAGAAGATGCTTGGTGACTTTGAGGAGCCCTAGACTACAGTCAACACCCTTTCAGGTGATCTCTGCCATCTTGTTCTGTGTTTGCACAGCTGCTAGCACAAGATCATCACAGCCAGTGCCTAAGCATCAGCATTATCAAAACACAAACCAACACTGGTACAACACTACACTTTGAATAATTAATTATTATGGTTTCTAGGCCTTGAGAAACTCTTCAGATATCCCATGTGTTAGCATCTATGAGGGACAGGACATCTTGTTCACAGTCTTTCATCCATATTAGCACATTTGGCTTTTCCTCCCATGTTCCACATACATTTCCACACATGTCTGTAGAGAGCTGAATTAAACTCTCCTCTACCTTGCTCTCACTAGTTTACACTAGTCAGTCAAGGAAGTTACACTGGGAAGAGGTAAACCCTAGACAGAAAGTATCAACACAGCTAAGCATTTGCCTTTTTGACCTCTGAGAGGTGGAAGATGCAACTGGCTGAGGTCAACAATGGGAATCAATGTAAGAATGTATTTGCATCCCACAGCAGTGTGGGCTACAGGACACACAGGTGTTTCTCTTACCCCCAAAATGGTGCAAGACCCCTTGCTCAAGAAATGAAAGGTAATTTGGAGCTTCTATGTGACTGTGTAACCACAATCCCCTTACTGCTTTTGCTGTATAAACTATTCCCCTGGGCTTTTTTCTCTTTGCTGTCATCTGCCCATGGTACAGCTGAGTTGCAGCTAAATTGTTTCTATGCTTCAGCTGGAGGAAGAAGGAGGAAAGAGGACCTGGACTTCTTGGTTCAAAGTGAGAACATGTCAGGGAAAAGAAGGTAGCAGCCTCAAAGACACAAACTGGGCCTCAGATGAGTTATCACAAAGTCTCACACCTTCCCTCTGCCTTGACCTCCCCTCCACAAAATTACCTTGCTCAGCGCAACGCAAACACGTGCCAAAAGCCAAGCCCTGTTTATCCCCTTGGTTACCTTCAGGATCAGGTGAAACTTAAAGGGCTTTGGGAGCTGCTTGGTTCACACTTGTAAGCTCCCTTCTAGCACTTACAAACCTCAGAATTGGCAGAACAAGGGGCAACTGGACCTCAGATCTTACCCAGAAGTGGAAGCACAAGAGCTGAACTATTTCACAACTCTGTTTAAACAAGCTTCTAGTTTAGTGTGCCTGTCTGGCCCACAAGTATAATAATTATACAACCTATGCTCAAAACTAGGCTGCAAGTGACCTAATAATACCATATTTTATTTTTTTAAAAAAAGAGACATCCCTAAAATGTGTTCAAAATCCATCCCTCTATTTTTGCGATTTTTAATCTGAACTTTTTTTCATATAGGCCTAGGCAAAAAGATGACTTAATTCTCTGTACATATACAGCACCAGGAAACATGAGACAGAATTCCAGTGCTGGCTAACATCCTCTGATATGCAAAACCACCACCAAATAAGATGAAGTTTTCCTACACTCCAGATTCCTTCCAACCTGCTCCCACAGCTGTTGAATAAAAAGTCTCAGAAAGTTAAAATGGAGAAGCACTTGAATCACAATAGCCATTATTTGACAGATCATTTTGTACCAGAAGAGACTGAAATTTCCAACTGACATACAAAAATAGCTACAGCTTCGATGAAAACTTGCAAGAAATCCCTGCCAAAAGCCAACCTCACCCAACTCCCTAATTTTTTACTTCTTTTCACTGGAGATGATTAAAAGCATCTTACCCTGGATTATGCAGCTCAGTATGGGCCCCTAATAAAAGACTTCATTGCAAAACTGCCATATGACTGAGTGAAACAATGGCTTCTTTATTAATATTTTAAAGACTCCTGAGGGAAATGCTGTACAGCTGAAATGCCCTCAGTGAAAGGTTCATTGCCATGCTATGCACTTCTGCTGTGTAATGTTTTACAAGCTGCACTGCCCTGTGAATGGGGAGAGTTAGTTCTCAGCTGGTAGAGGTAGCTTGCATAATACCAGACAAGTTAATGGGTAACGAGCAATGCAGGAGACCTTTGTTCCAAGTGTGACATGCACAAATTCCACACTAAGCACATTGACGCTTTTGAGAGTTACTCATTGACATGCTTTATTAAATTGTTTGGACTATACCTTGATACACCAAAAAGATTAGTTTAACTGAGCTGTGTCCCTTTGATGCCTTCCATCCTAAACTGCTGCACTACAACCTCATCCACAGATCAGCTCACTGCTGGTACAAAGGCATTTCCAGGGTGGATGATAGCAAGCCCGTGTGTCAAGATAAGACAGCATCCAGGCAAGAAAGCAACAAACATGAAAACTCCAAGTTGGTAGCCAGCAGAATCATTCTGTAACAGGAGTCTGTTCTTACAGAAAAGGTTATGGGAAGCATTTGTTGTGTCCCCCTACTGCAAAGCAAGTGTCCCTGCTATCCACTCTGGACAGCGTGCTAAAACACCATCATTCCCCCAGCTTCCATGTATAAAAGCAAAGGGAAAGGAGGCAAAAAGTGTGCTTCTCCTGGCATTGTTTAGAATGCCAAACCAAGGACAGCTGGCTTCTAGCTGGTGGAGGACATGCTGCACCAAAAGCCCTGGAGCAGCACAGCTCTTAACACTCGTCAGAGCATTTAGTTAATACCAAGTCTGAGGAAAATTATACCAGTTTTCATTGCCCACAGCACTTGTCCTGACACATCTGCTGAACTGGCCCAACATCACCTTCCATGCCCCTAAGGCTGGATCCAGCCAGCTGAACTTCCAGTGCCACAGCTTGGGTGAGTGAGTCTGTCTCAAGACTACCATGGGTGATCTGTACAGCTAGATAATAGTACTCCTTTGCTTAAATGCCTTAGAAGCAGTAAGCCACTCTCACTGGTGTGAGGCAGAGCAAGGGAAAGAGGAGCTTCCAGCAGTACATGGCACACAGTCTGCCAGTGCCCAGTCTCACTCTGGAACACCACTGCACAGCTGAAATTCAAGGAAGTGATAGGGAAAAAAACAACCATCATGGCAGCTCTCAGAAGACAAACACAACGCTGTATTTTGATAACAGCAAAATCACCTCCCTTCGGTAGGTTATTTTCATGTCTGTGGATGCCACAAATAGCTCTAAGGCAAGAGAGAAGGCCAGCAAACGATACTCAAGGAGGTCCATACTACTGCCTGGCTGGAAAGCTGCCCACAGCACTGAAAACTGACACATCTCCCTCCACAATACCCAAGGCAGAGCCTGACAGCACCCAGCAGCCACGCGGAGGCACGCGCAGCACCCTGAGGAGTCAGTGGAAAGGTCACTCATGGGGATGCAAGACTGAGAAGGCAGTTAGTTGGCACATCCTCCACTCCCATGAAAACTGGCTTAACAGCTCACTCCCTCCTGCAGTTTCACACATAGCCTACCAGACTCCCAAAGGCACATGTAGCCACACTCATGCAGAATTGCCGCATTATTGTCCACTAGAAGAATCAGTCGCCTAATAACAGCATCTTCCTCAGCAGCAGCAGCAGAAGGTTATTTCACCCTGTTCTCCATCCTGCAGCAAATGCTTTTCCATGCATACCTTACCGAGGGCAGCATCCTCTCCTTCTATGTGTAAGTACACACACAAACATATACATGTACGACTATTAAGTGTTTCTTAATTATGCAGAGAAACCCCATGAGACTGACTGACTGCCCAAGCACCATGGCACAGGAACACAAAGCTAGCATGGGTGGCTCAGACACAGCAGGCTGCACTTCAATGGAGAGGCCTTTCAGGTCACCCCAGATGTGTGCAGTCAGTCATCCCTGGAGTGTTTTGCTGCAGTACAAATGCCCTTATGGAACTGCTCATAAAAACCACCAATCAAACCCAAAATAAAACTAAACCTTGAACTGCACAGTATGAGCAATAATTTATAGGCAGAGAGTGCCAAACCCCAGAAATACTGGTTTTGTGTACTGCAGGTCCAGGATACCAGTTTTTTTAATGATTGCAGATTATGTGGATTCCAGCATAACCTGACAAGTACTCAGCAACTTGGGACCCAATGAACTGAGGTGTGTGTACAGCACCACCTCCTGTGGAAAGTTTTACTCACTGTACTTCCAGTGCTGTGAACAAGGCCTTCGCTGGCTGATTTTTAATTTGCCTTCATACAAACTGTGAAGTCTGGTAGCCACAACACCTCCTATCAAGTACTTTGATTAAAACTAGTCTAGGAGTCACTAATTTCAAGGAAACTTATTTTGTCTAGAGATCAGATTCATCATTCATCAGATCCAGCGGTTTGCAAGCTTCTGTTTCAACAAGGTATTTATCAGCAATTTTCCTCAGGTCAAAGACAGTGAGTTGAGAAACAGAATCATCTTTCATCACACATTTGTGAAAGACAAATGCAAAAATGTTTCTAGTCTGTTCACTTGGCATATAAAACATGCCTGGTCCAGTCCTTGCTCTACCTGACTGTGAAGGAACAAGAATGCAGGTGAGTACTGTATTTCTTTGCTTGCTCCAAATAGCACCTGCTTTACATAAAACAAAAAACACCTGCCAAGAGGTAGAGTAGTACCTGCTTTGGATGTGGAAAACAAATGCAAACCTCTGCTCTGAATGAATGTCCTAGGCAACAACAGTTGATCTGAAAAATTAACAAACTGCTGGTTTAGCCTTCCCTCACGAAAACTCAGCCTCTCATAAATACTCCATTGCTATCAGACTTCCTTCTCTACTTCACTGTCTCCCCATTAAAATGGGAAACTGATGGCAAGGCTGAGAAAACATGACTGTTCCAAGTTGTATTTGTCTATCTATTGCCACTTGTGAAAATATATTTTGTACTCACATGAGAACACACAAGTCTACAAAGTGAATAAGTGTCTGACCCAGTAAGTCAAAGAGCTCATCCAAGAGACTTTAAAAATATTCACCCTCCTCCTGTATCACTAAATTAGGAATAAATAAAGCAGTTGCAGCTTTACTGCTGCAAATACACTGATCTTTCCATCATGACCAGTTGTGTTTTAGGCTCAACTGCATCTCTCCTCCTCTCTAGAGCCTAAGTGAGTTATTCATTAATTCTGGTATGCTTTAGTCACTGCCTAAAATGTGAAGTAGTTTGTAGAACAAAGACAGGAATTAAGGGTCAAACTAGTGGGAGCAAGTGCTGGTATTTGCCTTTGGGGTTTGTTTTGTTTGTTAGTTTGAGGGGTTTTTAAGATGAAAAGTGAACTTTCCTTTTTCCAGGCTCATGGCAAAGAGGTCTAACAAAACAACAAAAAAAGCCCACTGAAAAGCAGTTATACCACATTAAATAAATATAATGTTCTAGGTGCACAAGCTGATAATTAGTCCTTGCTGTCCCTGAGACAGGACTGCTCTCCCTCAGTACTCCTTGGTCATGATTTTGGAGAGAAAGGTACCTTGCTGTTCCTAGTGACTGCCAACTAATTATGAACCACCAAAGTCACCTACAGTTTGGCTACTAACTTCAGCAAGCATTTAATCTAGCCCTTAATTACCTAGCTTGTCTCTTCTAAGAAGTCTCCACTTGCAGACAATCAGACAGCAGCTGCCACTGCAAACACTTTTCAACTTAGGTTTTAAACTGTGGGTGATGAAAGCTGCAGAGAAGGGTGGAGAAATCTTAAAATAAGCAGTATCTGGCACTAAGGATACCTGAGTCTTCAGGAAAGCACCACTGTGTTCCCTTCTAAGCAGGAACATGCCTTTATTGTGCTTCCATAAACACTGTGCATTTAAGGCCCATGATAGGTTAGTAGGTCAACAACATATCTCCCCTTTCCATCTCTGTTTGCTTCTGAAAGTTCAAAAGTCACAAAACCAATTAACATACAGACCAACCTATTCAGCTCTCTAGCCACAAAGTGGCAACAGTAGCAGTCCTCCAAGGTCCTCCAGGCACTACTGACCCTGCAGATAGAATATGTGTCCACAAGAGAGTCAAGACTGTGTCAGGGACCTCTAATAAACTGCTTGGCATTAAGAGAATAAGTGCTCCACATGTCACCCAACAGATACAGCTAAGGCTTTCTTTGTGCAAATCACTGGGGCTCAATTTAAGCTCTGAGATACTGGGACATCCACTTTGTTGCCCATAGACCTGTAAGGAGAGGTTACACTGGAAATGGGAACCTCTAGAAAAGGATGATTCAGTCACCAAACAAGGTCAAGGTGTGGAGGAGTTCTGAATCACAGATGTTTACATCTTTATTCACAGTGTATCATACTGGATCTGTCTGCTTTGGGGCTGTAACAGTTCCCTCAGGTTCAGCTCTCTGGTTCACCAAGAATTTCAGAAAGCTTACATCACAGCATCCTCTCCCAAGAAAGCTTACTGGGTTTCAGAAGAGTGAGTACACTATTTCCTATTCTGGGAAACAAATAAACAAAACCTAAAACCAGAACAAACCAAACAAAAATCACCCTAAAACAAAAACAAGAAATCCTAAACCATCACCACCACAAAGCAATCCAAACCCAACCAACCAACCCAACAGAAAACCCCACAAACCACCAAACCCAACCAATTCACCCCACAAAACCCCAACCAATATGTATATATACTGGGAACCAGGAGGGAAGAAGTGTAAGAAATTGTGTCATTATTTGTAGTAATGATTCTACAGTTTGCCTTCTAAAACTTACTATATTTAGTATTTCATTTTGGAGGAGAGAAATATAAATCAAAACATCTTCATACAGAGTTCAGAGTCAAACACTTTCATACCAAAATTTGAAAAGTGGCTTAGCCAAGCTCAGATAAAATCAGTACCAGAGTTAGAAATGAAACTCTGGGGTTCCTAGTTTTTGTATCTGAATTCAGGTTACCAAGCTTACCCTTCAACAGCAAAATAAGAGTGCAAGAATTTGCACATAGGCTTGTTTTTGGAGCTATATTGGGTAGGAAACTGCAGCACTGTACAAAAAACAATGCCACTTGAAGAAAGATAGGGCTAGGGATGAATTAACTTTCTTTGGGGTTTTAAAAAGGATCCTTCATCTTTGTAGTAAATCTAATAAGTCAGATTTCTCTTTGAAGTTTACTTCAGGCTCCTCCTCTACTAATCAGCTGCCCTACAATGATACTGTAAAACTTTTATAGCAACAGCAACATCTCCTACCAGAACATGGACATAGCAAACACACAGTAACTCCATATCCAAAGAAACAAATTTCACTGCACCAACATTCTCCTCAATGACAAGTGCCCTGCCTATCTCTGAATTCATCTACAAAGCTAACAATAATTGCTCTGTTAAACTCAGTATATTAAAATACTCAGTTATCCATTAAAGAATGAAAACATTCACTACCATTTACTGAACAGCATACTCAAAAATACTAGTCTGGCTCAGCTTCCTTCTGTGGTTGTCTTGCATGTCACACACACTCTGTTCTAGCACAGCACATACAGCCTGTTACAGTTACTGGGCCTGAGAAGGGAGAAAGCTCTGCTTCCTGCTTGCTAGCAAATTGAGACCTCTGTGACTGGATTTGAGTATCCCTCACAGAAAAACTCACTGAGTAGAAAGTCCTTCACAAAGATGATGTCTGTGTGTACTGTATCATGTCTTTTGCATCAGTTGTGGCAAGCCCTTGCACTTAAGAAAATACAGAGATTTTTTCCCCCCCCTCACCTAACTTTTCAGGCAACTATATTTCTTGCAGAACACATAGAAATACTCCAAGTATTAACCTGTTAGCAGTCAAGAGGTTTCTGTAGTTTACATTATAATGCTTATCTGCCAAACAATCAGAATGAAACATTCACTCATTTATTTACTCATTGAAGAGCACTGACCAATGTCCTTTACAACTGAACCTGGACTGTTACAGAAGAAGCTACAGACAGATGAAGAGACACATTCTTTGAGCAATTATTCCTACAGTAAAAAAATAAATATTTTAGATCCTCCTCTCCCAAAAATACAACCAAATTCCTGTTAAAATAACCAGTCTGCAATGGGAACTGCAAAGTGTGTAGTCAGAGTAGTACTGGATCAAGAACTTAGCTTATGATTCAGCTGTGGGATTCAAAGGGCAAATGTCCTTTGTAGTGGAGACACTGAGAGAGAACTCCAGCCTCAATTTGTGTTCTAGAGAAGCTATTCAGCTCCTCTGTTCCACACATCTCACATACAGTAGCTGTAAACTCAGTTTAAACAACCAGCAAAAATAGGGGTATACTTACTTTGTACTAGCATAAAGGAGACAGACTGTGGACATGAGAGAAACTATTCTGCTATTGTACTAAAATGCTCTATGAGTGCTGATGAGACTTCCTTTTTTCCCTTGCAGACTATGCCTTTTTTTTCCCTGCTGCCATTGAAAAGCCTTGACTGAGAGATTTTAGGCTTGTGGTGACAAATACCTGTTTTCTTGTTTAAATCCAGTCCCTTTGAGCAGAAGCTAGAAGTTGTCAACTTTTAATGACAACTTGGAAGTGGTTTAAAAAGCTGAAACATGCTGTTGATACTGGCTGCCATTGTGTGTGGTGAATTTCACTAGTCTGTTCCTTAAACTAGATGCCATTTCCTGGCAAACACCACTTTAACCCACGGATCTGATTTTACTTCATGAAGGAGATGGTGATGCAGTTAGCTTTTCTCTCCCCTCAAGGAAAATACCATGTTGGCAGTGTAAAATTATACAAGCTAGGAGAAACCCTGCTGCTATATCATTCTGCTATAGTCTGATAGCAAAACACAAATACATGCAGACAGTAAACAGAAGCTTCATATGAGCTGGAAAAACATCTGCATTGATGCAGAGATCCATCCAAGATACACTTACACACCACTTCAACCTTCCTGTACAGACCTTAGGTTTGAGGCATGTAATTAAGTTAGTGAGCTTGTTCTGGTTTTCATAGTGACTACTTCTTTATAAACTCCCTTAATTTAACATTTTTCCCATTTGTTGAACTTCAATGAAAGCATACAAAACCAAAATCAGATATAAATTAGTAAACTAATATAAATCCTAATATAAATCACAGGAAATACCAACTGATGTGCCTAATTATGACTATCTACAAATAAACCTGGATTCTAGCTGAAGAATTTGAATCCCTAGTGCCTATAATACTCCAAAAGGCACATAAGCTCACTGGAGAGACAATCCAGATCAGGAGTCATGGTGGTCATCTGAGAAAGGGCTAAGATGATGTCCCTGTAGGAGCACTGTTATGTGCTGATATCCAGTCCCATGGCCACATTCACCTAAACAGGAACTTCATTGTACTATATTCATTCAAGAAAACTGCATGGATGAATTTTTTACAGGATCAGAATTAACAGAGTTAAATGCCCTTAATAAACTCTGCTTTTGTTTCTACTTGATTGCTGGTCTCCCAACACAGCTACTCCACATATAAAACACTTCAACAGCTCAAAACAGTGTCAGGTATAGCTTTTCACTTTAAAACTTCTTAGGATATAAAAGCACGTTTGTTTAGCAGGTCTTACCTCCAAAAGTCCATCTTCAGGTAGGTCTGTGCAGTGGACAGCATTCTGAATCTTGTTCTTCCCAAAGATAGCACGCAGAGTTCCAGGTCGGAGATGACGGGCTATTTCCTATTGAACACAAGAAAACCAGGAGACCTTTGTGAACACAGTGCTCTTTTGTGCTCTGAGTGCAACAGAATCTTATAAAGTAAAATACTATTGTGCTATTAATATATGTGTGGTACACTACAAAAGAGAATAGAGAGGGAAATTCCAGATTCTACTATACACATACACAACTGCTGAAAAACCATGACCAAGACTGTGAAACTAACTGCTTGAAATTGGGTCAACCAATTGGGTCAAGCTACCTTGGATGAAATGTAGGACCCTTCTTCACATTACAGATACACCTTCCTGGCACTTGTATTAATAAAATTAGCTTATATTAACACCTTTGCAGCTCTCAAGCACAGAATTATGCTGTTCTTAGTGAGCAGACACAAGTGTATCACCTTGCAGAGTGTCTCCCCTAACATGAACTACTTGCCTCAGACCCTGACATTTGTGAAGTCTAAGTGCTGAACAGTCTCTTGGTCTTCTCCTCTGTGGTGCTTATCTGACTCTGTAACTACTGCCAACATCTGATCCCATCTGAGGATCAGTCCAGACTCTCTCTACATCCTGCTCTGTTCTGACATTTCAATGTTCTTCTTCATCTACAATGTCAAATGTATCCTTGGCCTCGCAGAGTAGTTAGTTTTCTTACTACAGTAGATACCGCTCAAGTCCTGAAATAACATTCCTCCTCTAACTCTTTATTAGGTTGTATCTCCCATCTTATACTGCAGAGGACTGCCTTCACTGGCTCTCCCCTCCACCTCCACCATACTCTTTCTTTCAAGGCATAATGCAGTCCTGCTGTACTTCTCTGCACTATCACCTTGCAACATTTTCTTTTAACCCCTTTCCTATGCCAACTGTGCTACAGTTTGACAACTTCTCTTCCCAACACCCTGGAGCTCTTCTCCAAGTCTACCTCATGCACGAATTGCCTCCTTTTAAAACTCCTTTTAAACCTCACTGTCCCTTTGGACATTCTTCCACGAGTGCCTCCTGAGCACTGCTGCCTGTGAGGGGACAGCCCAATGATAAGCTCACACAACAGCTACTGAACAGAAAAAAGCATTCTTCCTTGCCAACAGAGCCTACATTGTCCCCTTTCTGAAAAGGCACTGGGTACATTAGGGTGTCATCACTTTGGAAGTGGCCAGTGTGGTTTCACTGTGCCACTCCCAGGTGCTTGTTTTGGTGTCACAGCAGGAAGCTCCTGCCCCCACAGCTAGGTCACCAGACTGGATGGGCCAAGCATTTCTTAACTTCCAGTGTCAAATGGGTTCAGAGTGACTTCAGCAGTGGCTCTTGGCTGACCTGGAAAACTTTGCACAGGTACAGATGGGAACCACTCACATGATGCATACTCTCTTCTGGGATGACAGTGAATGTTTTAAGCTAGTTCCAAAAGACCTTACAATACCCTTTAGGCACTTCCCAGTTTCAGCCACTTGTTTTGTCTCATTACTAAGACTTGAAGGGCAAATTCTTCTTTTAACATAGCAAGTCCTAGATATTTTCTTGTAGTAACAATTATGGTGATCTGTTACCAAGCAACCTAGATCTGTTATCCACCTGGAAGACAATTAAACCACTTTAATGCTTGGAGTGTGTCTAACTCAGAACATGCTATGAGGAATTTCAGTTCCCCATTGTTATTGTGTGTACATCACAGGTTATAAAAGATCTTTGGATATGGATGTCGAGGTTATTTGAATAAGATACACTCAACATCAAACATTTTACTTCAGAGGAAAGTTCAAAGGTTTCACTTTAAAAACAACCTCCAAGAAGGAAAAAAAAAAAAACAACAACCCTGCATGGTCCTTATTAAAGACTTGTGATAAGAAAGCCTGCTGGAGAAACAGAAGTCACATGCCAGTTAACTATAGCTATTTAATCAAGCCTTCTTTGAAACAAGTGTTGGTTCCAGTAACAACTATTGTCAAGAAGCTTGCAATAGCACTAGGCTTTCAATTACTTTAAGGAATATTTGGGTGTATTAGAAACGAATATTGTGGCTATGAAACCACTGGAAATACTTTAGAAAGAAACCTCTCAGAGCTACAGAACCCGGTATTTCATATTCTGTTTATTTCCTATCCATCAAACTCTTTCACTCAAACTGTTCCAATCCTCCAACAGGTCCAAAAATGCTGCCCCTTATGAAGTTTTCCCTTGATCCATCTTCCTCACCAAACTCAATTTTTTTAACTTTCTTTCTTTAAAAGCAGCTATGGCTTCCTGACTTACTATTTGTCCTATGCTCTCCTTTGTACTTCACAACTTCACAACTGAAGACCTCACGATGCTTCTTTCAGACTTGTTCTCTCTCACCAACACTAGCAACAGCTCCTGCTGTTGCAGTATGCAATCTCCTGTTCTTCCTTCCATTTTTCAGTGCAGGTTGCCATGCACTCTCCTGCCCTCCTGAAACTCATCAGCACTTTGCACAAAACCAGACTCATTCTGTTCTGCCCGAGATTGCTTTAGATCAGAAGTACACAAAGGTAGGTCCTCCAGCACTTTTACACTGTTAGCACTTGATTAGTAAGAATATAAATGAGCCTTTCTTGCCATCAGTTAACAAACAGGTCAAGAGGTAAAGCAGTTTCCAGTTTCTTCTTACATTTACATAGCCGAAACAGCACAGTAATGGTCAATTAAAAAGTTTTACTATTCCACTGCTTTCTTGCTACACCACTGAGGAATCCTGAGGGAAGAAGGCCTCTGTAAATGATGCAGATTCAAAGAGCTGTATGGATCGTATCCAGGTGTCCTTCTGTCTGTATGGCTGGAAATCTTGGGAATGTTTCAGGGAAGGAGGAAGAGGGTTCCTTATAGAACTTACTGTTCATGACACAAATATACACTGATCTGCTGCTCCATGACAGGAAGCTTGTCAAGTGTGGCTGTGGGTTGGTTCCCCCACACCCTCCATTCTCTTTTAAACCTCTTTCTCCTAAGCTTTCTGTCAAGTCTAGTTTCTGGAGTATGTGTTTTGTGGACTGATTTTCAAACTTTTTGAAAGGGCTTCAGAATGGGATGATGGAGATGTTAAGAGAAGCTATAGCTCTACAATATGCATGAGAGGAAAGTAACATGTGCACTGGAACTTCCTGTGTGTAAATGGGGATGTCACCAACTCGCATCTCGCATAAAGAATACACTGTCTGCAGCAAAACAAACCAGAGCTGCTCTACCAAAAGGCTTCCTCCTCTTTGGTCTTATCCAGCAGGCTATTTGATCACACCTTACAGGCTGGACTTTGATCTATAGCTAGCCCTTTGAAGATCCTTGTCCTACACAAGATACAGATGTATGTAGGTCATGGTTCTCTCTATCATATATGAGTGCCTAGTGCATCACTGCCTGTATGAAGCACTTAGCACATTCCAAAATCTATGTTTTTCTATACAACTGAATGGAAACAAAAATGTCACCAATGCCAGTAATATGTCAAAATCAGACTCAAAAATCATAAACATACTCATAAGCAAAGCTCAAGAACTGCTTTTCCTTCAAATACCTGTGTTTTCACGGGCTGGATTGAAGTTATATAGAACAGTAATGAGTATTACAGCCAAAATTGCAGATTTCAATAAAATTTGACCAGATTTTTAAAAGCAGCTGCCCTGTATACTTAATTGAGTATACATAAAGACCACAAGGCCACTGCTGTTAAACATGCAGAATCATGCTTTGTTATTGTTTAAATGACACTCAAGGAACAGCCAGAGATAACCACTGACTCTGCGCAGCAACCTCTCCCTCCCTCCTCAGTGAGAAACAGTGCAAACTCTGAATGGAACAAAACACACAAAGGAACTTCTACGGCCAAAAACCTTGCTCTACTTGACCATCAACTAGAACAAGGGAACCTTGAAAAGTCATTACTGGTCCTCTTGGATGAAGCAGAGTAAAACTAAGAGTGTGTAATCAAACCCTTTACTACCCACAGTGTGCTCCCACAGCAGGCTCATTCTTTTAGCTTTGCTTTCAGGCCAGCAGCATCCAGAGGAATTCTTGAGCTGCAACAAACTGCACAGTGCCCTCTCAGCCACTAGTAAAATACTGTTTTCCTTCTCTAGCTGAGCCCTAACTGTGCATCTGCTCCTTATTCTTCTTGGCATTCCTCATACATCACTCTTTCTGAAGGTTATATGTTGACTTGGTCTCCCCACCTCTGCTTTCCTCACCCTGTACTCATGAAGCTTTTTTCTTCTGCAGTTCTCCATGTGCCACTGCTGTCATGAAAGAGACAGTCTCTCTTTCCCCTTGCAGGTGCCAACTGATCCAGAAGGCAGTAGGCAGCCTAGGGCAAACAAGCAAGTGCCTTTCTCCTTTTCAGGATCAGCTATGCCCTTGCCAAGAGAACAGAACACACATTAACTGTGATCAAACAAAATAAAGTAAATTTCACCACTCACAATGGAATTTTTCTAGCTGAACTTTAGCCACCAGAAAGCTGACTGCCTTGTCCAAGTGAGGCACCTGAGCTTCCTCTGTAGTGAGCAGAGGGTGATAAGCCCTTTTGGGGAGGGGGGGGGGAAGACACTTGCAGTACAGCAGCCATGTAAGGCAGGTAGGAGAAGCATCTCTCCTCTTCCCATCATCACAGCTCTTCAGTTGGCTTTTGTTTTGGGGGAATTTTAGCACCAGTCATATCACACACTGCGGGATGCAGCAAGAAGCTGCATAAAATACTCATTCCTACACAAACCACCACCAAGAGGTAAAATGATAAAAGCAGCACAGCCTCTGTCATGCAGAATACAATACTAGACAAGCATCTCCTGTAATGCTTATTCAAGCTAAGAAACACCTTGACATTATTGTTACTGTGGGTACAACCTCAGCTGATGAGTCTGATATATCCTTCACAGAAGTTCTCATCCAAAGACAAAGGCTGAACTGTCAAAATGAAATCTGGAGTCACAGATGATCTTGTGCATGATACCACAAAGGCTAACTTGCCTCAGCTTGCTTCATATGTTTTCTATGCAGTCCATATTCCTTCCAAACTCTAGCCAACCAGTTTTGATGTATGTTCTTCCACTCTAGTCACCTCAGCTCTGACCAGTTTCAAGTGACAAGCCATCTTACACTCAATATGAGCAGCTTCAGATCACAAGAATCTTCTACTCCTGCATCAATCCAAGGTCCACTTAATCATCCCTAAATGCAGTGCTAAGCCTCCTGTCCATATTAGAGAGAAACATCTACATAAGATGGTGCTGTTGCCACTGCAAAGTCTTTAACCAGGGAAAAGCACATTTTTGCCCCCAAACCCAGCCTCTACCTGTTGAAAGATACTTCAGAAAGTTTCTAAACACAAACCAAGATGAATGTTAAAAGGAATGCAATTGGTTTCTTTCAGCTTACATTTCACAGACCAATCCAGAACAGAAGTGTCTTGTGGACAGTGACACGTTTTCTCTTTATGTTCCCCATAAGCTGCAGCAATGTTATGTACATATATGAGTCAGTACCCAAAGGCCTTACAAACACTTCCAAGAAAGCCAGTGTTATCAGAAAGTCTTTTGTACTTTCCACATACCAAAGAAAATCCCCAACCAACCAAGAGCAAATCAAATCAAAACAATCCTCTCCAAACTAACCTGCTCCACACTAAACACTCTTCATCTTTTAACCTCTATCACAAAACAAACTGATACACAGGTTCTTAAGAATCTGGAAAGGTTGCATTGAATGTCTTTAAAATATTTAGCCTAGTTGTCTATCTTCTGAGCACTGTGCATCTGACCTAGACATTCAGGTTGTCTTCTCCTAACTGATGGTAAAATAGGTATGCCTCCAATCACTTACTGGGCATCCTGGCACATCTCTTATCTTTAACTGAGCCAAGTCTGTGCACACATTTAGGTACTTGAAACAGGTTTGTACAGCAAATTAAACTATGTGATCCAGGCAACAGCAGCCAAATTTTCAATTGCAAGGCTGTAAAAAGAGCATCTGAGGCTCAGCTCCTTCCAAAATCAAGTAGTTTTGCAGCAGTAGCAGCACATCATCAAACCATAGTTTATTTTGCTACAAAGGCCTACTCTGGTCTGAGGAAAAACAAACAAACAATCATCGCTTCTCTGTTTATTTTAAAGTCAGCCTACCTCTGAACTACCATCTACTCTGAAGCCCAGGCTTCCAATCTTTTGGAAGTTTTGTTAAGGGACTTGAAATTATTTTCCATACTCCAGTGTTCACAGTTTCTTTGGAAGCTCACAAGTCTGTAGAAGTTGTTACACTGTCTCCTTCTCACTCTCCCTCCCCTGAGGCACCTCATTCTCTCTGCTTCACTCCCACACATTCCCTACCACGCCTCCTCTTTGGCAGCCCAAAGGTGCTGCACCAGCTCTCTGCTGTGGGCAGTAAACGTGGCACATTTGCCAGCCTGAGATAGCATTTAGACTGGTCTTGGAGCTTCTGCTAGATGCTTAAGCAATTCTAATGATAATCACCCTGCTCAGAAACTTAATTTGTATGCCTATCTGCCATTGCCAAGGGGCTGAATCTAGGTAAGAGCAAACTGAAGTAGATCGGATGGCAAAGTCTTGAGGGTAACTAACATTATCAATGTAAGTTGCTCACAAAATAGCAATAAAGGTAAAATATCTAGCTATCTTGTTGTATTATCTGGGTGCAGTAAGAGATATTTACACTACTTGACAGGTTGGGAAAAGGAAGCATTTAAGAACTGAAAAGCAACAAACCCCACAAGACATCAGAAAACACAGTATAACTGTAAATTTGATTATTTGCTTAACTTTAAACTTTAAAGGTGAAATACTGCTCCTACTGATGTTTTTCCAGTGCCTTCAAGGCATCCAAAATTTCATCTATTTATTAATCTACCTGCAAAACAAAGATTAAAAAATTCTAGGCTGCAAGGGACATTTTGGGATTTCATTAATATCTGGAGGCTCTCCAGTGAAAATCACCATGAAATTGCAAACCGTTGTTTTTAGTTTGCAGATATCTCAACTGAGTTTACCCCTGTAAGACCAGGAAAAAAAAAATTCTCTTTTCCTCTGAAATTTTTGAGGCTGAATTTTAGATTTGAAAATGCAGTCCAGATATCTGAGCTTTATACTTTGCAAATCAGAAAAAAACTGCTTCAGAATTCTACCAAGAGTTCCCTAGCCGAACCAACTTTGGGACATCCACATCAACAGAAGACAGAGATGAACTGAATGACAAAACTCACAATTTTGCTGCAAACCTCAGAGAACCTCCTCATTTGGAGCTTAGCATGGGAGAGAGCTTTCCCATCCACCCTATGCCCTCAAGTCTTTGCTTGGAGAGCTTTTCCTTGGAGGTGGCCGTGCTGCCATCTCTTCCAACACAGTTGTGAACAGCCCTGTTCTGATGGAAGGAATCACTCATTATTTGTGTTACAACTGTTTTTTAAAAGGTCCTGGTGTGTTCAGGACTAGTTAGAACACAAGAACACAAGGGAAGCAAAGAAAACAACCACATAGACTCAAATTAACCCAGAACTGGTCACGGTTCCTATACATACTAAGAGACAGTTCCTGGCCTGAAAGACTTAAATGAAGAAACACAAAGAACAGAAAAGAGAAGTAGACCCCATTTCTTTTGTAGTGGGAAACCAAGACAGGGAGACTGTAATTTCCTGGAGCACAAAGAAATACACATTTCACAATGTGTGAAAGCACAAGTTCAATGTCTAGCTCTTAGCTCAGATCTTTTTTGAGTCTCAGGCCAGTTATTCTCCCCCTGATTTAATGCTGCTTTAATTCCTCTGATTATAAACCACAATCTGCAAAACTCAGGCCATGCCAGGTCACCTAGAGGAACTTGAGATCTGCCATGGGAACATGAAGAACTGCTGCTCACCCATATTCTACATTGACCTTGTTCTTGTCCCTTGATCTGGGAAGTCAAGGGATGCAAAGAAAGAGAAAAGTTTTTGGTAGGAATATCCAAGGGAAGTCCCATGTGCATACTGGATGCAATCTAACATACTGCAAGCATAAGAAGCTGCTAAAAATTCTGCTCAGGTGGCCTTGCAGTAGAACAGAGAATGTCAGCCTAAGCCAAACAGAGCAGCAAGCAACACCCCAAATTATTCAGCAGATTCTCAGTATTTGAATTAATCATTTTATATCCAGTTTTTAAAATTCCTTTGGGGAAACCCACTTGACAAATTGACAGATCTCCTTGCAGTAATGATCAGTTCCCCTCAGATCAATGTCTTCTGTGTACCAGTTTATCATTAGGAGTACAGAATGTACACTGTGATCAGCAATTCCTTTTCTCCTTGATTATTATTAGCTTTTCCCACCAATTTATTAACCAAGCAGAGCTTGGATAAGAAGAAAAGAATAAAAAGTCATGCACATCCAAGAATTGACTACTCACGAGCTGCCTACTGAAAGATATGAAACATTCTGGGACAGCTACAGTCAACCTCAGGACATTCAGGATCATATCATCATGGTTACATGGAAAATTAAGTGTCCTACTGCCCTTTTCCTACACCTTTATAACTTCCTCTATTGCACATTTTCAGCAAGCACCTTTGTGTGCTGACTTTTGCTAATTGCCTTCTACAGTGCTCTAGAAAAAACCCTTGCAGCTTGGTCTACCAAGTTCTGCCTTGGTTTATTATTGGCTTATTTTTTTTACTGGAGCTATCACTAGTATTATTTCATAACTTGAAGCATACATAACAGCACTACAAAACTACTATGCTCCAACTCAGGAAAAAGTCAAGTGAAGGACAAGGCTATCTATAGTCAACAAAAAGCTGAGTCAGGCAAGTAGGCAAACGCTCTTAATCTGTTCAAATCCAAGATTCTGCAAACACACAAGGTCACTGTGACCAGGACGCTAAGAAATCAGAGAAGAAAAAAAGTTTTTAGTGCAGCTACAGTATAATTTTCCTTTCCAGATAAAGTGACCTCAGCATTTCCCATATCTTCTGGAAATACTGCTCCCTTTTTCCAAAGAAGGGCTGAGGTTATAAACAATTTGGTTTTTGCTTGAATGCTTCTTTTTATGGATTAATGTCTATATATTCAAAAGCATCACTGTCCAATATAAGAGGATGATCTGCTGTCTGCTGTAACCAAACAGAACACAAGGGAAGCAAAGAAAACAACCACATAGACTCAAATTAACCCAGAACCATCTTGTTCTCAAAAAGGCTCATGCCTTTTGCCCTTATGGACTGAATATATTAATGAAGCTATTCTATTCTCAGAAGCCTCAGCTACAACAGAACCATAATAGAATAGGCCAAAGAAGGAAGGAGGGAGGAAAAAAAACCCATCAAGAAAATAAATATATACCAAAGAAGGTAGACCTCCTGTGACTCCAGAAGGAGACCACAACCTAGGATTTCTGATAGCCAGCTCTGTGTCTTACTGTATTTTCACAAGAGAGGAGAATATTTTGATTTTGATAAAGTGTTAAAACCCTCCCATAGCTGAGGTAAATAACATTTTAATCTAGTGTAGATGGGGAAAACAAGCCCTAGAGAGAGAGAACCCTGTGGATTGCCCTTGATCAGCCTACTGGTGTAAAGTTATATTGTGTATTTGTCTAGACCAGCCTGGTATCACACCATCATCTGAGATATTAGAAGCCTACCTCTTTTTGTGTGGTAGTGAAAATCAAAACTTTTCTCCTTAATCCATCTGAGATATGTAAGCAGAGATACAATAAAGATATGGCATTAGCTAACACTATTTAAAAACAAACCAAGCATAATCTAAAAGAAACTAAGCAATCAAGCACTTTCAAAACTTTCTGTGGTCACCTTCTAAATAAAATATGATCCATCTATATGAGACACTAAGTCTGTAACCTCACTCTCTAAAACTTGGCCTATATTCAAAGCTTGGAGAGAACCTAAAGAGAAAGATGCAATACAAACAAGATATAGAAGCATTCATTTTGCAAAACAAGTCCTGCAGATGGACAGTTATAACCAAAACCCCACAGAATCTGAAAAAAACCCACTTCCTCAAGCCTAAGGAGACAAATTTATGTAACACACAGCATTTATAAGAATCTTGTGTTCATCACAGATGCTTAAAATACCACCTTTTTAATAACACCCACCTACCACTTTGGGATGCACTCAGTCTAAGTGCAAAGGGAGCCTTTATGAGCCCTAAAAGCCAGTCTTTCAGTCTTCTTTCACACCTACCTTTAGATAGATACAATTAGTCTTTGTGATTTCAAATTAGGCTAAATGTCTTCATGTGCCTTCAGAGCTAAACACTATAAAGTCCTTGACCAAGAAATAGAGTTTTCTTAAAAAGTACATACTCTAAGTGTGGCTTAAACACTTAGAAAAATGGCTAGCCCTATGATGTTTTGCAGAGAAAGGCCTAATAACCTAGCTCCAGGATACCCTGGCATGTTATCCATTCTGGGGAGAGGCTAGGAGGTCTCTATGGCCGCAGAGCAAGTCAAGGAAGATCAGTAACCAGTGCTGTTAATGCCTTGTGGCACATCCCTGCTCTCCTTCAGTCTCTGGGCTCATGTTCAGCTTCTCTCCTCTTGCTAAAATAGGGCAAACTATTTCAGCCTGGAACCAAGCATGAGAAGCCCAGGAAAAAACAGTTCAAAGCTAGAGACAGCTTGACATAAGGCAAGGACAGCAACACAGATGGGAACCCTGAGGCCTCTGAAGCTGATGGTACTTTCCCAGAGGGCATACAGGAGTTTTGTCAAAATGCTGATAATTTCCCAAAAATGTCCAGAAATTGCAGTTAAGAATGTGGCTTGTCATGAGGAGATACTGAAAAGATGCAAATATACTCCAGTGTCAGTCTTCTCCCAGAAGTTCCCAGAACTTTCTCTCCAGAGCATGAAAGCAGCAGACTTCTCCAGCATCACACTTCTGTGGTAGTAGCAGGCTTGGTATCAGACAATGCAATATCTTTTATTACCTACTTTGCCAAATGACTGTAATTTGTGACCACTGAATCTAAGGTTCAATGACCCCACATCCAGGATTTATTTAGGCACTGCTGACATATTCAAGTCTGGTAGCTCTGGAGCCTCAGACAAGAAGTGACAGATAAAGTTGGTCTTTTTTTCAAAATGTAATCTTGCCAACATGCCTCAATCACATTGGATTTAAAGCAGAGTTCAGCCTTGAGGGCTCTGTCATTATTTAGTCTCCACATACAGACTGCTAGTCACCACTAATAACAGCAATTTTCAACACATATGCACCTAACCAATGAAAAATCAAAGTGAGCCTACAAACTCCAGCTCCACATGACACTGAACAGCCATCATATGACAGCAACCTTCCGGTGATAACAACTCACATTCAAAGCAAATCACTTGCAAGTAAAAGGCATCTCCATCACTACCAGTGCTCAATTTTTTGTTCTAAACTCCACATAAAGACATATTTAGTGAGGCTGAAGTCCTCACCCTACCAAAGGACTTCCTGTCATATGCAGAGGGTGGCTTGGAGAAGGCAGTATGCAACAGAGTTCTAAGGAGGTCACCTCCAAATTATAACCAGATCATGCACACATGCCACCACAGAGCATGCACATAAACACGCATGCACAATTAAAGCAAACAGGGTGGCAGGGGCTAGTAGACCTCTGCAATGCCCATTCAGAAGCCAAAAGAAACACATCAAGAGAACTTAGTCTGAACAGTGAACTCATGCCTGTAAAAATGAATTATTGGATTCTTGACTCTAAGCTGCTCCCAGGACTACACACAGTTTTGATAGGAAGAACATATATGACATTTATGCATCAGTCTTGTTTCTGCTGCAGCCAATGATGACTTCATCCATTTTAAAGCAGGGAAAGCAACTCACTGCCACAGGTGTTGTGTCTGGTATCCACACAGACATAGGCTTGCCTCTGACAACAAGCTGCAGTACTTCAGGAGGTAAATGTCAAACCACGCACCAACATATTGGCAGTCAGTCACCAGTAGCACTGGTGGCAACTCATGGTTACAGTCATATTACATCTGTGGGTTATTACAGCACAGCTGCTTTAACACTTCCTTTCTTCTAGATCCAGTCTCAATAAGCCCACGGCCTGTGAACCAGCAAAAGGGGGCTCCACTAGAGGGAAGAATCTCCCTCCACAGACAGTCAGAAATTACCACATCCCCCAACTAAGAGGTCTTAGCATTGTCTAGAACACATTTTCATCAGGCCTGCAAAGGCTGATGCGGAAATTAAAAACTGGAAGGACAGAGTCAGATGACTGACCCTAAATAACATCTAAGCAATTCAATCATGTCTTTCCCATTGCAGGCTTAGACAGCAGGATATCATAACTGGTATCAATCGATCTGTTTGCTAGTCTAGCTGATAATGGTTTGGCACTGAGTGAAAATTTTTATTATTACTACATGACTCAGGCTATCTGAGCAAATAATCAATTCTATGAAAACCTTCTTCAAAGAATTAGATTAATGTATCTTATTTGCCTTGAAACACATGATGTACTTCACTGTCAAAACTCTTACCTAGGCTTATTGGTCTATAAGGAGAATCCACATTGAAACAGCTATGACTGTATTATCAGAAAATTAGTACTTACAAGCTCAAAAAGTCTTTATATTTCTTTGTATCTTCCACTGAACTAGTTTGTATGTGGTATAATATGAAAATGTCATGCTGCTAATGTGGTTCTAGGAATGAACAGGAACTTCATTGTCCTCACATGTAAATATTTTTCAGTGCTAGAGATTCACAGGAGGTCTATACAAATCAGAATCTTACAGGAACAGTGCTTTTTGGCTCATACCATTATCCCTATTTAACTGATGTGTTAACTGAGGCAGAAACATATTGAACTTTTCATCCAAGGTCACACAGTGAGGTCAGGAATGGAGCTAAAGCAGACTCCAGCTCTTTCAGTTCACTGCTTTGTTTTCAACCACCTAATCTCCCTTTTAGCTCTTTGGTGTTGATGCAAAAGTACAAATGACTTTAAGTACCCTGTTACCCTTAAAATTGCAAATCCCCAATGTAAAAATAATGCAGGTTAGGATACATAGCAAGCATATGAAAATCCCTTTTCAACCCACTGGATGCAGAAATATTGCAGCATGTCCCATCACTTTAATAATATCTCACAACAGAAGGTACTTGAGTCACTTTTAGCATACTGCCAATCCCAACTAAAAGCTCTTAAGACTACTAAAAGTTATGCAATCAGCCAGGAACATGTACATGATATATACTCCTGGAATCTCATGTTATAACCAACCTTTTCATTTGTGTATGAAGATAGCTCAAAAGAAAGGTAAAAATAAGAAAATAAAACAATATATCCAATTTCTACAGTATTTTAAAAATGCCTTATGAATACTAAGTAATCACCTCAGCAATTCCATGACAAAACACTACCAGCAGCTATTTCAACTTCTATAGAAGCTGTTCAAAGATGATGTGAAAGCTGAAGCTGCAGCTTCAGACCTAAGTAAAAACTAAAGGCCTCCAAGTGCTCCAGAGGCCAAAAACACACAAAAACCAATCAAATGAACCATCAACACCAGCAAGCTCAATTAATGACAGGATTCCTTGACCACTATCCTTCTGTTCTAAGGCTTTCTAGTAGATTCTTTGCTTCCTGACCCATGTGAAACAATGTCAAATCAATGCAGAATAGGTTGGGGTTTTTTTTACTGCACTTAAGCAAAAGAGCTTTCTTGATAATGCACACTGTGCTGCTTTTATCCCCATGTATCCAAGCCTTTTCATTTTTTTTACAATGAAGAAACAGAGCTTCTTTTCTCTTGAACTCTGGTTGCAGTTAGCAACTCTAAGTGATAGTGTGTATTGAAAGTTTAAAATGTTTGTGTTCTGTAGTAATCTGATTTAACTGATTTTTTTAACTCCTCTTCCTAGTTTTCTGGGCAGTTACCTCTTTGCCATAGGTGTAATTACCTCCACCAGCAGAAACAGGGTGAAATAGCACTCAGCACAAAACCCATAATTTAACAACCTGCATAACAAGATGTACTTCCCCTCCTTGAAAAGCTAGACCTGTGTGGAATTCAAAGATCTTTGAAACATCCCTTACTAACGTTGCAGAGAAACATGAACATGGCATTCAAATGGCTGCTGGTCTTTTATAGGGGTGCTGCAACTGTAAGTAAAGTGTAAATACTTGTTTATTACAGTAGATGTGGAGAGAGCCTTCCATTTCTAAGCCCTATTAGCCACAGAGACATTCCAGGACCAAGAGAACAAGGTGCAGAGCAATGGCAGGAGTAAGTCACAGGAGTAGTTTGGGGCCTAGCTGTGAGGAATCACTAAACTAGAGGCTGCAATTGGAAGACAAGAAAAACAAGCTTCACAGCTGATCTGAAAGATTACAGAAAGGCCTCAGAAGAGACCACCAATGACAAAATTCCAGCTGCACTCCAGGAGCTTAAGTCAAGTGTAATTAAAGATGCTGACACTTCACCAAGAGTGCAGAAAGCCAGCTGGCCACTCACTAGAAAAGTGCCAGCGTACCACAAGAATGCAAGCAGCAGCAAGATCTGCAGAAAAACATTTCTCATACTGCATGTACTATCCAGCAGGGACAAATATTCCACCAGCCTGCAGTGTATGACACTGAGACCTTCTATCAGGTAACAGTAATTGTGAGTGAGTCACATTCAACACAAAGGCACACTTTGAGAATCACTTGTGGTCTCCTGTGGCCCCTGGTGCACTAACTGTGCCAACAGCAGAGGGAGCATTAAACTCATTGCCCACAGGAAAGTGTGGGGAGTGATACCCATGTTCCTATAATCCTTGTATGGGTAGAATGTGCTCATTAGCCTTCTAGCAGTCATCCCAGGAGAAAGACAATTCTAATTCCAAACCCGGGCAGATGGAGCTCGTTTAGCCCTGCAAGGCCTTCCATCTAAGAGAAGGACACTCTAATAAAACCTGTGTCCTAAGGACCTCGCTGCCAGCATCCAAGCTTGCTAGGCCCTGGCAGATGAACCTTAGGACTAAAGGGTGGGTCCAGCTCTGTGCATGCTGTGTCTCACCTAAAAAAAATCCCTAGCGCAGGCTCGAGGGTGCTATCTGCTATCCTCTTTTTATCAGCGCGCTTGGAAAAGGCGCTGATGAGGGAGTGTGGGTGGAGCCCTCCCTGGATCTTCGTTTGCGAAGCCTAGCCACGACGATATAACCTTGCCAGAGAATGAAACTGCTACTCCTATTTGAGTCAGAAATTGTAACAACAAAGTTCAGTTGTGACAATTCCAGTTGGAAATGACAAAAGATCACTGAGATATCTCAGTCCTTTCTTCCTCAAGGACAAGCTACAAGTCTTATCTGAAGAGACAGAAATATTTCAGGGAAAGATCACTCTTGAGAGCAGCTGTAGTTACTGTACATGTGCTTTATGTGCCTGAAGAATCAATTCATTTGCAGTTCTTATAGAAAACAATAGACAGCTGCCTGTCTTCCACATATACCACTAGTGTAACTGCTGTGAAGTCAGTGTCCACAAATTACTGCTGCCTGCTTCCCCTAGAAGTAGGTGGGTACTCAGTTTCACTTCACAAGTCATACAGTTAATCACTAAAAGGGACAGCATAGGTAGGTCACTAGCAAGAGATCTGGGAGACAGGAATTCTCTCCTTTGCTTTTATCTTGTGCTACTCAGAGAAGCCATCAGTTTATAGACGCCTCGGTTCCTCAGATCATCAACAGCTCCTTTGGTCACACACACGTTGTATGGCTATGACAGAGCTTTTCATGTGATTTAGTAAGGGAAAATAAGAGAAATTTACCTTGTGTAGGTACACTTGCCTTTAATAACCTAAAGCAGTTGTGATGTTTGCAAGCATATTTTGATTTTAATGTATCAGGCACTAAACAAGGAGAAACATCAAAGGATATAAGAGGCCCAAATAAAACAGCTGCATCTTCTGGAAGTTTTAAAGACTGGAAACCTTAAACATGGAATTTGAAACACAACTGGAATCACCATATTGTGTGCATTACTACTGACATATCATCCTGCAGTTAAAATTAAGTCAGATTAAACAGGTTATGCTCTGCTTACAAGATGCTAACCCAGCAGAGAAACATTTGAATATTACCAAGCAGAAGGTGAGAAAAAAGGTTTGGATAATACCTTTGTGTTTCTGTAATGAAATCTTTGGATCTGAAGAAAAATACATCGTGAACAACTGGTTCTTCCTTTCAAGTATTAATCTGTGTGAATTTTTTCCATGGAAACTGGTAAATCCGCTCAGTCTGCCACTAAAACCATCACATCATAACAAAAAACTATACAAACCCTGACCTCATTGCTTCCATCTTGGTAGTTCACCTCATGGCTCCTGTGTGGTGGTATAGTAGCTTTCATTGTTTAACAATAAACTGCAAACTTTTTTGGACAGCACTTATGCTTGTCCTCAAATTACACCCAGTATTATGCATACCCAATTAGTCACCTCAAGAAATGAAAAATAAAAGCTAGAAGCATTAGCATAGCTCACAGGTATGAGAACTTTTATAGTCTTTTCTGTTTGCTTCCTTCTGAAAAACAAAGGAACCAATTCTCCTTTTATAGTTCCATCCTAGGAGAATGCCACAGATTGCAGTGGACTAACATTTGATTTACACTGGCATGCACAAGCATTGTTCCAAGGCTCTGAAGCCTTGTGTTAGAATATGAATCTTTTCACAGAGGTTTTTGCCTAGATAACTTTCTTTTCACATAAAGTATTTTACCATCTGGTTTAGGTACAATCAGGAGAGTTCCTAGAGGATTTGCAGTTTGGCCCACTAAGACTAGCATGTGGCTTCCATAACAAGGTAATGCTTACATGTCTCCAAAGAATGCAGCAGGTGTGTGGCAGCCTTACCACACTGTGATATTTTAATTCACGTAGACACCACATCAACATTTTTGAGCATTCTCAAGCAAGCACTTACAGGGTCAGAAGGACCACAGAAGTCTCTGAACACTTTTAGAGGCTTGGGTAGTGTAATCTCCATTGCTATGCAAGGGCCTGAACACAACTCTGTAACCATCTCCTGGAAGAGACAAAAAGACAAACAAATCTGAGCTTCTTCGGGCATTAGCAACGGTTGTACTCCTCCCCAAAATTAGACCCAAATTTACAGGACAGGAACAATTAAGAAATATTGGTGCATTTAGGAAAGCAAAGGTATGAAACAATGATGTCATTGGTTCTAGATACTGAATTTCATGCAACAGCATCCATAATACTTTAAATTCTTTGGCAGATACATCCTTACTGATCTGGACCTGGATTTCACAGAAGTATCCCACAACTTGCCAAACCAGACTGAATCAATGGAACACACTTTGCTGGGTAGAAGCCTGAAAAATCACACTATGTTCAGCCAGTTCCACAGGCAGCAATGTACTTTGCAGTGTTCCCTACAGGGAGTACAGTACACAGTCTATATTTGTTTCCAAATATACACTCCTTGATGGCTTTAAGTCACTAAAATGTCTCTTGGGCTTTTGGTTCTCACTGTCTTTTCCTCACATATTACTGTAGAAGCTGAAACACAAGCCAACAGAACAGAACTGAAAGGGGCCTGTGGCACATCCTGCTAAGGAAAGGGTCCTTGATTTGGAAACATTCTTGTGGTGTACTGTTATGTTACACCAAACTCATCTGTTGTCCTGGAACCTCTTGGAGAGTATAGAGACATTGTAAGTTCTGAGTGGGTGATGAAGATGGGTCTTAGTTTTCATAAGCTGAAATTCACTCTGGACATTACTGCCAATTTGGAGTTTGTTAGTTAGAGGTGTAGGTTTCACAAGCAGAAAGACTCTAGTTTGATGTTCTAGTCTGACTTCCTTTTTAAAATACACCCTTATAGTTGCATACTTGTCTAGAAATTTAGGAAGGCAAGTTTTGAACAAGTCACAACAATCAAAAGAATTAAAACCAGTGAGGAATGTGGAAAGGAGAAAAAAAGGAAGACAGGGAAGTACAAACAAGGTCCTGCAATCACACCCACCTGCCATGAGCAGGTCAAGGATCAGCCATGGCAAAGAACAGCAGCATACACAGTACGCAAAAAAGAAGTAGGAAAAGAAGGATTAAGCTCTTCTCTGCCTTTTATTAATTGTGACGGAAACTATACACACAAAAAGAGCAATTATTGTGTGCAAAGTTAGTCCGACTCCTTCATTACAACACAAAGCTGAGGACTGAAGCCCAGCTGCCTGCCATCATCTATACCATAGGGGCATGTGGTACTACGTGAGACAAGCTTGGTCTACCTTACAGAGCCTCATCAAGTCAATGTCATCCAATCAACTCAATGTCATCCAATGTTAGGACAAGAGGGAATGGGAGCAAGTTGGACCACAGGAGGTTTAGTATTAACACCAGGAGAAACTTCTTTACAGTAAGGGTGACAGAGCACTGGAACAGGCTGCCCAGGAGGGTTGTGGAGTCTCCTTCTCTGGACACATTCAAGGGTTGCCCTGGATGCATTGCTGTGTGAGCTGGTCTAGGTGATCCTGCTCTGGCAGGGGGGGTTGGACTAGATGATCTTTCTAGGGCCCTTCCAACCCCTAACATTCTGTGATTCTGTGATTTTCTGAAGTCCAGAGTGAATTTGAAGAACAGACACTGTTTCTCTGGTAAGGCTCATAGTTACAACCAAATAAAATTTCCCTTAGTGAATAGTTTATTCATCAAATAGCATGACTTGTGGTCAATCAAAACCATTTCTGGAGCTGGAGCATCAGCATTTTGATTAAACCCGTGGATTCTGAGCTGACTCAAAATAATCTCACTCTTTTCATCCCCATTTTCTATTCTGGCTACAGTAGGAAATACAAAGCAAAAGGGCACAAAACCTAATCAATATGCAAAACCCAATGCAGGAGATACCAACAAAGCTAAAATTTTGGGCAATTGTTCAGCTTTCTCTTTTCACAGAGAAGTGCTTTGTATGTCAAGCCTTTATCTGACTGGCAAGGAGTTTGAAGAAGAAACAGGAACAGAGATTTTGAAAAGGATTTCTGGATGCTAAGTATCTTCTATGCTGAGTTATTTTGGAATGATAAATAAAATTCAGATCAAAACAGACGGCTGTGAGTCACAGATACAAGAGGTCATATTCCTTCTCCTATTTCACAACATCCTTCTCCCTATTTGGCCTGCACTGACAATATCTATTGCTGTTCCCATATGTGCCTTCTCTGGATCCCTGTACCATCATCATTAACTTTCCCACGTTCTCCTGATTCTGAGATATCCTGAGTGCATGGAGATATTAATTTCATTTCACTTCAACTGAGTGCATCCAGCACATATGGCTTGCAGGACAGAGCCCTAGATTCTCACTTTTCTTCAAATCCCATCTCAAATATATCTTCTTTATTGATTTACCCTGTTTAAATGTCACTTTCCCTTCTGAGTAATTCTCCACTTAAATTATATAACTAAAATTTGCAACTTTAATATTAGAGGGTCAGATTGTACAAAAATGCTGCAGAAGATGTAGAGAATTTCCAATTTGGTTCAGCTTGGTGGATAGTTTTGACTTTTGCAGTACCATCAGATTCTTCAGGCCCTGAAATACTGGTCTATTGGTCTAAGCTTATTGAGTTCTGCCATGTAACTACAAGTCAGCCTGTCCCATCTTCCTTTGGTCCTTGTCAAAATGATGTTATCAAAGGAAACTATTCACCAATATGAGACTGAACTAATACTAATACTAACCTATTCAAAGACAAATCTACAAACTTTGCTGAAGTTAGACTAAACAATCATAAAGGGGGAGAAAATGTGGAAAAAATGCACAATATTACTTTGGGTCAGCTCAGAATCCACTTTGTTAATCAAAATAACTTAATCATTTAAAAATTAAGGATAATTTGCATAGTACATAGGATGGTAGCAAAGCTAGACTCATTGCTGTTTGTAAAGTGAAAAAACCAAAATCCTCTGACAGAAAGTGATCCTGTTGTTCTATCAGCAGTCAGTTTTATGTGACAGTGTAACAAGGCATAATAATATAGAGAGCCTTAAATATCCACTGGGATTACAACACATCCCAAACTTCTTACATTTTCTGAAGATCCACAGCAGTCAGATCAATAAACTTAAGAATAGCTCAAGATGTCATTAGGAAAGAATTCAAATACAGCAGCCGCTTGTAAACAAAATAAGAAACATTTTTCTGGTCCAAGCCACTACTGCTATATCAAACTAAGATACATCTGTGACACATTCTCATAGCATTATTGCAATAAAAGAACTTCTCTGAGGATTTTTTTTTTTAATACCACTGTGTATTTTACAAATTCCTTGGCTGAACAGTTTTCACAAATGACTCTCCTTTCTTACAACATCGATAGCACAATTTTCAAGACAAGTTTATTTGGAGAACAAGCCAGAACTGGTCAATGTTCCTAAAAGAAATCCTATCACAATCCCAGAAAAGGAAAGATGTAACTGCTTCCTCATTTAATCATATTTCATTTTAAAACAGATTATCCTCAAATTTAATGCTTACCATGTATTCAGGGACGACACCTTTGTAAATCTCATAAAATTCTTCCACATCTGAACGCTCCATGTTGAACTAAGAAAACAAAAATGTTAGCCAATCTGCCTTAATCAACAGCCTATTCTTAACCAACAAACATTCACAATATGTCTCTTAAATTTTACTAGGTAAAAGGAATGGCTTTACAGCTGCAATATATAGTTTGTCAACAACTTTAGCCAAAGATGCCACAGGCAACATAACACACAGTATCTTCCACCTTAAATAGAAGTAGACAACGTGGTGATGGCTGATGCCACCAAGACATACAAGAGGATTTGTTTGTTGTATAGTAAAGGAAAGAGGCTATTGGTTTGTGGTGGGGATTTGAGTCACAGAAGGACTTCAGATCTTGAGACTTCCACAAAAATGAGAGGGCAGGACTTAGAGGACTACTTCTGGGAACAATCTCTGTGCCAAACTCCTTTAACTGCCGAGGCCGATCAGAGTGTCAAAATCCTTTAAAAGTATCTTTAAAAACATTCCCCTAAATTCATACTAAATATATATGTAAAGAAAATTGAGGAAGGATATTAGCAATCATTTCTCTAATCTTACTTAGAACATTTTGTAATGATATCTCAAATTGCTTCAGAAGAGACAGATATCATGATTCCCCTTCTAACTACAGGCAAAGGGAGATACAGCGGGGTAAAACGTTTTGGCTCAAAGTCACCCAGCAACAAGAAACAGATCAGCTGATCAATCAAATAATAAAACACAAATATCACAAGGACAGTGCTGATCCCAAAACATTGCTACACAGTCTGCACAAGGGTTTTGTATTGCTGGAAAACACCTGTGCATTGCTGTGAAGCTCACAAAGCACTTCTCCAACTTCTGTTTATCAGAGAAACATACAACAGCAAACCTACCATCTGCAAAGCTGAGATCTGAAATCCTTCATTGATAATGGCTTTTATAATCTTCCCAGCTAGCCCTGAAATAAAACATAAAAGGTAGTATAAAAGGCAAAACTGACAACTGAAAGGTATTTATGTCAATAAATCACTTATTTTGAAACCAAAAAACCCAGTGTTTGTGTAATGTCATGAGAGGAAGCAGAGAGCAGAGCTGAGTTCACATACTCTTATGTTTTATTTAAAGGGATGTGTTGATGATTTCAAACAACAAAATTCCATGCAGCTGTTGAAAAGAACCTCTATAAAGAAAAGATAATTAGTAAAGCCTTTGCTTTTCTCAGATCAACTGCAAAACACTCAGTTGCTTCAAGATCAAGATTTATATTTTTAATTAAGTTCCACTAGCAATCCTGATGCTTAAACAATAATCAACTCAGGTTGCACTGAACTGCAGTGCATTTCAGGCTGCATAGTCTGCTGGTTCTGTACAGTGTTCACCAGACTCCTACTTTAAGATAAAAACAATGTAGGTTTATAATAAATATTCACAATTAACCAGCACAAAAGGTCATGTCTTCTGTGTTAGAAACACATTAGTGCAAAATAACCCACTGCTTCCAAGTTTATAACTCACAAATATGTTATTGCTAATCCTACTGCTTGCTCTACTCTCTCCAGAATGCATCCTCAAAGATAGAATGGCATTGTAAAACAAAACACTAAACTTCAGTAACAAGAACCACTGATTTTCCACTGAATGTGTACTTTAGATTTGCCTGTGCTTACAAGAGGCCATTTGAAAGATTGTTTCAGCCAAGGACAGTTATCTGTGTGAGTGAATTTAATAGAATCACCATTTATATAGAACATAAAAGCCTATCCTCTAGTACAATCTGTGAAAAACTACATATTTCTGGGTGTTTGGTCAGAGCAGAATTAAGCATAGAAGAATACCCTATGATTAATGACAACTGCAGGATTTTACTCCTAGACATTACATCCTTTTATTAACTAGTCTTTAAATTGCAGGATTTTTTACCACTTCATAAATTTAGTAGATGAGAACAAAACACATCTGGTGTCTAGGTTCTAGCATGCTTGAGATTTAAATTGCAGACAGTCTGCTAATACCTGTGGCATAGGATTGGTGAGCTTTCTACCACATTAAAAGGGCAGTGGAAGCTACAAGTAAATGAGATGGATACTTGGAGGGCTTTCAAAAACTGTATTTACAATGGAAAATGTAAAAAAGCTGACCCTGAAGTATTCCCCACCATATTTTCACATTGAAGTTTATGTAGAAAAACCTTCCACACATAGGCCAGTCCATACTTCAAAAAAACAAAACACAAAAACCCCATCTTCAAACTGCTGAAGGGAAAACCTGAGATTTTGGTACCTACTCAGACCACACAGCTCCTTGAGCTTACAGAAAATAGAAACAAGTAGAGGCAGATGGAGTTCCTGCCATCCTACTACACTGTTACACCATGTTAAAAGTTCCCTTATAACATGCCTGTGAAACCAGGAAAATATATTTCCCCCTTTTTCAAGGTGAGGGAGTCAGCCTACAGTCTTGACTTCAGAGATGAATGGTCAGTTTATAAAGTGATTCAGTTACTAGCTGGCAACCATTCAGGAAATAAACAAATAAACAATCTGTGACAGAGCATAAACATCTCCTCCTTCTTGATTTTCAGAGGCAATACTCCAGTCAACAGCCACTGTTTCACAAGAAACCAACAAAGGGAGAACAAAGGGCAGTGACAGAAAAATGGTAACCACTATTTGCAGGGACAAGGCTACCCTGGTATGAGAAACCTGCTCTGCATGACAGAGCTCCATTTTACACTTTATCACTCAAGAATAGGCCACTTGAATAGGCCTTCACAAATGGCAACAATCTAATTAAAATACTCATCAGGTATCTGGTTCTGGGTACTATGGAGATCTGCTTTTTACAGAACTTTTGCCCTTAGCCATTTTATGAGCTGTAAGTAAAATCCATGTTTTGGAGAAACAAAGTGAGACTCAAATATGCAGCTTTCTGGTCTGTTTCTCTACTGAAATCATTATGAACTTTCTTCTCTGTAGAGAGGAAACAGACTCCTTTAATAACAGAAATCAAAACAGGATTAGAAGATTTTCCTTTATGTTGTACTCCTGAGTTCACTCTCATGTCATCAGAGCAACAGAGCACCTTCCTGCTCCAGACAGATTGCCCATGACTACAGCACTCAGAAGGTTTAACCGAAGGAACTATTGTCACCATTGCACACAGACAGACATCTTGCCAAAAAAAAAATCAAAGTGTCTTAAGAAAGAGGCATGAGATCTCATTTATGTTTGCAAAGCAGGATGTTAACTCTGCTTTCCATATGTGGGAAGTGAGGCACAGGAGGATAAACTATTTGCCAGTGGGAGCACAGATCTACAAATCCAGTGACTTGGCCTCCCTTTTCCCAGTTTAGGCAATACTCCTATCACTTCTCCTAGGAACACTTTGATTTTGAATTCTACCTGAATCAAAATAGAAACAAAGGCAGAGAGGCAATCCCCAAGCAACAGAAGAGTGGAAGCTCAAGGCTCAGCTTGGGATTTGTTTCAGGCTTTCAGCCAGTTGCGTGACTGAACTGGGATGTGTCCTCTCCTTTGTGGGCTGGTAAGGCTAAGGAAAAGAAGAACTAATTAGATAGAGTGCCATTTCAGCAGCTTTCAACATTTTATTTTCAACTCTAAAATCCAGATCTGTAGTGAAAACCCAACTTCTTAAGGACCCTTCAAACAGGGCCAGTGCACGTTTAAAATGTGATTGCAGTAAGAATACAAATCAAAGCTGCAGATTAGGCACCAGTTATGACAAATTTTAGTCACAAAGCACAAAAGAATCACAAGCATTACTAAATACTACCAGAGGAATTTATTACTAATCCCAAAAAATATGAGAGTGAGAGCATGCACATGCAACACGCTTTATGTCTCCTAGGCAGCATTCTGTTACTATGGACCTAACACAGGAAAGATATTCTTCCAACATATTTTAATCAGATAAAATGGTAAGGCACCAAGACCTCATCAGTTACAGTGATCTTCTACAATTTGTGGCTTTACAACACAAGATATTTAAAAACTGTACTTCATTAAGAAGTAGAAAGTAGCAGTGAAGAGATCAGACTGAAAAATGTTACAACTTGTATCAGTTCATGAAAGTCACTTTTAGCCTAACAGCACTTTAATTACTGAGATCTAATACCTGGTTTACCAGGACCTGCCAAGTCCCAGCACACTACAAACCACCAGCCCTTCAGCTAGGGATGTTATATTCTCCTCCCTTTGTTCTTGGCCTGTTTCTCACTTTAACTATTGCATTGTTAAAAGCTTATTAGGCAAGAAAGCAGACTGACTTCAAAGCAAGTCAAGAACCAGCTTCTTCATCTCAACCTTTATATGCCTTTTTTTTAAATACCATTCCAATAATTAAAAATAATTTCCCTGGAACACCAACAGTTTTTTGACAGGAATACACAAACTGCCATAACTGATTAGAACAAAAACCCAACTAATCCAATAATATATTTCTGGAAGTAACTGGCACCAGATGCTTAAAGTAGCACTAACTATAAGAAGCAATTTCATTTCATGTCTATTTTTGACATTTAATTACAAAAATACTGCTTCACAGTATCATTAAATTATCTGATGCCTTATTGCCAATTGTTCAGGTCCTGTCCCAAAACTCCAGAGAATCATGATCAGGCTTGACTCTGAGCAAAGTTCTTTTTGAATTCCAAATGAGGAAAAAAGTGGGACCCAGAGCTGGGCTCTCCTGCAATCTACTTCAGTTGGAATTTTTGCTAATTTTTGTTTCAAACAACATTGCAAAACACTGTGCAGTAGGAAGCTGACAGAGGTACTTGTCAAAGTGCACTTCCTCCTATCAGTTGATAAACCTGTCCCCTGAAGAACACAGTTTACCTATCTCTTCTCTTAGGGAGTTCTTTGTACTTAGAAATAACACAACTCTAGGCATTCTTTCTAGGCAACATAAATACACCATTTCTAGACTCCCCAAAAGTTTGGCCATAATGATAATCTGCAGCTACTGATCTCCCAGCCTTGCTGTGTACTGTATGAAAAAGGATATCCAGTCATTTTTGTGCTTTGGAACAGAGGGTCTTCTGAGCAACACACACTGGGCCAAGAGAGAGAAGGAGAGCTCAAAAGCTACCTAGCCTAACCATGAGGCTGGGGAATAAAGTGGGAATAAAGCAGACAGAAGATAAAGAGGAATATGTGAGGAAATAACAGAACAGAGTTCACAGTGCTAGAACCCAAGATTTTCCTTCATTGCTCATTTCTCTCTAGGCATTGTATTATAGAAGAACCTAAAGAAGCTTGAAGAGCAGCTTTACAGATATTTATAGAGAATGCTGTCAACACTGCAGCACTGGTGAAAATCTTTATAAGCAATATTCACTTGAAAATACTAAAACAGTAAAGACAAAAGATAACATCACTGCTTTACTGGAGAACAGAAGTCAGCATTTTGCTAGGACAAGAAAAATCATGCACACAGACAGTAAATCTTAGGGGACCTTGAAACCCAAACAGCTGAGCACTTGATATGACCGAGAATGGGAATCAATAGACAGATTTAAAGGGAGTAGAAGGTTCAAAGACTTAATCCCATGCTGCAACTTTCTGAACCACTATGAACAAGACAAGACCACACTTGTGAATGCCAGACAGGCATTAAGACACAAAATGATGAAAACCTGTAGGAAAAGGACCTGTTCTTACATGGGAACAATGGGAATGCATGAGAAGAGTCACACTTAAATTTCAGATACAAAATTTCATCCAGAAATTCAAGCTAAAGATCACAGCCAGGCTACAGAAAGTATCTAGCACTTTGGTTGTGCAGTATGTGCCATTTAAGAAAGGAATCTGAGGAAGAAAGATGAAGCAAAGATCAATACCTCTGCGACAGTTATGCTGAACTCAAACAGATGGCTGTATGTTTCCAAAAAAACCAGAAAGGCTTAGGTTTGTCTTTCATTGTTCATGTGCTAAGAAACTGTAAAAATAAATACCTGATTTATTTTACTTTTTACTTCTTTCAAGTTGTTGATTATCTTATATTCCTTTACACACATCCACTCTTGATTTTTATTAACCTGAAAAGAATATGGTCAATCAGTCTAGCCAGTAAAATGTTTCTACGGCTATAATGATTTTCACTTACTTTTGCTTATTTCTTAAGTGTGAACAAAACAAAACATGATATTCTAGTACCTCTGGATTACATGATGGCATTCAGTATTATAACTCAAACCATTTGTATGCTTACTAATAGTTCTTCCTTTTTTCAGGTTACCCCTAGTGAACACTGTGCATGGGACTTTTCATGGATGGCTACAGTTACACAGAGAAAATGGTTAAAATTATGCCTCGTAGTGTTCATTAGCCCATAATTACAAACAATAATTTTAATCTTCTATTGCACTGTCAATTAACTTACCTCTGGAGGTTCAAACCCTCAGGAGATCCCCTATAATCTGTTCCAGCCTTTACTAACTTTCTATTCCACTTCCTGTGAAGATTTGCCAACTCACTGTCCTAGATCAACAGTAAACATACTCTAAGCTCTATCATTTATTTTCAACTTGGCAAAAGACTATCTCATATTCCTACATTCTTGCCTTAGCTCTTTTCAGACCATATACCTTGTCTTTCTCCTTACCCTCTTGATTTGAAAGGGGCAGTAAGAGAAGAGATTTCAAGATATTTATCTTTTGCTCCAAGGTACAGTGAAGTTAGACTATGCATGGCTGCATTTTCTGTATTTTTCTAAAATGTTCTCAAAAACTTCTGGTATCAAAGGTTCCATTACATTCCTAGATATCAGGCCAGTGATATACTTTGAATATGTACACTTCTTTAATGATTAATTAAATCTTCTTTCTCTAAATTAGCAAATGTGCACGTATTTTCCAACTTTCCATATAGAAAGCTATATATTCCTGCCCTCTCCATCTCAGGTTACATAAATGAAACCCTTCAAGTTTTCAGTGGCTAAATCTCTTTTTCTTTTTGCTCTCAGTTCACTTGAGAAGAACCTACACCTGCTCCTTTTGTTTTCTATGAGACTTAGATTTTAGTTGAAGAATAATGTGGAAGACAGCACTGTAACTTCTCTTTTTTTTTTTTAATTACAAAAGAGGGACAAGGCTTTAACTTAACAGCACTGTTAGAACAAAATCTCAGGTTTAACACATACTAGGAGAAAAAAAACCTGTCTGGGTAGCCAGTCTCACATGTAGGAGCCCTCAAGACCATAGAATTTTCCTTACATCAAGGCAGGCCTTTCAGTTTGCATCAGGTCCAATGTATTCGTGACTAGCTAGCAGCCTCAAATTTGTTTTTGACAAAACTCTGACTTTAGAAGAATCCATGACTCAGCTTGGGAGTGCAGAAAAGGAGGGCAGGATTTCATTTCTCAAGCTCTGTACTGTAACCTAAGTATAGAATGTGAAATAAAACAAACTTCTGACCTTAGCCTGATCATCAGTAGTTTCATAATTTTTCTTCACTTGTTTTTCAAAGGAATTAAGCCAAAGCCAGAGCAAAGAAACTTTCAACCAGTCATGAAATATCAAGTTCTAGTTCCTACAGCCAACATGACAAAATGCTACACATAAATACACTGAAGTTAATCCCACCCAGTGATCTATGAGGTGCTATTTCTGCTAACACTCAAGTCATAACTGTCCTCAGGGCATTAAACTGGAGTTCATCCATTTTGGTGCATTTACAATCTTGGCTTCTGAGCACTACTGCTAATGCCTCCAGATCTAAGAACATGAGGGGAATTACAAAGAGAGAATGTCCAAACAATTGCAACTACGACCTTGGATCTGAATTATCAAAAGCTCCAAGCAGAAGAAGCAAGTGGGTTAGAGAACACAGATTCACACTAAAACTCTCAACTATTAAACAATCAAGCCCTACAATCCTAATCAACATGCTGAGGAGCTGTGCTTCCTAGTTACCATGCTCCTCAACTGAAAACTGTTATCAGGAGAAGAGGAAGAAGCTAACAGCCACTAAAAACCACGGCAGATTCTACAGGGGTCAAACTACATTGTGTCTCCCTGACACACCTTTGGTCAGAACAAGTCTGCACGAAGTAGCATCAGGTTGCTTTTGCACTCTTTCAGGTCCCAGTAAAGAGGAATTGAACTGCTCCTGCAAAACCTCTTTAGAATTAAAAAACAACCACCTCATCACTGCCAACTTTCCAGCCAGCCAGGGAAGTTCTTTATCTCCACAGGGAGGAGCTGCTAGAGAATGAGCTAAAGCTGTCTAGTCCAGAGCACGAGGCTACTGCTTTCAATGGCCTTTCCACCTGGTTTCCCATCTCTGATCCTCCACAGAAGGCATTGTATTGACAGCAGACTGACAAAATAGCTGTTGCCTTACTTAAGGGGTGTGTATGACACACATTCCTAGAGGGCCAGCGATACCACCCCTCCAGCATTACCAGCACACTTGACAGCTGAAGTTAAACTTCTCATAACTCCCCTGACACCCTTGATCAGGCCCCAGGGCTCCTCTGCAGCCTGACACGACACTTGTGATACTCTTGCTTACAGAATTTATCATGTGCATGAGTGCTGTGCCAGGTCCTGCTGCAGGTGGTTGGGCTGTGCTGCTGCCACTGCCTAGCAACAGATGTTTCTGTATGCCCCTCACGAGAAGGTCAGCAAGGCCAGAGATAAACTAACAGTGATTTTCCACTGCTTTGTTGCTGGATAGGAACCCTATAAACCTTCTGTAGCAACCAAAGTAAGTTTCTAAGAAAGGACTCTGTCTGAGAATTAGCCAGTGTAAACTAGAGACTAGATTCAGCCTCTTGACAGCAAGGTAAGCTCACTGAAAAGTTTTCTAGCTTACAGCTATGGTTAAAGCAAAATATCTTGCAGGATGGAAAAATATAAGATTTTTCCTTCTAAGAATCAGTCATGCAATGGACTCTAGAGGAAAAAAACACTGAGAAAAAGAACCAGAAAGCAAAATTCAAATCATGAATTTAGTCAAATGTTTCTGCAGAAATGACTCAAGCTCCATATAAGCTCAAGTATGGAAGTGAAACTTCACGTAATTGCGACTGTGTAATGAACAGATTATATTCATGGTAATTAGATAATCAAGTTCAAAGCCTCTGCAGCACATAGGAAATGGCAAAAAGGTTTATTTTTAGACAGTCAATACTGAAAATTGGTGGAGCACAAATCAAATCTGCAATGCACAGGAGGCTTTGCTGCTTTTGTCCCACAAATTCCTCTCCATGCCTCTACCAAACCACCTTGTCACACTGATGACCACTCAGGATTTCCTTTCCTCTACAGCTGCTGTGTTTCTACTCACATTCTCCCCAGCACAAACAGCAGGCTGGACAGGCACAGCTAGAAGCACTGCTGCTGGGGGTAAGCAAGTTGCTTATTTTTAAGACCATGCAGTCTCCTACATGTAATTTTGCCAAAACTACAGTTCACTAGTTGCTATAGCATCTACTTCAACTGAGATACAGGAGATGCTGCTAGTATAACCAGAATATCTTGGATATCACTGAATACAGTAGCTCACAGCCATTAAAAGGGCAACAAGATGGGCAGGGCCTCCCTGCCCTGTTGCAGATCACGGAGCCCAAATAGCTCAGCCCTTCCTTTCTCAAACTTTCTGCCTGCAATGCACAGTCCATGGAGCCAACACGCTCCATTGCCACATCTCTACTCTCTAATCCCTAAAATCTGGCTTCTCCCTCCTTGCCTGCCTGTTTCGGACATGCAGCTGAAGTTCCTGAGTACATTGTTTGGTCCTCTCAAACCATTTCAGCATGCTATTCCCTAACTCCAAAAGAGTCCACACAGGGAAGGAGGAATGGTGGCATTACCAAAGACAGCCTGTCATTGCCACACAGCATGCTCAGAACTTTAAAAGCTTTAAAATCTATAGGTGGCCAAGTCTATGTTCCTTCAACTTCAGACAGATAATTTGATCATAAGAGTAATTTCAGAACTAAGACTTCCAAAAAGCTGTTACAAAGCTAGCACACAGCTCTACTTTTTTGTGTAGGGTTCTTCCAACTGTGGCAATGCCTTAGAAGAAGGCCAAGCACACCAGAAGAGATGCCACTCAGTGATATTTCTGTTGTTACACACAAAAATAGAATGAAGAAGAATACAAGGAAGCACAAGGCAGAAGACAAGCTAAGAAAGCCAAATCATAGAATCATTAAGGTTGAAAAAGACCTTTAAGACCATCAAGTCCAACTGTTGACCCAATACCACCATGCCACTAAACCATGTTGCAAAATGCCACATCTACACATTTTTTGAACACAGACCCTCTCATAGTGCAGGACACTATGAAATATACAGAAATTAAGATGATTGAAAGTAGAAAGTGACCACCTCAGCTCACCAAGAGAGAGTCTGAGCCCCTATATGGAATATAAATTCTATTTTAAGTAAAGAAAGCATAGCCCAAATCATCCACTTTGCTATTTTCACAATGAAATTGAGGACACTAATAGTCCTGCCAGAGAAAAGTTTGTCCTCTGCAAACTTCTAGCTAGGTAAAACCATAGTCCCAGCTGCTGCCCATACTTCTGTAAAAAGGAACATCACTCTGTCTCTGCTGCATGGCAGACTTATCAGTAGCAGATACCACCAAGGCTTCAAAGAGATAACAGGCATATTATCAGCAGTGAGTGTGAGACTCTTTCTTGTGAAAGCCATTTTTTTTTCAGCAAGCTCTCTAGACATCCCAGTTGAAGTGTGAAAGGCCTGGAAACTGCTACAGCCACTTCTGCTGTTTCCATTTCAGCTGTCCACAGAGAAGTGATTAAAATGTTGCAGGGTGCTCTGCAGCTTACTAAGAAAAAAATCAAATGCTCTCACATGGCAATATTCATTCTGCACTCAAAAATACTGTTACAGTGGCAGAGCCAAAATATTTTCCTGCGCTCACTGCTCCTACACGTGCTCCTATGGAGAAGTACAGGATACAAAAGTGGTATTATTTTTGCATGGCAACAGTTGTGCATTAAACATTTCCAATACTAACACTCCTGTGAGCTCACAGAGCATTCTCCAGCACAGAAAGCATCATGGAATCCTACAAATGCTTTAGGTCTTTGGCTCACTTTCCAAGAGTAAACAAGCCTTTTCTACTTTCCATCCCCACTATGTTCAGCAGAACAAGGTTCCTGTCAGCACAAATCTCACTTTGTGAGTAGTTCTAATGTAATGCATTACCGTGTGAGTGGAAGGCTCTGCAATATGGCCAGGAGTCCTGCTTCCACTCTGCCATGAGGATGCTAACCTCCAGCAGGTGACTGTGGTGGGCAGACATGAGCAAGGACATGGTAAACTGTCACAGGAAGATTCATCAAATCTTACAGAAATTTTTACCCTTCTTTTTTCATCTCTCCCTTCTCATTCTGAAATTAAGAAGTATCTTCATGGAAAGCACACAGGAAACTGAACTGCAGAAATCTTAAAAGGTGTATGAAAGACACCATATCTGCATACTTTTGCATGTACCATGAAATACATGCTGTGCTCCTGCAGCCTCATTCTGCCAAAAAAAAGGCACAGGAATGATCATGGATACAAGGAAGCACACACTGCCTTTACCTCCACTCTCTCCATTCCTTACCTTCGTTAACCGCATGAGGCTTAATAATGCAACAAGTACAGTTTGTGAATTTTGCACTGTTGACTGGTCCCCGACCTCCACTGGAGGGAAAGAACAACTCCAGCTCCTGAAAACAAGTGCAATTGAACACATTTTAGACTGATCTAGCTGCATGTATCGGCTTTTATCAGAAGTAACAACATTTCAAGTATCCATAGTTACCAAAGACAAATCTTGATTACTGATTTTTGTGCTACAAATACTTTTTCCCTAGAACATTCTCTTGAATATATCTTTCCATCTCTGGCACCATTACAGTCATAAAAAACACAATTTGAATATTTCTTGCAATGTCTTTCTTTTCACTTCTGCAACACAAACTAATTCCATTCAGAGAATTTAAAATGCTGCTGCCACAACCATTTGGTAGAAATGTTCCCAGTTTTCTGAATTCTTTCTCTTTCCTCAGTATCTTTCTCAAATCCACTCCCATACACACATTTCTTTATCGTCCCTTTTCACATCATCTTTTCCACTACATGAGCAAAAATGCAAACATCATTCTTTTCTCAGTATGTTTTCTTTCCGTATACAAAACTGAACCTGGTCCTATTTGTTTACTTTTTTCCCTTAGTCTTACACAATTAAACTTTGTCTAAAATTGTTGACTCACTCCTCATGCCTTATTGACCCTATTTATTTTTTTCTTTAATCTTACTGAATTGAAGTTGATGAATTCACATGCACTGATTTCTGAGATGAACTGAAAGATCCTCCTTGCCTCCCATCACTTCCTTTCTTCCCACCATCACTATTCAGGTAACATATAGCTTGGGTCTTAGACCATACTGGGGTGAGTTTGTCAACTAAGTTTCTTTCCTCAGTGATATTTTTTCACTGTTTACTGTCAACTTCACACTTTTTCCATACCATTTATTCACGTGTGTTACACAATCTGCCAACTAAGATTAATCAAATGCTCAGAACACAGATTCTATTTTAGACTAATTGGTCAAATTCAGTAAAAGAATTGATAAATTTTTATTTAAGGGAAATAATAATAACATCCTAGAAATACTACTACCAAATCTATCTGATTTTTTTCCTGTATAATGTTAGTAGTGCTAAAGGCCATTTCCTGGAATTGTCTCATTTTACTAGCTCAATTCAGAGGGAATACACTTAGCTATCTCCCAGTTTTCAGTTCATGGCATTCTGACTATTCCTGTAATCCATATCTGAGCAATTATGCAATTCAAACTAATGGATCTTTGAATAGAAGGTAAAACATTTTATGTTTTTCTCCTAGCAAATAATCCACATTAAGTGGACAAAGCTAAGACAAAAGGGTTAATTTCCAACATCCTTCTACTGATAAAATGCTGCATGCTTCAAAAGACGTTGTCACACTCTTAACTAACACTGACTTTAAAAGAAGCAGCCAGGAAAAGGCAGCAAAATATTTACAATATTTAACACTGTTTTATCCAGTAAAAGACATAAAAGGAAAGCAACTAAATAATGTTGAAGGACCAGGACAATGAAATGCCAAACTATAATCCAATCAAAAGGTATTGAAAATTTGGCATGAAGAGAGACACCAGCTTAGAGTATACCAGAGGCATACTCTCTCTTGTCATTTAGTCCTCAGAGGAACATCACAGTCCTCCACTCACAACCATTCTGTTTACCACACATTTATTAAATGTGGTTCAGACTTCATTTTTCCTTCAGAAGAGTTCATTTAGGTCCCTTTATCTTGTATTTCTTCCTTTTCAACAAAGCTTCTGCAAGGAACAACTAACTAGTTTCCATAGCAACTGCAATAGTCATATAATACTGGGCCTACTAAATTAAAATAGGCAGGAGGTATTAAATTCACAATTTTGGTTGGTTTATTGAAGATTGGTATCAGTAACATCACAAAGATGCACATACCTGCAAAAGTGCAGCAAAATAATCCCACAGTCATAAAAATGCTGTGGACGAATTGGGCCTTGAAACAGCATTTCAAAAATAATGAAACACAAAGAGAACAACAAACTTAAGCCAAAGGACATACTTCTGCTTCTAATCAAAATTTTATGCTAATTGATACTCTTTCCTACACTCTTGGTTCAAAAGCTGGCACAGTTGCCATAGTAGTACATGAGAACAAAAAAACTTTAACCCTTCTACGGGAAGACACCTAGCTGTTCAACAAGAACTACAAAGACTTTTGACTATAATTCTCCTTCATCAGAGAAGATGAACTTCATCCAAACTCTTTCTGACTCTGTTCCATCTTTATCAAGTCTGCCAGCAGAAAAAGTACTTCAGGTCCAGAGTATAATTTCTTGTCAAAAACAGAGGCATATGGAGAGGATCCAGCAGCTCAGGCATGGTGCAGAGGGGCGAGATGGGTGGCTTGATCAGTGGAAAACTGCTCATGCTTTGTAGTTAGCTTGCTATGCCACACAGCCCAACAGGCAGCCAGAAGAGGCTACCCAGCTCTGTCCTCACCAACAGGATACAATCTCTGTGAATGTTTTCTACTACACTGTACCTGGCAGCTTATTAGGTATTCCAGGGCAAGTCTCTCTCCAGCTGTGCTACTGCAATTGTTCCTATTTCAATAGAGGAAAGACTAGAATCAAGGAAGCAACAACTGATTATCTTTTCCCCACTGGTCCAGAGCTAAGACACCACAGCATAGTACCAATCAACCATGAGGTAAACTATTTTTGCCATCATTTATCAGCATATCTACCTCACAACAATGCACAGAAATAGTCACCTCAATTGCACAGAAATGCTCGTAATGGATATTACTCAGTCCCAGGGCTTTTCCTTAGCACTAAGGAAAGACACACTGCAAACAAAGCAAGAGAGAACCAAACTCCTTGAAGCCAAGCCTAGTCTATTACCTCTCAAAACACAAAGCACTATGAAGTGGCCTGCTTTCACAATTATTGGTTCTGAACAGTAACAGCAGAGGCTACAGGTAGAAGACTAGTGAGGATTGTGGAGAACAGATAAGCAAAACACAGCAGAACACAAAAAGATTTAATTGTTTAATCCCTTTCTTTCTATGACTAACTGCTATAGGTAGATTACACAGACTATGCAATTAACTCAATGTTTGTGATATATAGAAGATATGAAAATGACCAGGCGTGCTCTCCTGATCAAAGTGCCCATGGTTCCCCTCTGGGACAGAGATAAACAAGACTTCTCTATTCAGATGGTTTATTTTTCCATGCTAAGCAGGATCCATGAAAAATATCCAAACTTGTTCTGAACTCAAGTGGGGAAAAAATAAGGAATTCCTGACCCAGCTGTTACCAGATTAAGTAAAAATAAACCTCAGCCAACAAACAGTCAAAAACTTACTTGAGCAGCTGAAGCAACCGAATCTGGGCCATGAGCTGCATTTCTTAGGCCATCAAGTCCAAAGTTCATTCTAACGCTGTCTGGGGCTTCAGTCTGAGCCACTGCTGAGTTTGCTGGCCCCAGTAACGTTTTCCATTTACAAACTGCATCATCTCCTAAGATTTCCATAGCAACAACAGGACCACTTGTTATAAACTGGAGAAGCTCACTGCAAAATGGAAACAGTACATGGTGACCCACACTACAAATTAAAACCAACAAAAACATAGGATCCAGTGGAGTTGGTTGGAACTCAATGTGGCAAGGCCTTGAGCAACCTGTTCTACCTTTGAAGTTGGCTCCACTTTGAGGAGGAGGCTCGACTAGGTCATGTGCAGGCAATCCCTTCTTATTATGGTTGTAGAGAAAGAACTAGGTAATACAAACTCAAACACAGTTTAATATGTCAGATTTCAAAAGGACTTCTAAAAGATCAGTACTAGCAACAGTGAAAGGGACCTGCTAACCACGTGTCTGACAGGAACAATTTCTAAGCATATCTCTTCTGCACACTAGAATTACAGGGTTCTCACACATGACCTGTGTGTGTTCCCCACTGGCACAACTTCAGCACTGCTGTCAGGATGCACTGCTCCACTGACCCATGGATCCCTTTTTTGCCTAGCCAAAATCCAAGGTGGGAGAGAATGGAAAAGCAAGATTTGAAAAGCCTGAGAGGGAAAGGCGACTTAGGTACAAAGTGAGTTATCACATGCTGGCATAAGCAGAAGTCAACAGATTTTAATGGGATGAATCTGAGTAAGGAGAAGAGATTGTAAGAAGCAGCCTGCCTCCTGTCCTGACCACCTCACTTACAGAGAAAACAACCACCCACAACTGGAAACTAAACAAAATGACATAAATACAATTCTCTATCTCTACAAAACATGCATACCAACAAGCTTGCCTTTACAGTGTGTGGTCTGGTCAGAATCAACAAAGGAGAAAGTTGATTCAATGCTTTTTGTTCTATTTTCTTAAAAAAAAAGTTTTACACAATTATAATAGTAGGTGAGTATGTTTCTCCAAACCTCTTCTTCCTAATGATCATTTATGCAATGATTAGTGGGCAAAAAGAAAAGATAAATCCTACTAGCTCTTTAATAAGGGAATGACATTAAAACTATGAAAAGTTACATAAAGAAACTACAGAGGCAAAAGCTATTGGAACTCAGGCTGTGTTGGTCAGAGACTGCTTGTTTAGGATACAGTTCAATGACATACTCATACATAACATCCAATAAAAATGCAATTTCTACAACACTGTTTACTGTGCAGACCAATCCTGACTATTAAATATTTTTTTAAATTAAATTCTTAAATATGAAAAACATTCTTTCCAAAATGTAGAATTGCTATTTTTCCCTACTAATCAATAGACTTACATTGACTAGTGAACTTGCATACTGTATCTGAAGTTAAAGACCATACAATGCTAAATATCAATGAGTCAGAGATTTTACATTTAACTGCCTTGAAGATTGTTCCATTCGATTTGTAATGCTTTGTAAGTATTTGTTTCCAATTTAGAAAAAAAATCTTATACAGAAGATGTAGCCAATAGGACTGTAGGATGGGTGACAGGCACATCACAGTGGAAAAAGGCTACAGTTCCTCAGATAATCACCATTAGTGGAGACAGACATCTGTGAAGCAACACTAAAGGCAAAATTTATCAACATATCCAAGTAGGCAAAAGCAATTCTAAGTTTTTCTCTGATCTCCAACATAGTCAGACATAGCCTGAAGCCATGTCTCCAGGAAGAGCTTGAGTTTGGACCCACAATAAATCAGTTACTGTTACAGAAGAGCAGCTGGCAGATTCTAATACCCAAGCATTTCCTGACAGCAGTGAAACCAGGTCTTTTGACCAAGTCAGTGCACACTCAGGTTCCAACAAGGCTGAAAAACTCAAGGCAGAGCTGCCCCCTAAAAGACGCAATCTGCCAAATCCAGAGGGAGGAAAGGAAGTTGTTTGTTGGCATTTTTTGACAAAGTAGAAACAACACAATCTCTGGGTCATAAGCATCAATCCAGTCAGTTAGGGAAAGAATAAGGCTTTTCACACTGGGTGGAGCAGTCTAGCATCATGGAATAGAGATGTTTTGTCAAAAGGTAGCAGTACAGCAAACAACTGCCCCATACACCATCCTTTCAGTTCCTTATGACTTGGGATACCTGCTACCAAATCAATTCTCACAGCTATGTGTTCTCCCCTAATTCTTATTACCTGCAAGCTCCACCCTGATCCTGAAGATGCTCCTTCCCTTAGCTTTGAAGTTACACCTTGCTAGGAGCATTTTCATTTCTGAGAGACCAAAGACATTCCCCTCATATCATCAGGCTGTAAAAAGTGAGAGTTAAAACCCTAAATAGATGAAACAATAATCTATCTCCAGAGGAAGACTAACAGGGTGCATGTTTTGCAAATGGCTCCACTCAGCTAAGACAAACTCTGATTTGCCCATGGTCCTGCAGTACCAAATCAGGAAATGAACCCTGTGTATTCAATAAATAAGATTATTCCATATCAAACTGAAATTGATATACCTACTTATAAAAAGGTTTTGATTGATGGTCTACGTAGAGATCAGCTGCTTCTTTTCTGGAAGAGTAAAAGGACATAGGTATAGATGTATAGATATATCTAGACATACACACACATATAAAGTTCCCTGAAAAGCATAAACTATCATTCATCAACACGTTTCCACAGGTAATGTCTTCCCAAGCTGTATCCTTCCCCCAACAGCCTGAAGGCAGCAGCCAATAAGAAAGAAGTGAATGGAGGCAAGTCCATGCTCAAGGAGGCAGGAGAACTCCCTCTCTGACCATCACACCCTCCCAGGTGCCTCTCTACAACAGATATGAGGCTCTGGGAGTAGAAGGGCAATTAATGGATGATGTGGATGTTAGTCCACCTAAAACAGATGTCTCCAAGGTCAGATAGGTCTACCCCTGCATTACATCCACCACTACAAGGAAGAAAAGAGGGGTTATAGTTGTAGGAGATTCCCTTCTAAGGGGTACAGAGGGCCCAGTATTCCAGGCAGACCCTCCTCATAAGGAAGTCTACTGCCTCCCTGAGGCCCGAGTTAAGGACAGTGCCAGGAAACTTTCCAGCTTGGTTCAGCCATCAGTGTAATATGCATTACTGATCTTCCACACAGATGGTGAGCAAGCTGCAACCTAGAGTCCAACAGGTATCAAAACAGACTTCAGGGCATTGGGACGGATGGTGATTAAATCTGGTACACAGGCTATTTCTTCCTCTCTCCTTTCAGTTGCAGCCAGAGACACTTAGCTAGTGTCACCACCACAGTTTGGGTTCCTCAACAACAGAATGCCTTATGTGGCACCAGGCTTGTTGGTGTTTCATGGGATTCACCTTTCTCAAAGCAGAAAAAGGCTCTCTGCTCAGGAACTCGCAGGGCTTGTTGACAGGGCTTTAAGTCTTGAAGAGGCAGGGGGTAATATCTGGCTTGCCTGTGACAAGTTGTGCTATAGTTAGAGGGAGGTGGTGCAAATGAGGACCCTTGACCTGTTGCTCTGAGGTGTATTGGGGACGCTGCAGCACAGTTGAAGTCTTTTGGGGATGAGCCAGGGACTCCTGACATAATAGGAGCCAAAAGGGAAACACTGGTGAAGTATCTCAAAGGAATTAAAGGATCACCCCCTCAGAAGGTGACAAGGCTGACAGCCCAGCTGAAGTGCCTCTATACCAACACTACATGATTTTGGTCATAGAAGCAACTCTCTTTACTGAAAGATGTTACCTGCATGTTTTTCACATAACGGATTCCAGGTATGAACAAAGGCACAGTTCTTTCATCTGCAATGGAACTTTTCACATCTCTCTCCCATTTACAGTTCAGACTTAAGCCAAATATTTCCAGAGGATATAAATAACCTCAAGAAGAACTTCCTAACATTGACAAATATTTGAACAGTCACAGCTTTCTCCAGATTTTTTATCAAAATGACCACCTGCTCTTTGGAATTGAATAATTCCTGGTTTCTTGCTTTCATCTCACTGTAAGTATGAGCCATTTAAAATTCAAAAGATTTTTGTTGACCATACAGCTAATATGCTTTCCTTCCACTTCATAACTAGGGCAGTAACTCTTACAATCTTCGAACCTACACTCTGCAAATAGCCTAAAGGTTTTGCTTACAAATCACTAATTCACCAGAAAATCCTCTTCTGAAACTAATTCACCAAATAATTTTGGAAAGCAAGTATGAAAAAGGTATGCAAGCAGATTAAGTATTATCGTTTCTGAATGCAAAGAAATATTGACAGGATGTATTTTGGAAACAAATTGAGCTCTACTACTCAGTTAAGAATTCCTATAGCAATAAATATTAAACTGCAGTTGTGCTGTATAACTTAGTTCCTTTTCCATTTCATCTCTGTCATTAGTTCTCTACTTTTAAAGACAGGAAAATAGCATTCATCTGGGAATAATAGATTGAACTGACATACAATTAAATTCAGAGACTAGAGAGCTTACCTATCAAAACAGGTGCCTATCCTCACTTCTATATCTTGGCTACAACTTTTACAAAAAGCATGAATCTACTTAACAATGATTGCCAGTCAAATGTCAGTAATAATCCCTTTAAAGAAAGCAGTAATTGAGGATGCTGGTTTGAAAGAGCTGAAGAGATCTAAGGGTAGAAGACTTCAGCAAAGCCATAGTTCTATCATTCTACACTGCTGAACTGCTAAAGCTATGTTTGTCACCTTGGATTCATACAGAAACATTACATACTTAATCACTCATACTGTACTTTTTAATATTTAGCTTACATTCTCAACATGCTTTCAGAAGCCTACATGATTATTAAACTGATGAGTCTTCCCTCTATTACTCACTGGAATGGATCTGATGTGTGGAACAACACAAGATAGCTTCAGAGAATGTTCTTAACTGCAAAAATAATATTTAGATACAATAGAGCTAGCCTTTAAAAATTCCTTACCTTGAAAGCAGCATCATTTTGGCCTTAGTTATTGTAAATCCTGCGTTTATAATGAAATCAATTAATTCTCCAATCTTAGGCACTGCATCAGGTTTAATCAAGGCCAGTGTTCTGAAACAAACAAATAAATAAATAAAACCAGGGATATGCAGCCAACACTACTTTCCTTAGAGGATTCAGTGTGCATATATAGTTTATATTCAGACAAAAAAACATCACATCAAAGAGAGAAATTCTGTCACAGTCAAGCATCCTAGTCCCAGTGTCTCCTCAATTTCCGTGCTGTTATTGAACGCCTGCACAAGACATTATTCTCTTAAGAATGAGCTTTGCACATGCCAATTTCCTCAGCTTTCTAACCCAAGTCAGCCCATAGTCTTCCACCAACAGTCATTATTTCCTGGCTTCTCACCTTGCTCTCAGAGCAAACAATTTGACCCCTTCGTCCTTAGCTAGTGTATCTCTCCATAGCTTCTCACTCACAGCTCTGGGTTAGAAGACAACTGATTTGTTAATCCTACACTTGCTCAGGTCCCTTTTTTCCCCTCTAAAGTTGATCATTATATGTGTAAAAATGAAGTAGTTAAAACTCCCTATTTAAAAATATCACTTAAACAAGCCTCTTCCATGGAGCTCCAAGTGAGATGATTGTTTTATTACTTTTAAAATATTTGGAAGCCTCAGAGAGAAGAAGGTCCTATTTTAATTGGTACAGTACCAACACTTCATGGTATACAATTTGCATGCCAAACAGCTGACACTGTTAATAGACACAATAAAAGGTTGGCAGAGAAGGTATTAAGTCTTTTATACTGACTGACAGCTATATTCTAAGGGAGACCAATTCTAAAATCTCTACACTCTCTCCCACATCTTTGTTTCCAAGTACATCCTGTCTTCTTGATAATTATCTTTTTATACTGTACATCCCCAAGGCCAGGACTGTTTTATTAGTGTGCTTTGCATAGCACCAAGTACACCATCAGCACTAAACATATCATTAATCAAAAATAACAAGCACAAAGAGAAGGTCTTTAAAATGGCATTTTCTATTTGCATTTATCTTGTGGTGACTCAGCTTCAAAATGTGCTCAGCTTACAAATCAACAGATTTATTCAACCCAGTGTCTCAGAAACTCCATGTCTCTGACAATCCCAAAGATCTTTCCATCTTTTACACTATTTCCAATAATGAAGGCTACCCAAGATAGATTTTTTTACTGCAGTATTTCCCTAAATGAAACAAATAATACCAAATTTTTCCTTTTATATATTAGCATTGCATGGAAAGCAGCCTTTAGATTAGCAACAATTTATTCTAGCCAGGACAAACATACTGAGGATACAGGAGATGGATCAACTTCCACTACATTTATTTTGAACACTAAGTGACCGCAGATTGACAGATGCTTTGGAAATAGACAGATTACCTATTTTCACAGCAAATCCAAAGGAAGAGAGGTGTTAGGACCCTGAACTATAAAGACCTGAACGTATGTCACATTTCAGACCTCAGAAACAGAGATTTCCTTAAGGTTCAGAAGTTCATACACACAGACCAACCCAGGCTCAGATTTGTTGGGAAATATGACACAAACTCTGATGGACTAAAGGGTGTAGCCAGAAACTGCGTAAGAGTAGTCAACCAAGCCTATGCTTCAGTCCACTGCAGTGCAAACTAAAGGTGGTTTAGCCCTATCTTCAGATCAGGAAAGGCTGACCTCTGGCCAACATTCAACACAGTTTGCCAGTGTACTCCATGCAGCCTACAGCCCATAGCCTGTTCCTCTCTTTCCCAAGGATTTCACAGCTCCACCTCATTTTGTGATATTATTTATCATACAACAGTGTGTCACGTGCAACAAGGTACACGAGGGGGAGCAGCTGTGTGTCTGATTGATGACAGGTAGCCACATGGTCACACAATGCATGACCTCCACCCTGACATCAAAGATTCTGAGCTCTGTTGTTTCCCATGAACAGTAAGGATCAAGCCACTGGAATGAGATTTTCAGGGCTTCCTGCATTTCCTTGAGGAATACTTTTTTGAATCTATGTTATTACACAAGCTATTTGATACAGACTGCTTATGCTAGAAATAAATTGCCCCTTTTATAATTTCAAGCTTTCTAGTAACTCTGCAATTACTATAAATAGGTAATGAAATATTGCTTTATGAAGCTATTTACTAAGAAAATATTAATATAAACTGCAATGAGCAAATCACTGTAATACCTTTTTTCTAGCACTGATATATAAACTTTAACATTTCAGTGTGACGTTTTCAGATGTATGCAGGATAAGAAAAGTGTAACTGAGGATGCTGAAGTGTTTCTGAGATGGGATTTTGATTCATGTGCCCTATTTTTAGTTTTAATTAGGAATATGTTTCTTATAATTTGACATGATGCAGTCTGCAAAGTACATTTTGAAACAGTTTTATGTCAAGGAATAAAGAAGAAAGAATAAAAGGTAAGCTCATATGCTTACATTTTCAGAGGGACTGTATGACAACACTGCAATGAGTACAGAAACAACAGAAGATGGGAAATGATCAAAGGAATGGTGCGGGAAGCATGCTATGGCTATGCTTTTGAGATCTACTTATTTCTAATAATAGGACTGCTGCATGTGCAGTAGCTGATGTCTTGTAGAGGAAGAAACACTGATTATGTCAATGACTAGAATTATAAGAATAACATATCCCGACTAAAGAAGAACTCTTTCTGGTTGAGACATAAGCTTTATAACACCATTTTCAAAACCAGTGATACTAACCAAGTATAATCTACTTACGACATATAAATCAGACAAATGCTTTCCTCAGGTTACAACCACCAAGGATGACAAGTGAAAGACTTAGAGAAACAGAAATCCCTGTCCCACACCAGTGGTACCTTACATAGTATACTTTAAGTAAGCACATGCTTGCTTATCCACTTCAGACACTGTTTGTGGTGGTTTCCTTATGACATGCTGGGAGAGCAGCAGGGAAGAACACCACTCAAATATGGCTGTATTCCAAAATTGACCCAACACTTAAGAAAAATAGGCATAAAAACTGAAACTCCATGGAATGTCTTAATTTTACCTTAAGTCTAGAAAGAGCCTGTACAAATCTAGCCTTTCTAAACACCTATTTTGTACCTCGAGTCATGTTTACTTGCTTTACTGAAAAAAACCAAAGGTCTCTAAATCAAAACATTCAAGATTTTTTGTATACATTCCTCAATGACCCTCAAAGGCCTTCGCTAAGCCTGTTAGCATACATATTCAGTGACCAAAAAATGTATTTCCAAATTTGGACTAAACTGCTGATAGTCCTCTACAGCACAACAGCAACAAAAAGATGGGGGGACGTTCTGCCTCATATAATATTGGTTAAATTATTAATAGAATTCCAACTACAGATTATTTTAGGAATTATCACACAGTGTAGAAATTCTACTATATCTTTTTAACTAATAATTGTTGTAAAACCAGGTAGAAACAGGTCAAAAAGACAAATACCTCATATGCAACTATTTTGCCCAAGGACTCTTTTAATATGACCCTGTTAACCCAGTGAAAGCTTCTCTGAAGAAACTGGATTTTGAGAATCCCTTGCCTGTTTAACACACCTTTCACTATGTTCCTTTGGGCTATTCTGAATATGCAGCACCACTTGCATATCTATGTTATCTTTCAGCCAACATTCCTAAAGTGTTTTCCAAACAGCTGACATGTCATAAATTCCCTTCCTTCCTTTTGTAGAGTAGTACAAAAACTAACTCCCTCCCAGGACAACTTCACTGACACAGCTATAGTGGTGCTATATAGATGGCAACTTCCCTTACAAGAAGAAGAAAATGTCATTTTATTGCAAGCTGCCTTTCCTTGGTATAACTGCATCAGCATCAGGGCTTATGCTAGTTAAGGCAGAGCAGGACATATACAACTATTAAAAAATGTTACATTGATATACAAACTACAAATAAAGCAGATGTAATCTACCCAAGGAGAACTACTTCTGGGAGTTATGATGACCTTCATTAACATGGCAATGTTTTTGTGAGGTTAAGACCAAGATGTGTGTTAAAACTTGAACACTTCTTTGTCTGATTTTATACAACTCTCCAAAAAGAGTACAAAATAAGGCAAATCAGTGAGTGGGAGCAATAAAGTAGGTGAATAGGGCTCACTGGAACATCATATCTAAGAAAATTCTGTGCTCTTCTCAAGAAAAGCTGGAGCAAATGATCAAAATTTATTCAATTTGCAAATTTAGAGATTACCAGCTCTGCAGTCAAATCAGATTTAAATCCCTTGTAAATTAATCTTATTGTAATAAATCTTTTAGTAAGTCTTTCCTGATATTTTTGTTCTTGGATGGACTCTTAAAAGTCTTTTCCAAAGCAAGTCTTTCAGTAAAAAAGAGATGATGAGTCTTATCTTCATCCATTATAGACAAAATTTGTCTTAAAAAACAAGTCTCTAAATTTTACTGATATTCTCACTGTATATGTCCTGTCCTCATACACACAGAGTTTAGAAGATACTGAAAAAATTCTCAAGAAAAAAAAATCCTCCATAGTGGGAAAATACCAACAGAGAATGTGAATGGACCTCTCTCACTCCTATTCCTCATGTTTTCAGTTACTACCACTAACACAGAATAGTTTGGATTGGCAAGGCTCTATGCTTCTGCACAGACCCCAGAGAGACAGGCAGGTGCTAGTTCTGCAAGATCCAGCCCTCTCAAGCCCAGCACACATCATGGTTACCATATCAACTCTGCCCTAAGAGAATCCACAAATCACAAGAATCCTACTGTTGCCTGCCCTGGGGAAGTAACAAAGCTGAACAGGATCCCATTTTCCCACTCCCCCTCTCTTACCTCTCCTTGCGGCTCCCCAGCTTGCGAGCTGTGTATTGATCCCCATAGTCCACCAAGGAGAGGTGGCGGGAGAACACGGTAATCTTGTTGCCCACATACAAATCCTCGAGGTGTAAGCTCTCGTACTTGGTGCGCTTGAGGAAGGTGCGACGGTTCTTCATATCATACTGCAGGGAAAAGGAGATGAACATCTACCAGAGCAAGGGATTTAAGCTCTGAGTAAACTCAACATTATTTTTACTTTAACTTCAGTAATTTCCATAGTACTGGAGGATTGAATCTGAACATTAAATTGATTTAATTCCTAACTCTTTGAATTTACAGGAAAGTTTAGCAGACTAAACTGCAATTACAGATTTATTCCAGTTGAATAATCTCAGGCTGACAGCTAGCTTTGCATGTTTTATTTGCTCATTTGCTTGTGCTAATTCAAGCTGTGATAACTGGTTCAGATGCCTAGTGGATACATCTGTCCAGTCTCAATCAAAGTCCCCCCTAGCAGATCTACTCTGTTTCACAGACCAACGGCTCACAATAGTAATGATCAAGATACACACTGTGGCAAGTCTCCTTTTCAGGGCACGGTTGCAGTGATACTATGCTTTATTTGACTGCATAAGACTCAGAATTATAGATGGATGATTGCAACACTAAGTTGAGATGTTTGCACTGCCTAGAGCTGCAAGCTCAAAAGCCTGTCAAGACAATTCAGCTATATATCATCACTCCAAGCAAAAACCAAGACATTAATGTGTAGTTTTCTGGGTGGGCTGGCAAAGCACAAAAGGCAACCTGCTGAATAGTTTCTTCATTGCATGTGGATACTGAGTATGCCTTAAGTTTCTTGCCAAAGTAGAATCCTATGAAGAGTTTTGTCCTTCTTAAGCCAAACTTCCCCTTCTCTGTCTTAATTATGTGGAGTGTCCTCCATTGCAATGGTATACAGACTAGAGAAGCATTAAAAGAAATACACCACCCCCACAATTTTTTTGGGGAAAAAAAAAGATTAAGAGCAAAACTATATACTCCTTCATGTTCTGAGATGTGTGAATACTTTCTCTGCTGTTAGAGGGCTAGAAGAATTCTAAGTTTTTCCAGAACAGTCAACACTGCAGATTAGAAAATATGAATTAGTTTGATTATTACTTCTGCTGAGGCAGGATTAGAAGGAATAATCCTTCCCCCCTTGAAATGTCAGGAATGATATGACAACATGCTGCACAAAAAATTTCACTTGAATTCAGCTACTTGTTTTTCCTGGGCTTTGCAAAGAAGCCTATTAACTGACTTGACCATATTCAAATTCTTCAACATCTTGACTAAAGATCTGAACATTTCCTTGGTTATTTCACTATCAGTAGCTAGAAAGGAACCCCAAGCTGTTTCTCACTTCTCAAGCAGAAGATAAAGGTAAGGGGGAGGTACCTACCCATGTTAAAAGATTATTCTTTAGAATGGAATTTTGGATCTGTTTAAAAAGCCCTTTTAATAAAGCAAGTAAGTCACAGCAGAAGAAATGTAAGACTGTTTAGACTGTTCTCCTCCTGCCTGTGTACAGGCAGAAATAAATCACCCTAAACAAAATATTTGTCTGCTAAGAGTTTGCCCTTCTTACAAATTTCTTCTCTCTTTTAAGGAAATCTCCTGTAGAAAGAAAGGTGTCTAGGCTTTAAGAATTCCCCATGAGAGTTAACTATGGAAAACTCAAGAGAACAGGGGTATCTCTTTATCAAAAGATTCAGTTTGATCATAAGAGCTGCTTGATGTCCTTGGACAAAAATCTATGTTGTCTTTTTTTCCAGTTGCAAAGCAAGCTGGAAACTTGTCTTGTTATTCCTATTGTCATTTTTCTTCATAGGAATCAAGACATGAAAGAAACAAAAGGAAAGGTGAGGACTTCACATAATGCAAGCCTTCAGCAGCTCTGCTCCACCGTCAGCTGAGGTATGTGATAAAGAAAAGCTATTGTCAGGGAGGTGGGAGAGTGGATGAAGTATCTTTCTTATAAGCATGGAGAAGCCAGCTCTTACCTACTACCTCCCTTTTCCTCAGATACATCAGAGGTAAAAGCAGGCTGTCATCTCCCCAGGAAGATATTAAAATATGCAGAAGAATTAGGTAGAAGTAAAGAAAGAAGCAGAATTCTACATTTAACCTTTGTCCACAAACTCACCCTCAAAAGTGATTTTGAGATGTTCTTTCTATAGAGGTGTTAGATGCATTTTTGCCTTTTTAACTCCTGTTCTGATCCCACACAGTCCATACACTGTGTACACACTATACTATCTTAACCTAAGAGCACTCCAGAAAAATACAAAGCCTGCCAAGTCATAGGTGTTTGATGCTGAATGCATTAAGAAGCTCAAGAACACCTTAAAAACTCTTGGTTTTGAGACATCTAGGTGAAATGAACAACAATTTTGCCAGCCTACACATGGTTGTGTAGGAAGATTATTACAGCTCCTAACTGATTAGCTAAACTGTCTCTGGGAAATCAAAAATAAAAATCTTCACATTTTGACAGCTGTGCACACAGACATCATACAAAGAACTAACTTAAATGGGACAACATTGCGATACAGTTTGTTTAAAAAGACTATCAGTAGAAAAATGCAGAGTGAATCTCCTCACAACAGCTAGGTACCATTGTTTCAGTGAACACTAGCCTGGGTAAGAGATGGCAGACTCCACTAGCTTTCTTATTTCTGCATTTGATATTTATAGCATGAAAACTAAAATTTGATAATGAAATTACTAAGTGTGAATATCCAAATCTTGGCTATTCTCAGACCCTTAGGTCTTCATTAAAAAACAGAAAATACTAGCTTAAAGCATTCACTCTTTTCTAAAAGAAAGCACAAAGCGTTGTTAGTTTATTAGGATTATCTTTACAGTATATATTTCATTTTGTCTATATATGCCTACTACTGCAAAATGTTTGTTTTAACCTGCTGTCAGTAAACAATGGGGACTATTTGTATGAAAGGTCTCTAGAAGTACAACTGATTCCACTGTCTGAAATACCCTTCCTTTCATTAAAACCAAAATAAGAGCACTTCATCATTTCCTCTACTTTGATAAGACTCTTTGACATATCACTCTTTAAAGACTTCTGGAATTCCTGCTGAAGCTTATTCCTGTGTTTGGAATGAGCTTCAATTTATGCTTCTCAAGCAGTAGGTTAGTGTTGTCGAGTTTCAATTCTGAAACCCGAGTAGAGAATGAATGAACACAGATTTGTCAAAAATCTCTCCAAATCAATGCAAGCTTTAAGAAAAAAAAAATCATAAACATGGAAGCTCTTCCACATGCTTCACTGTGAATTTGTATTGTTGCTTTTCTTTTAGTTTCAGAAACAGAGCAAGATACGTCTTAAATTACGTTCTCCTTACCTGGAAAATTAAAAGGCATAGGCAGTGGCTTGCCATTTTACAAACTGTTTAACTGAATATTACACTGATGACACTAGATTTTTTTCTTACCATTTCAACTGATCCATCTTTTGGATAATACAGAAGTTCATAACGCCGAAAGAGTGAAGCATTTGGGTCATACCATTCAGCAACGAAAACAAATCTGTCATCTTGACTCTGGAAGAAGACAGTATGGAGGGAAAGGCTATTACAGAAGGCACTAAGTTTTATATGTAAAAACATACAAATAAAAAAACCTCCTTGCATTTATTAACAGAAAAGCAAAAAAGGGACTAGTAAATGCACTTGCACACTCTGCATATCATCTTCTGCTTACCACAGCTGGTGACATCTTTTCATTTGTTAGTTATCAACTTCCAAGCACGATGGAAACAGCATGGCAGTTTCCCAGGCAATCTCAAAACTTACTCTGATTTCATCACTCATGAAATGTGAGCTGTTGTAGAAACTGTTGTTAGACTTCTTTACTTTGTGAAAGGATTTGATTTACTTTCGTTTGTTAAAAGGAATGTGTTTGCTCACAACTAAATTATAGAATCTTACCACATTTTCTACATATCCTACAAGAAAACACCTTCCTCTTCCTAAGCAGTCATATCTGGACTCTTGTTAATGATGAGATATTCAAGTTAATGACAGCGTTACTTTGATTCACTAAATTTCCTGAAATTTACATAAATTATAACTAGCCCAATCTCATTTATAACTCAATTTCTGCCCCTTAGGACTGTGACAAAAAAGCCAGACTGCAGTAATTTTAAAACTGTAGCTACATGTGTTGCTTCTCTCCATTCCTCATCCCTCAGAGGATAAACTCCTACAGGAAAGTAAGCAAAAAGGCAATACAATGCATATGATTCTATGTGGATGTGCACTTCTAACAACTCTTAGTGGTATAAATTTGTTAGTTATTGATAATGCAAAATCAGTTATTTGATAGCTGGTAGATGTAACTCTAAATTGTTATTTTTCCAAACATCCTCTAGATTTGATTGCTACTCCTGAGGATAAGCATGGTGTTTGTCACAGACTTCCCCTCATTAGATCTGTCTCTTCTTATTTATCCTAAACATTTAAGTACAACTGGGAGTTCAGGCTGAAGCCATATAGGCCTTCTTAGTCCTTCAGATTTTAGAAAAACAGCAGCATTTCTGTTGTTTCAAAAACTGCTCAATAAGCAACAGGACATAAAAAGTTCCTGTGGGCTTCCATGACTATTCTGGAAAACCAGCAGGAAAAGAATCATAATTATTCTCCTAGTGCAGGCAAGCCTGCAGATATATAGACATTGAAAAAAACCAAAACAAAACAACAAAAATAACCCCACACACACCGAAGCAAAGCAAAACAAAGCAAAAAAGCCCAAACAACAGAAGTGAAGTCCTAACGGCAGCAGGAAAGAATGAGATAATGAAGAACAACTTCGGAATTTTACAGTGTGATTAATACTTGTGCCTGTTGAGAAAAAGCATCATAGCAAGTGCCTTACCCTCCTGTCAGCCCTTATGGTACCCCTACACTGCAAAATGAAGGTATAACAGGAAGACTTACTTACTCAGCAGGGGCAGCACAGTGCTCTGTGAAGGATGCAAAGCTTTCACTTCTAACTGTAGAAGTCTGTACAGCACTGAAAGGCTTATTTACATGAGCTACTTCAAATTCTATGTTATCTCCACACTACAGCCTTTGACAATACTTAAACTCATGTTTTAGTTGCAGCATCCAGCACAAAAACTCCTAGAGGCTTAGCCTGACTTCTGGCCCTTACCTAAGCTAGACATGCTTGTGCCTTCATTGCTACTGCTGTTTTTCTGGAGATATGTGAGCCAGAACAAGCTCTTTCTTAGGTCAAAACTCACATATTAATTTTTCTGTATAGGCATGTCATTGGCAATAAGCAATAACAAGGGTTGGCAGGCAGTAATAAATTACTGATTTCAACCTTGATCATAAATACATTCATACTGCTGGAAGACAAGGCAAAACATTTGACTGATTAATTTGACCATCAAGGACAGATGCTACAGAGAAGCAGGTTATCTAAAAAGAAAAACAGTTCTGTTTCTAGGGTACTACCTCCAGAAACTGACCAGTTACATATGTAATTAAAAAAAAAAGCAACATCCTTAATAAATGCCTGCTCATAACATGAGGGCATATATAACCGCATTATTTCACGCTGATTATTTCACACTATTGTATCACTTCCAAGTATATTTTCTACGTAGCCTTTGCCAGAGAAGCTACTAATTTTCATTTCAGCAAAACTTCCAAAATTTCCAAATGCTTACTTGTCTCAGGATAGTAATGTATTTATCTGAACAAGCAAGCAAAACACCACTAGGCTATTCACTTAGTCACCAGTATTAAGTCATCAGCACCTTCATGTTTACAGTGAGAAACTACCTTGTGTGTCATGTCTGGTGAGGAATTGGCCTGCTTTTTCTCTTTTAACACAACCTTGGCTTCAAGATCCATATAAAATTAATTTTATAAGACCTTAATCAATTTCTGAGCTATTCGTATTTGTTATTCAGCAAACTCTGCTGGACACCACTTCTTATTCAGCTGAATGGCAGAAAGGACCATTCTGTGTTATCTTCTTTTAGCATTGTAGGCAAAGGCAAAGTAATAAATGCTACCTAGATTTGAAAAACACTACAGAGCTAACCCCCAGATGTCCAGTAATATTATCAGTAAGCAGGAAAATTTGAAGCAATTATTATCTTTTATCCGTAAAATACAGAGAACTAACAGTTTTCTAAAAGGACCTAAACAAACTGTACAGCTTCTCCTGGGCCATAACTAGAATTTCCTCTGCTTTATGGACATAAAATTATCACAATAAATATTTCTAAAAGCACTAACAATATCAGAAGAAAACTTCAGAGCTTATCGGAAACACCGTAGTAATAATCGAAAACTGATTCTATTCATGAACAGGTAGATTGTTTCAGAGGCACTCACAGCAAAGAGATTTGATATTAAAAGCAAACTCTTGTTTGACTCTGCAAAACAAGTATAAGGTAAAACACTGCAGGACTGCAATTTTACTATTGCAGATTCATACAATTAGTCTTACAACAGATAGAAGACAATCCTGAATATAGTCATGACACAGAGTAACGTGAAGATATTCTTGTGAGCCCTTAAGAGGCATCACTGTAAAACTGCTATTCCAAGTCATCAAAAACACCAGTCCATTTAAAATCATAAGCTTTTAGAAGTGAGTACATATTATATAATCATAATACACCTTTTTAAATAAGAACTGAGACTTTTATTTACTTATTTAATGCAGGAGTAGGATTTTGAAAGCAGAAAAGAAACATGAAATATGTTCATTTCCCATATCACATACTGTAATGTAAGGGCTGCAAGAAAATGTTAAGTCTTCACACTCTTGAAATTATCTTCCCTGAGCATTAACTTTCAGTTGTTTCACTGCTCAATCACCAGAACTGGTATGGCACACAACTTCCTTAAACACCCTTTCACTAGTGTGCCCTAGACTGTAATGAAGGAAGGAGTCTCAAAGACAAGAAAGCACTACGGAAGACATGCTAAGTTTCACCCTTAGCTCTTGTTAATCCTCATAATAAAGGAAACACAAAGAGAAATTAATTGACCAGAGCAGAATGATTAGAGATCAGCACAGACCTGTCAGGTGATATCATGTTCAATGCACCACACTGCTCTGGACCAGCACCTAAGGGGAAGATTTCACAGCCCTTGAACCAGAAAGCCCCAGCACCTCATTCAAATAGTCACTAGAGAAATCATCTCACTGTGAACAGCTTGAGTAATAACAAACCAAGTGAATCTATAAATACATTGTAACTCAGAAAATTCTTGCTTTAAAGCATTAGTTTCTATTCCTTTCTGTACTGTAACCTCATTAAAAAAAAACAACCTCATATAGCCTCTGCTCTCATATCCATGCAATTAACCAAGCAATAGCCAATGAGGAAGAAATAATTTCTCGTAACTTTTCACATCAGTGGAAAAATTACCAGCATTAAAAAGCCCAGCAGTGACTGTGCACTTTGTATTTATATACTGACAGTTTTGGAGTAGCTGTCCTTAGCTCAATTTTTACAGCCCCTTTCCATGGGAAAATATAGGGCCACTGAAATCTGTGATGACAAAAGTTCACCTACTGCAAATACAGCAAGAATAATCTTTGTCTTTCTTCCTCCTTTTAAAAGCTGAACAGAAAGACATTTGGATGCATGCGTAGGTTTTTGCTAGCTTACGCTTTTTTGTTTATATTAGTATGTGTGAATAGGCAGTAGGATGCCTCTGTGCACATAAGAAACATCTACTGAGGTACAGCTGAATTTAAAAAAAATCAATTTTGTACTTAGTTCTGAAAGGGATGGGGAAGCAGTCATTCTTAGCTAGCACAGGTCTAAGTCCTAGAAGCTAAATCCAAGCATTTATGGAAGAACTGCGCTCATAAAAAAATCTCTACAGCAGTGGGAAACGGTTTGTCTGGAACACAGCTGGCAAGGAAGCTCATATCCAGAAAGTAGAACACTTAGCAAGCTGGACAGGAAATGATCTTTTGGCCATTAAATCTTCTAAACTTCCAAAGGATTTCTGTTCTGCTGTAAAACAAATGCACTTCTTCCAAAGGGTTTCATGAGAAGCCACAGTGGTGGAACAGCAGCTCAGGAACTTGCATGGGAAGGCAGAGAAACAATTTTATCCCTCTAATGTGAACCATGCAGAACATACATCTGGATTTGGTTTTTCCAGCTTCAAAATTTCTCCTGACTGCCACACTATTTTACTATTCTGGGGTGAATACTTCTCTCCTCTTCCTCTAGTTTTTGAGTAGAATTTTCCTCATAGAGTTTCTCTTACAATGCAGAACACAGGGAATGAGGAGCTACAGAAACATTATTCTGTTGGTTATATACACTCCTGAGACTTACTACAGTCCAAAGGAAGGGCAGTTAAAATTATTATTGTTATTATAGGGGAAGTATATTTTTACTAAGATTCTACCTTTTACATGACTTACTTTTTTCCATTATACAGATAATTCTCACCCATCTGTAAGCCTGAATTTAGCATTCTTCTGCCAGTTTGTCACTTCATGTTTTTGAGCTGTAATCTCTGCAATCTTTAATTGACTGGAAACAACTACCTGTGCTTAAACTAGTTATCACCCTGCAATTTATCATAACCCCTTTAGCTCACTACTCAAGAACGCTTCACGTGAAACAATATCAAAATGTTTCTTAAAATTAGAAAAGCCCTGAGGTATCTATGAAGTTCATCTTCGCATGCTATTAGCAATCTGATATATCATGAACTTCAACATGCATGACATCTGACACAGGCTCACAGCCTGTTGCCCACATATTTACAAGCTTAGGAGTCATGAAGAGTATTGCTACGCTAGGTGGGCAGCTTCGTGTCTGCTGCTCCTTCCATTTTCTCAGTGACTCAGTGACTCTGAAATCACATCAGAGAGACAAAGAATCAAAGGATCTGAAGCAACTCACGATGAAGCAGTAAAAAGACTGCATGATCCATCTTGATACCTGTATTCTGTATTTTGTTAAGCTCTGTGCTATCACACGGAAAACCTGCAGTCAAGAACTGATCTTAAGGATCAAGCTGTTTCCATGAAAATTACTGGGAACAGGATGGATCAGCAGAGAGGAACTATTCTCATATTGAATAGGTATTTCTCCTAATACAAAAAAAAAAAAAAGCTTTCTGGAAAGATTGCCCTGAAACTTCCTAATATTCTGTCAATGATTTTAAGAGAAACATTTCTTTCAGAACCTGCTCCCTCCAAACCAGGCTGGTGGAACTCAGAAGTGTTTTGGAAGAGCAAAGACTATTTTTATGAAAAATTAGATAGCATCAAAGGACAATCATATAAATCATTTTAAAACTTTACAGGTGAAGACATCATGAGCCTGACGGACTCCAACAACAGATGGTCTGTTTATGGTCTCATGCTCTTCATACAGTGGACTGAAGTGAGGGGACCCAACCAGCTGCCTCCATCAAGAACATTATTCTCAGAACTAGGTCCATAAGTTATTGTTGCAGATATACGATCAGCCTCCAACAGCAAGTATCTAAGTCTTATTATGAATTATTCAAAACAAGTCCTCAAAGCTCATAAATCACTGATCACTCCTCTTCCAGACCAATCACCACTTCAGATTTAACTCTACTTCCTAGTCTTGAAAAGGACTTCAGAACAAATGAAAGTCACTGATAAGTACTCTGAGGAGCAAGACTCACCAATTTCAGACAGAGCACCACCATCCCCAAAGGAAGATCCTCAGTCTCACACTCCCCCAACAGGCCACAGATATAAGCATTGTCATAGTCTCACCTGCTTTAAGAGCCCCAGAAACACTTTGATCACTTTAAATGGTTCACTTATCAGCTTTCCTCTTCTCCCATTCTAACATCCGGCTAGCTTTGCTTTATTTTCAGCTGAATGCTTTTAGGTGCATCTGTCTAGGGAATTGCAGGCCCAGCAGTGTGCCCAGCTTAAGTAGCACTGAGTGCTTGAGAATTCAGAACACCAGAAAAATAATGTAACTTCAATTAGCTTTAAAGCTGGTCTCAACCACAGGCTTAGGAGTGCTTTCCTTTCACGTAAAAACATCTTAAATGTGACAGTCTCCTGCAGCTAAATCTATAAAGCTGAAAAAGGAAAATAAAAAAACATTTCAAACAGCTGGGATCTCTACAAAAACATTACATAAAAAGTCGAAACATCAAATGGGACATGTCAAGCTCTTTGTGGACTTCTGTGCAATCTCTTAACCTTTTTTGTGTCCTTTTCTCCAGCTGTAGCAAAATCCTTTATCTAGGAGGGCTTACCACACTGGGCACTAGAAAATAAAAGGGATACTTGTATTATAAAAGCTGTAACACAATTCTAGCTTATACAAAACTGACTGCTTTACTTCCTTTTACACAATCTCTGTCTGGACTGCTGCAGTGAGATGCATCTCAGAGAGCAAAGGAATGGCTAGCAAAATGGATGGTGTCTCTTTATCACAGCACAAAGCACTTGCTTTTTCATCAAACATGTCTATCTTTGTAGTTGCCAGGCACTGCATGCTCTTCAGTCTGACTGAACAAGAAGCATGTTTAATTGCAACAGGCAACAATCTTAAGCAACTAAACTTCCAAACCACTGTTCTCTACCTTTTTTAGAACTATTTATGATTTCTGAATGACAAGTACTTCTGCATGAGAAATAATGAGGCCTTGCTCTCTATATTCAGGTATCTCATCCCTGACTGTTTTGACCACAGCCTCTGTTCAGCTTGGGTATTGATTAATCAAGGCTTATACTCACCTGCATTCTCTGACTTCTAACTAGGGTTGAGCTCACACTAAAGTCTTTCTTTAACAATGCCTTAGAGGGTTTCTTCCCCCTCCCCATTCTTGAGAAACCTGGAGGAACATCATTATATCTCTGCCAAATCTGACTGTAATCTATCAGCAAATTTAAACTTCCCAGGGGGAAAACTTAGTGGTCAGACACATATCAACAGACTGTGATCAAACAAACTTTGGTTTTCTGAGGCAAACAGGCTGAAAGCAGCCATATGAAAAATTCTGTTTGCACACTACAAGTAATTTTCCATCATCAATAATTCTCTAAAAGAAATATCTCCACTTGTGAAAGAAAATGGAAAGGAAAGAAGAGCAGGAGTAGCTAAACTATTAAATGTTAGCAACAATTTTGTAAAAAAGATTTCAGACTTCCTGGTGCTATTTACCAAAAACCAGTCTGAATGGCAGAAAGTGCTCTCATTTTCAGCATTTTTATACATCTTAAATCCCAAAATGAATCCTCAGCAGTGCATGCTCATTAAGCTGTTTTATTCAACTCAACTTCTACCTTCACAGTTCCTGTAATATAGGGTATTTTCCAGGCAAAACTTTAAATCAACAACATGTAGATAAGAGCACTCGTTTTGCTCTGTCTCTCAAAACTCATTTTCCTCCTCCTGTTCATGTTTCTGACACGAGTCAGTATACATTTTAGAACTCAAATTTTGCAGCCCCCTTGCTGCTGTTGGATCTTCCATCACTTTCTGAGCAGGCTTTTCTTTAGTCAAAAAGTAAAATCAAAAGATCACTTCTCAAATGGAGAAACATCTGGCAGCTGCAATTTCCATGACAATGTCTTAACTACAGATGATTCTCAATCTAAATCTCATATTCAGAAACTCACTGGTGAATTTTCTAAGTGTATCTGTCTTCATCCTCCCCTCATAGAAAGCAAATCCTGCCTACTGAAAATTTCACACAAATTCTAGACAACTACTTAAAACTAATCCAGTATTGGTTAAATACTTAAAATTCTTAATCATCTTTGGAAATCTATTAAATCAGTCAAGCAATTGAATGCATTTACATTTCCTGTCCTGCAAACAGGCAATACATCCTCTAGATCCACAGGGATCTGACTCCCAATATTCCTGGTACCTAGGCCTCTCAGATGCCTTTTGGACTACGTATGTTCATATGGCTATTGCTGCCTGGACCATCTGTTGCCAAGTAACATGGGGATACTTCTGTCACTGTAGCACTAACCAAGTAAATGCTCCTCTTCAACTGGGATCTCAGTTCAGTAAATCATCCCTATATGCTCAGGGGTTGTGATGAACACAGCTCTTGAAGACTGAAGGCCCCAAATTTTTTCCTCAGATTTAAAAACCTGCAATCCCACCTCACATCCACAAAGTTATCTTGTTCTGTCATGTTACAAAGCAAGAAATCTAGTAGTGAAAGAAGATTATGTAAATTCTGCAAGCTTCCTATGAAGTGTGTAGGCATGATTAGTGTAACCTATTTTCCCCCCCTCCAGTCTCTCATGTAAGAGAATCAAGAATTCAAATCCTCAACCATTAACTCCAATCCTCTGCAATTACATGTTATAGTTAAGTACTTAGTTATAGTTCATATTATTTTTCTAATTATGGAACACAATTTCTCTGAAACCCATGAAGGATGCCATACTGCTGTTCACTGCTCTGTGAAGACAGATTTAGCTCTAGGAGACCAGCTAAACCTTGCCTTTAGGGGAATATGTCCCCATTTAATGTATGTTCATACGGCTGCAGATCATAAGTTATATTCTTGTACTCTTAATCACATGATCACAGGTAATTCCTCTACGAGTAGTAAGCAGTGCTCAGCATGGGCCTATCTGCCTGCACTAGCTCAAGGAAAGTCTGAGAGTGATTCTAGCAAAAGCAGAGCTGTTTCCAGTCTCAGAATAGCGTATGTGACACAAGCCATTTCACACAATTATGTGTAAGCCTAAAGTTTAGGTGCTTTCATCTAATCAGCCAGTAGTGGCAGAACTAACACTGTCATTGTCAGCTGCTGAATGCTGGATCTCTGAATTATGAAGTTAATGCCTATATGTGATGCCAGAAGGGGAAACAGGGCTACATATACACTGAGTTACCCATACACATCCCCTCACAAGAACCAACCTGTATTGTATGTAGAGGCAAAACATTTTTGAAAGGCTCAAAACTTGTTCCAACATTAACATTAACAGCCAATACTGTGAGCGTTGGCATCCAGCAGTTTGTGTGAATGCTCTGAAGACCACACATGCTGCATCTACCTTGAGCAGAGCTTAGAACAGTTACGTAACAATTTACAACCCTATGAAGTGGATCGAAAAACAACTCTGCTGATAGGTTTCTTATTCACTACAGTGGGCACTTAAAGCAAGCATTTTGTTTCTGCTACTATTTAATCAAATGTTAACTGTTAAAGCACTGTTGTTGTTTTTTTCCCTCAGATTCTATCAAACATTAATTTTCAAAGGTATTTGGACTAAATCCAGATTTCAGCTAGTACAGATGTTGTGGTCACATGACCTTTACTGTGAAGTCAGACTAACGACAAGTTACACGTGAAGGGAAGTCCTCATGATAAAAGCTCTTCAGCAACTTTCTATTAGTAAAGTTGTCAAAAATCAAAAAGCTTCTGTGGGGTAGAGGAAAGCTGAGTGGGTAAATATAATCATGCCCTTAAACTCTGCCAGTCCTTGTGGACTTTTACAGGTCCATCTCATGAAGATCTGTTCTACAATTCAAAGATTTGTTTCTCTTCCAGAGCATAACACTTTCACCATCACACTTCTGAGCAGACTACCTTATTTCCCAAAGATGTGAAAGTCTCTGCTGGATGCATACAGTGACTAGAGATTACAAAGTCAGATATAGTTTTGGTCAAGTTGCACCTTCACAGATGCCTCCTGCATTACTGCATTTGATATTCAGCACTTTTTAAAAAAGGAGGGTGCATTTCTCACTTTATCCATTTGTAAAATGGGAATAATCACCATCATTTCTTTCACAGAAGGACAGCAAGATCTGATAGCTAAAATATGCATATTATTTAGGCATTATAAGCCCCGTTTGGTTTTGCCAAGAAGCAGCTCAGTCAGTTCAACCTCATTTCCTGTTTCTGCAGACACTTCACTGCAGCACAGGAACCAGATACCTGTGGAAGGAGTCAGAAAGGTCTGCTAATGCTGTCCAGCCCACCACCTCTGCAGGTTCCACCACAGACCTCCACTGGTCCAGAATGTCAGCAGCTGCCAGGACTGGATCCAGACCACACTTCTCCCCTCCAGTGATTTGGGGATGTTCCGACTTACAGGCCACAGTTCAGTTTTCAGAGTGTGCAATAAGAGAGAATATCAGACAGAGGATGACAGCATTGCTATTATGTCATGGCTAGGCTTCGCGAACAAAGACTTAGGGAGGGCTCTACCCACGTTTATTGCATACTACAGCCCTGCTCCTAGATACTACAGTAAGAGAAAGAATACACAGAAAAGATAAAATTAGGAGGGAAACTAAGTTTAGTGAAGGATCATACTTAATTGTGTATGTGTTCATGTGGAAAAACAGGTACACAGCCTCAAGCATGCATGCCCACTTCTCCCCCTCTTCCCATGTGTAGATGTCTCTTTCCAAATGTGTTAGAATATTCTGCATAAAAAGTGTGGGGTTTTTTAATAATAATTAAGGTAAAATTATTGAAGAATCCTGTGCAAACAAACAACATGCAGCAGGCTCTCTGGAACGAATCTCTGGCAAGAGCCACTTCTTTGCAAATACAGGAGCACCCTCTGGTGCTCAAAGATAGGTTGAGCACCTAATTGAAAAACAAATGAACAGCAAGAAGCATTCTTGTTGCTATCTCGACCTAGTGCGCTATGCCTTGTAAGAGGAGGTAGAAATGACGAAATTATAAAGCACAGATCACCACAGCCTGGGTGATAAAATCCTTTCACATCAGAAAACTGACACACAGGGACATGGCCTTCATCAAAACTGAGCCTCCAAAAATACCAATGCCATGTGCTTCATATGAATAGCAGAACCGTCCACTTCAGAGCAACTTGCAGGGGCCACCTCATATTATTTCTCTCATACTGGGAACGTACTCCTTTATTAGGTATTAGTGTGAGAAAAAAAGAATTTCTCTTTTGTATGTGCTCACCTGACTGGGAAGTACTGGTGTTACCATGTAAACACTTGCTAAGCTCTCATTCTTAGCGTTAAGCTGTGACAGGGTGTTCCAAAGCCCAGCTATACAAAATTTACTCCTTTTGTCAAAACTTACACTGGTTTTTCTTTTCATTTTCTTGGCTGGGAGAGCACTACTCAGTTCCACCCACAAAACACTACTGAGGAACCCTGGTGTGTTGCTTAGGCATAACATGGTTTGGGAGGATTAGGTCAAGAACAGTGCTTACTTGCAGGAAATAGTACTTTTAGTGATCATTCCCAGTAGCCACAATCATAGTTAAAGGTCAGTGTTCATGGAAAGAAGCTCTCCTCAGACTCACAGCAATAGGTGTTCCTTACTACCACTGTTTCTCACCAGCCAGTTAACAGAGTATCCACCTGAATATACCAGATCCCTATAATATTTTAGAAACTGACAGGAAAATTCTCAAGTAAACAGCCAGAAACACTTTTCAGAGTTGCACTATTCCCTCAGCTTAAATGAAACAGACTCTATTGAACAGAAAAAAGATAAAAGGTTTAGTTTTCAGTGTTTAGCCACTAGTCACTAAGACAGCCAGGGGCTGAAGAACACTAATACACAAAATAAGGCTGGGAGAACTGAGCCTGCTCAGTTGGGAAAGAGAAGACTGAAGGTGACCTTACTGCTGTCTACAACTACCTAACTGAAAGACACCAGAACGTTGGAGCTGGACTCTTCTTGAAGGTGCACAGCCATAGTAAAAAATGCCAAGGACACAAGTTGAAACGTGACATTCCAGTTACATATTAGGAAAAAATTTACCAAGAGGGTGGTCAAACACTGGCAGAGGCTGCCCAGAGGAGGTGTGCAATATCCATCTTTGGAGATGTTCAGGGCTTGCCTGGACGTGGCCTGGAGCAGCCTGGTCTGGTTAGACCTGTTTTAAGCAGGTTAGAGGTCCTTTCAACCTAAATAATCAATCTATGTTTCTTATTATAGCTTGGTAGCTCCTTGCCCAAAGGTAATGTCCATCCTTCCAAGATTCTTCAGAGCCTGCACAGATATTGGGTTCATTTATTAACAATGGTCTAGATGTGCTTTCAAAAAATTAAGAGCTTTGACACAACAATCTTAAATAGAAATTGTATCTATATTAAACCTGCCAAGAACAATTCTCAAATTCTCACTGGCGCTGTCACTAAATCCTACTATTTTTTATTGCCAATGGAAAGGAAAGGTTATAACTTTTATTTATTGCTGCAAATGATTCACTGAGCAATTCCTGACTTTTGTCAGCTCCTGACAACGTAAGAAAAAACCTCCAACATACAATTAGAACAGATGTGTCAAAATTATTAAGAGCTGCACTTAGAACCAGAAGGAGCCTCCCCACATTCCTTTGTGATACTAGAAACTTGAATAATCTGATGAAGGTTTAAACTAAGTCTCCCTGTACTCTTTTGTAACAAGTAAGGATAAGACCAGGCTTTTAGGATTTGCATGCCAAGCACACAGCTTACACCAAAATATAAGTAAGTGATATGTTGAAAGAACAGGATATCACACAGAACACCTGGTTATGCTAACTAAAAGCCAGAAGCAGGAGTTGAAAATTGAGCTGGGGTCTATAATTCAAACGACCACCAGAAACACATCTCCCCCTCAGTTCAGTACACATGTATCAAAGAGTTTTTTATACTAGCCAAAGTATTTGGATTCCTGGAAACAGGCATGCATTTCTATGAATATTCATTCCTGTAATGTATATAATGAACTTCCTTTTGTCTCTCAGTGTGCATGCTGGAAAGGAGATATCCCCCACACCCAGTGCTCTAATAAACCAGTGTCAGCTTTCTAAACTATCATTTGGTTTGGAGAGTTTTCTTGGTTACAAGTTTCAGTAACACCATGTATTACTGAATACATGGTCCAGATGTATGCTGGACCATGAGGACCCAAGACTCACTGTTGTCAAATTCTAGAAATGGCTAATTTGCTTCCTGTTTTCTAAGATCCATTTTTCCAAACATGAAGTAAGTCTTTTCCACTAATGAATCAAAACATTTTTTTAAATTCCTCATTTTTCTTCTCTGTCTAAATGGAGGATTTTCATGTTGATGTTCTCTAAGCTGGGGATTTTACCAATGAATTGATGATAATAACAACAAACTGTACGATACAAACTGTAACATTTTCTGTTGAAGTGAGCTGAACTGCTCATCTCCAGATATTCTGTGGTCAAAACTACAAGACTGCAAACTCTGGCAACCTATCCCAGGAGAGTCTACTTCATATATATTTTTCCCCCAACTTAGCAAAAAGAATTAAGGTAGTTGGACACTCAAATTCCAGTAACTCTGTGCCTCTACATTCACAAAATCAAAGCCAGAGGCATCATATTAGACAAGTCACCTGGCCTCTTTTGTGTGTCTTGATTTCTTTATGGGCAAGACAGAAATAATATTTGTTCATCTTGTTTGTAATTTTGTAATGTAGTCTGCAGTTTTCAGATGTGTAGGAGTAAGAATAATTGTATTAAAGAGTAGAGGGGAAAGAAATCACCCAACTGCACCTATGCACAGCCTCTACAAGTGCAGTAATGCTCTGTATCTCTGTGATGTGCTGCTTGTGTACAGAGGCCACTGCAAAGACAAATGCTGTATCTCTCTATCTGGAACACTTTCAAATGTCAAGAGTGCACCAAATCCATTAACAGAAAGAAACTAACATTAAGGTGATGGCCCAATACATCTCTGCATGTGATTACATGAAAGACAGCATTAAAGAATAATGCATTCCAGCAGCCAAGTGAGACAGCACATCTCTGATGGAGATAAGCAAGTTTCCCTTTGGGAACTGACTGCTCACAGTCCACAGCAGCACATGGAAAATCAAGATGCCAAAATGCATCAGAGCGGATTGAAATACTGGCAACTGGTGACAATGAAAACAGTTTTCCAATTATTGGACCTTCAAGCCAAGGTGGTGTCATAGAAAGATAACCAACTGCATATTTCAGAATATTTCTCCCTTTACCTTAGCTCCTACTACAGTTATGTGCCCAGATCCACAACACATGCAACCACTTCCAGTGCACTGCTTCCATGTGACTGAAATATAGAGTCTAACACAAACACACTGCAAACTAATTCAACTAAAATTATTACATTTTTCTTTCTGTGACCATGATACTACTTGTAACATTTTTTTCTGAGTAGGTAAACACAATAAAAGTAATGCAATCTATACAACTGACTGGAAGCACCACAGTAGCAAAGGCTGGCGAAGTTTTCTAGAAGAAAATTCATTACTTTCAGAATGTAATTAGGTTTCTGAAGCCAAAATCCAGCTTGTAGATCAATATTTGAATCCACTCAAAGGAGTCTTTTGTTTTTTTGATTTATTGCTCCAGACAAAAGATGCTTTGAAATTGTCTGAGATGGCTCAGGGGTGTAAAATCATGATGTCCAACAGTCACATAACTTATCCCTTTCCCAGGATCCTGTGTACACACCTAATTAGGCAGCATATATTCATAAAATGCCTAATTTCCCATTGTCTTTCAGCTACCAAATTACTCTTATCATATTTTAGGAAACTGGCAGGAGGAAGGGTATATGAGTGGGAAGATTGTTGGCTTTTCTGAAACAGCAAGGAAGGGAGAAGCCACAGATGTGACAAACTTGGCTTTGACTGGGCTTTTAATCAAAGTCACCTGAGGGTCTGGCAAGCTGAATTGGCTAATTAAGGCCTACAGTGAAAAGTAGTTATGACTACTACTTGAAGTAGTAACCAGGAACACTTCTTTTGCGAACTGGGAGTCAGATGGGGTTCCACAATGATGTGCCATACATCTAGCTTTATATCCCATTTTCCATATTACGCTAACAATGACATTGAGAAAGCACACTTTCCGAACCTGGGCTGCCTGCAGGCAGGAAAGACTGCAAGTAGTTTAGTAAAAGAACCAGAACTCAAAATGATGATCTGAAAATTCAGACATAAAGTACTGCAATGATGATCAAGAAAACAAATTCAAAGCTGAGGGAAAACTAGCCAGACAACAAAAACACAGGAAAAAAAAATCTTAAAGTTACAGTGGCTTGCAGTTAGAGAACAAGAGTGCAATGAGGTACAGTTGGGAAAAAAAAGAAGATGGCAAACTGAAGATCTAAGACACAAGAATCAATTACTTTGATCTGCAGCAGTGAAACAGCAGTTGGCAAACAATATACAGATTAAACACCACATTTAGAGAAAACTGCAGAGTAGGAAAAAAACCCCTAAACTTTAAAAACACATGAGCAGCAGCAAAATACTAAGAGAACAAAAATTGTTTAGTGTAGAATAATGTGAAAAGAAGAAAAAGCAAAGTTATAATCTTCAAACTCTTCTGCATGCAAAGACAAAAGTGGAACATCTTTATACCCACCAAAGACAGAACAAGTAATCACTGGCATCATTTGCAGCACAGAATGTATTAGGAAAAAACCCCTCAGTGAACTATAAAAATCATCATGTAATGGAAGGAGGTCAACAGATCATGCAGTTCCTGTCACTGAAGGCTTTTCAAATCAAATTAAACAAATTCCCCATGAAACAATTTATTAGAGGTTGCTGTAAGATTTGGCACTGCTTTAATGAATCAGTTAACTTGGTGTCACCTCAGAAATAAAGTGAAGTTAAAAACACATCACACACAGCAACAGACAAGTACAACAAAGCAAATGTTTTTGCTAAGTGACATGTGTGAACTCACAGGACTTCTGCCAATGTGAATAAATTCAATATGGGAACTGAAAATTCTAATTTTGCATGGATTAAACAAAAGACAAGGGTCTCTATTTGAAAACAGCAATGGCATTCCTACTTCAGCAGCAAATGCTGATCTTGCATTTGCATTCTGAAAGCAAGATGCAAGCAAAGCCACTAGACAAGCTGGAGCAGCTGGAGCAAATCTGAGCTGCTCGAGGCAGGTATTTAAAGCTGAGCACACGAGCAGGTGGTTCAGCCAGGCTCTTACGTGTATCTTGCAAAATTGCTGGGTTTTGCACTCTATCTTTGGCAAAGGGGACCCAGCCTGTTGTGTTATCAGTGCAAACTGTTCTTTCATTAGTGCCCTCAAAACAATGTAGAAACATAGAATTATGATGGTTGGAAAAGCTGAGATGATCAAGTCCAACTGTTGTATTGGGTTTGGCTAAGATGGAGTTCATGTCCCCATAGCCAAACCCAATACAACTGTCCACCCAACACTACCATGCTCACGGCTAAACCATATTCCCAGGTTCCCCATCTACATGTTTTTTGAATACTTCCAGGGATGGCGATTCCACCACCTCCCCTGACCAGCCTGTTCCAATGCCTGATAACCGTCTCGATGCAGAAATTCTTCCTAACATTCAATTTGAACCTCCCCAGGCACAACTTGAAGCCTTTTCCTCTTACCCTACCACTAGTTACCAGGGAGACTGAGCCCCACCTCAGTACCGGCTCTTTTCAGGTAGTTGTAGAGGACAAGGTCCCCGCCCCGAGCCTCCTCTTCAGACTAAACCACCCCAGTTCCCTCAGCTGCTCCTCATAACACCGTCCCCTCATCTTGACTGCATTACTAAACAAGACATCCAGGACAAGAGTAAAGACTGTAGCACCTGAAATATATTCCCTTAGAATTCACCAGCTGCCTTCCCACGGGGAACTCCCTCATGAGTTTCCGAAGTAGCCTGTTCCTAATTCAGAGCGGCTCAGACGCACAAACAGCTTTCCAGTTAGGCATCAACGAGACTCGACGGCGCTTTACAATTACCTGCTTACCGCGCCTCGCTAGATCCCTCAGATGAGGGCGAGGGGAAGGGCCTGGGCAAACCCCGAGCCAGGGCAAACGCGGGCGGTCGGCGGACACCGGCGGTAACTCCCGCCCCACTGACACCACCACATACCAGGGCCCAATCCCTGAGGGGAGCCCTGAGGCGGGCCCCGCAGCTCTCATTACGGCAGCTCGGCAACACCTGATCTTCGTCACGCCGCCCGCCTCGGCAGCCGCACAGCGGTAGAGGCTAGCATGACCCACGATCGCCTCAGTCCCGATCCCGGTCCCGACCCGCCCAGCCCTGTCCCAGCAGCGCTCACCATGCCGATGGTGGCAGTCAGCAGCCCGCCTTCTCCTGCTGCAGCGCGCGCGATGTTACGCCAGACGGAGCCGCGGCCTGGCAACCGAAGCCCCGCCCCTGGGCACGGCCTAGCGATTGGGTGAGAGGAGGGGACATTACCCGGGAGCTCTCTGCCCGCCGCAGGAAGCGGAAGTTGGGAGCGGTGGATTGAGTTGCGGCAGCTGCAGAGTACTCAGGTAGGGTTCTCGGGCCTTGCTGCCCCTCCTGCGGGGTGGCCTCTGCTGGGGCCGGGGATTGCAGCTGGTTTGATGGCAGCAGGGTCGGAGCTCGAGAGAGGCTGGGGCTAGCCTCGCCTCCTGGGGTGCCGAGGCGGGCGGGGAGGACTCGGTCCGCGTTGGCTGATAGTGATGCGCGGTGAGAGAGCTGTTTCCTGGAGGTAGGATCCGGGTGTCACTTACTGGCAGGTTACGGGGCTGAGGTGAGAGGAGGCATCTCCTCGCAGGCGCGGCGGGGGCTGGCTGGCAGAGGCTGGGTCGGTGATGCGTTTGCTGAGGCCCTCGTGGGTCATGACTCAGTCGTGTTAATACAGGATTTCCTTCCGTTTGTCTTGTGGGGTTCTGCAGGGCACGGCGTTAGCTGGGAAGGGTAGTGGTTAACGATTGAACCAATGTTGTCTATCAGGGAGTGTGTGCAGTGTCTTATGTTGAGACTTCGAAAATAATAGGACAGTAAGAACAGTACTGTAACATGAACAGAGAAGGATCAGGATCATCAGCAGGTGGCCTCAGACGAAGCAGATGAGACCAAATGCTCATAATCGATTTTTTTTTTTTTTATTGAGTAGTATTACCTCTTTCTGAGCAGCTATGCTTTCATCATCCTTGTTCCTCTCAAATGACTAGAGGTCCTCAGTCAAAAATGCATGAACAGTTGTGGCATTATATGAGTAAAAACATAACTTTAGCTGTAGAAGCAACAAATAGCAAGATGTTTACCATATCTGTAGCTTGAGAAAGCTCCAAGGAGGAAGAGGTGTTTCTTTTGCCTTCTGGTCATCATAAAAGATAAATTGTCTTCTACAAAACAAATGATGAAATCATTTGAAATGACGAATCTTGAAAGCTGGCAGTAGTGTGGTCTCTATCTTTTCAGAGCAGAGAGCTGTAGCAATGGAAGTCAAAAAAGTTGTAGCTAAGCCTTTTCAGTCAGTGGTATAATGAAAGTAAACAAGGGCTCTGGGAGATCTCCCTTGAATAACGGGGAGAAGTGAAGAAAAACAAAGAACAGCAACAACAAAATATACAGATCTCAAGCTCAGGTAGTTAGTGACAGACTCCAAAAGAGGTGGATGAGTGAGCTGGAGAATTGAGAGTGGATGGGCCTGTGGAGAAAGGAGGCAGTGATGGACAGTATTGGTGGAGAAGGGAGAAAATGACCAGGGTGACAGTTTGGGCCAAACTGTAGGTAAAGTTTTGCTGTTAGGCTAAGCATGTGCAGCCCCTCAGGGTACTGACTCTGCCTTTGGCTAGGAATTGGCTCTAACAGAAAAATTGTGTTATCAAGTGGGACAAAAGCAGTTGTGCAATTGTGCAGTTGCCATCATTTGCTCCTTACCTCTTGCTCTGCTTTAAAGACAGTGCAAGATTTCCCTTCTTGTGGTTCTGGGATGATCCTAGGTTATCTCTGCATGGTTGTGCAGTTGTATTCCTGGAGTGTTACAGGGTTTTAAAGGCTAAGATGAGGGCTCAGTGACAAAAGGAGGAGGACCAGAAAGAAAAAATTGAGGATTGGGAACTGGAACTGGATGCAGAGCAAGAGATAGGAGCTGAAGTCCAGCTTGGTGAAATAAAGAAACAAGTGCGAGAAGTCTCCCAGGCCGCCTACTTTTAACTCTCTGGGTCCTGGTCTATTTTTTATCATTTTGGCGTTTTTTCCTTTGCTTTTCTGCAGGGTGGTTGTTTTTTTTTTTCCCACTGGTGTCTAGAGATTGTGCTAGAAAACAGGGAAACCAAAATTAACTGTTACTGCTACCTTACTAAAGATATTTTTTCCCCTTCCTCATTTTCTCCACAGACTTATGTAGTTAAGAATAGCTGACTGCCAAAAAAGAAAATGACATCTCTAGAAAAAGGTAGGTACTTCACATGATGTCTAAAGCAGACTGGATTAAAAGTACTTTAACTTGAATTCTAAAGGCCAGAGTTATGTTGTAGGCCAGGCTCCCTTCATTTAAACTTATTCCTTTTATGTAGCTATGTAGGAAGTAGTTACATGACTTCATGAGTGCATTGAAAACCAAAGCTGCCTGGATGGGGCAGTTAGTTGAATGTAGTTTTGTAATCCAGCTTTGTGTTGGAAAAACAAGTTTGTCACTGATACTTTCATCTGTCTGTACTCTTGTCTGTCTGTCCTTTTGAAGCTGTTGGTACTAATTTTGCCAACTTGAAAGTAGGGCAATCTAATGGTGTTACTACAGTGGTTTTGAAATTCATGATTTGGAATGAGGGTGCAGACTCCTGTTACTGCCCACAAGATGAGGAGAAAAAGCAGTGTGTGTAGCTATGTTCTAAGAAACTTTCTTGCTTTCGCTCATTGTGAGGAAACTCTACTAAACTAATATTTAATTCAGCTGAAAACTTAGTGAACTTGAACAAAATTAATTTCAGTAAACATGCATATTGGGAAATGTAGAACACAGTGCAGCATTACTGGCAATACTGGGTCTGCTGACTAGAAATGAAGCAGAACTGGCTTGTTGGCTTTTCTTAAACTTTCACTTGGACAACTGAAATATGTGGCAGATAGTACTGAAGTCTGCTAAACTTCTTAAGGTGTTGGTAGCTATGCAGCTAATAGCTGCTTTCCATTTAATTCTTGCTTTTAAAGTGAGACTGCTCTGATTCTGTCAGCTCCCAAAGCTTGATTTTGCTTTCAGCCTATGAGTGATATTGCCAAGAATTTTTTCTTACAAACTCTTTTTCATATCTGCATTTAATCTTGTATGGCAGCAGGAAATAAGTAGAAATCAAATCATTGTTTGCATCTCTTTAGTATTAATGAGCAACACAGACTTCAGTGCTGCTGCAAAGAGCTATTTTACACATGCAGTGGGCAGTTAAAATCTGTAACTTTCAAAGTACAGAAATTAAGAGTGAAATTAAGTGAAAGGTGGTAAACTTCCCTTCTACTGTTTCTACATTTTAGTTGATGATGCCTCATCACCTATCCGAGGACCTGGAGATGGCATGGAAACAGAGCAGGCAGCTGAATCAGTGGAAGTAATCACAGAAGCCAGTGCTACAAACCATCACATCCACCACAGCCCACATAAAAAGAAAGTCTCTTCCCTGAGTCCTGGAGTTCTGCAGCTAGGGAAAATACATGCTGATAAATCAGTGGAAATAGAAGCTGTTCGTATATTAGTCCCCAAAGCAGCTATCACCCATGTTGTTCCAATTAAAAATGCTAAGGTAGCTAAATCAGTGGGACATAAAGGAGACACAATCCATCAGTCAGATGGAGCTGCAGATCCCAAGAAGGAACAGACAGAGCTGAAAAATACAATTGAAAAACTGAAGAACTCCGAGAAGCGGCTGTTACAGGACAAAGAAGGGCTCTCTAACCAGCTGCGGGTACAGACAGAGGTAAGAAATGAAAGCTGTTTTCTCTCACACAGCTGAGCTGCTTTGGCTTATATAAGCAGTTTGTGAGTGTGACCGTAAGAGAACTGCTGTGACACTCCAGCCTTGAAACAAATAGTTTCTCTTTTGAACTTGTCAGCTGAGATGCAGAGCAGAAGTATATCTAAGTAATCCAGTGCTGCTTCTCTGACAACAGATGAAAATTCAAAAGCTTAAAGCTAGGAGAAACACATTAGAAGGCTACAGGGAAATGGATCTTTTTGCTTCTCAACCACTAAATGAAAAATGCTATGCCATAGAAGGAGGGACTATAATTTTCTACATAGCATAATCTGGGGATGTCTTGTCTAATCCTTTGTTGTCTCACTGATTCAGGACTTGAATACTACTGAGATTTTCTCTTGCAGCAGGCTTTCATTCTTCCTCTTTATCCTCTGTTAGAATTTAAACAAGAATGTGTTAACCGTGCATTAGTCTCAAATATTTATGCTCACTAGGGTGGATTGTGAGGATTAATATATTCTGCATTGGATGCTTCCCATACTGGAAGGAGAAAGACAATGTATTGCTGGCAGTTTGCGATAGCTTGCACTACATTCTGGATGTATGAAGTGTTTAATTCTGTATGGATAAATACAAGACGTTTTGGTCTAATTCTAGGTGAATAGAGAGCTGAAGAAATTACTTGTTGCTTCTGTTGGGGATGATCTGCAGTATCACTTTGAACGGATGGCTCGTGAGAAGAATCAGCTTATCCTAGAAAATGAGGTCCTGGGCAGGAATATGTCTCAGTTGTCTGAGCAATTGGAGCGCATGTCCATCCAGTGTGATGTGTGGCGAAGCAAATTCCTGGCCAGCAGGTACCCTCTCTTACAGAGCTCTTCTAACAGCATTCACCTTCAGGCTTTTATTACCTACACCCATTGCTATATGCCTTTATGTGCAGAGGACAGCCACAGCAGCTATAGTGATACCTACTGTGAAATTTGTGTACAGAAAAAGTAGAAAGAAAGTAAATCTGAATAGTTCTGTTTTTCAGAGGTAATACAGTGGGTCCCAAACCTCCTCAAATGTTAACTACAGTTCTTGTCAACATAGCAAGAGAGATTTTAATTCTGATAGACTGTGTGCAGTTTGGGATTTAAATATGTGTTTCAGGAGAGCTGTCTTGACTTGTCTTGAAGGTAGTGAGCTTGATTTTCATCCCCACCTCCCAGTATGATACAATCATCGGTTTGTGAAGAAGCATAGTGATTCAGGGATCTACTGGGAAGAGCAGCTTAGTATGGAAGAAAGAGTAGGGGGACCACTTCATTAAACACTGGTGTGTTACTGCTAAGAACCTGACTGTTACTTCTGTAACCATAAAAGCTGATCTGAAGGTCAAAGTCTCATTTGACAATGGATTAGATTTTTAATTTGCTAGGTGTAGTTGTCTTAAATAATGTTCTAGGATTTTTAATCTTCTGTACTCAGATATAACTGACTAAATTTTAATTATGATGCATACTACAAAAGAAAACTCTGTTAATGTATTGGTATTAAGTGACATAAGATTATTGAAACTCAGTAAGTCACAATAATCTTGCACTTGTGTTGACTGTAGTTGAACAGAAATTATCCTTTGTAATTAGGTTGATATAGGCTCTGTATGGGGGAGGGGAGTGAGAAGAGCAGCTTAATCCTTAGTTTGAGCTGACAAATTATGGCCTGCAGTAGAATAAAGGTGACTTCCAAACTGCTCACTTTCACTAGTGATTGGAGATTTCTTTTGCAGGGTTATGGCTGATGAGCTAACCAATACCAGAGCAATTCTGCAGCGTCAGACGAGGGACGCACAAAGCGCAATCCGGGACTTGCTGAATGAACGTGATCAGTTCCGGCAAGAGATGATGGATACTCAGAAGTAGGATTTTTTTCTAATCCAGACTATCTCTGTACTATCTTCATTTCTCCTGGTTTGTTCTAGGCCAGAGAAGAATCAAATCACTTTCCTCTATTCCAGTAATTCTCAACAAAAATCAGTTATGCTGATGGATAGAACAGTCACTTTTCAGTCTTAGAGCTGAAAGGGCCAAAGTAGCATTAATTCTTTCTTCATTTCCTGGAGGTGTGAGGTCTTAGGGTAATATACTGTAGAACTGACATCCCTTATATCCTCAGGCCTTCTCTGTTTAATCACTTGCTGTCTTGACTTCAAGACTTCTCCCAAAATACAGATAGGATACTTCTACCTGCATTGACTTATTACTGCTTATCCTGTCAGATGTCAAATAAATTTTTCCAGTATTAAAATACTGTATTGGTGAGACCTTGCCCTAGAGAACAGCCAGTTTGCCTCCTTGTTTTTAAACACTTGGGTTTTTTCCATTTTTTGGTTAACATTTAGCTTGTGCAGTAGGTCCTGGGAAGGGATGATTCCCCTTTAGTGTGCTGATAGTACAGAGTACAAAACCCACTAATAGTGTGCTGCTTCTATCCTTTCTGCACAGGCTGCTGGAAGAGCTGATGGTTTCTCTTCAGTGGGGAAGACAACAGACATACTATCCTAGTGCCCAGCCTTACACTACAACAGAGCTAGCAGCTGTGAACTGTAAGCTAGCCAAAGCTGTAAGCTCTCATCTTCTTGGAAATGTTGGCACTAACAGTCCAAAAAAGGCCTCAGCAGCTGTGGAGTTTTGCAATACCCCTGCTGAGAAAATGGCTGAAATGGTAAGAAATGGCAAGAAATGCCTTGCTTTGTGTTACCTGCTTAATATATTGCCTTTTGTAAAAACTCTATGTAGGGGAAACATGCTGAATACAGCTGTCTGCTTCTCATTTAAAAACAAACAAAAGACCTGGATAATAATCAGAATGACATAAATATGATGATGCATACTGGTTTTTTTCCCTCTGTCCACAGCACCACAAATGACTGAGTCAAAATTTGATTAGAGTTAGTGTATCAGGAGGAAGCCAACTGAAAATACTTAGTTGAGCTTAAAAACTGAGTGGGAGAAGAAATTCAGGTAGGAATAAGTCATAACACTTCAGCAGTAATTTCTGTTGCCCTAAAAATCAGTTCTTGTAAGTGGGTGGAAACACAGAAGCTGTATGATTATCTTTCAAGATAAGGTTCCACTGCAGGAAGCCTGGTGTATAAATGGCAAGCTAGACTAAACTGTTTAGTCTGGAAACAACTGAGTAATAGTTGAGCAGCAGGAGGCTCTCAGTGCTTAGTAATTGTGTCTCATCTGCCTGGTTTCGCTGTAAAATCATACCCTGGATTTCTGACAGACCTACTGATTTATAAACAGCACTTACTGTCTTTATATTGAGGGTCTCAGTAGATAGATCTTTAGTTTTCAACTTGGAAAAAAAATTGAATAATTGCTTTTGAGCAGAAAAATCTTTCTAGCTGTTAGGAAAGGATAAAATGCATTAAACTTAATAGATGTATTTTCAGTCTCAATTTTCCACCTTTAGGTACTACATGTCCTGGATCCAGCTGTATGTACAGAAACATCAACAGAAGTTTCTTTTTCTGAGACTTCTCCATCTTCCTTCCTTTCCACAAAGAAGAATATTGGAAGGTTTCACCCCTATACAAGATATGAAGATGTAACTTTCAACTGTTGCAATCATTGTCAAGGAGAGCTGATAGCCCTTTAAAAACACAACCAGTGCAACTGTACATGCACTCTTTTCTGGAGAGTTACACTCAATTGATGTTCAGCAGACTTCCCTTTTTGCTGTTTCTTTCCATAATAGTGGGCTTAACAGTGGAAGTTATGCAGTTTCTGCATGTCTACCTCTTGAAGGTAGGGACTGACAGAATTTCCTAGCCTCTGGAATATTTCTACTACTTTTCAGTCTGGAAAGCTAATTACTTACTTTTACAAAGGCAAGACCAAAAATGTTTTGCTAGTCCACTTTGTAAAGTACAGTGATGCCTTTGACCATTTAAAGTTTACAGTCTTATTAGCAAATCTCATGAATTTTCCTTTAGAAGGAGAAAAACCTTAACTATATCAAAGTAAATGAATTACTGATAGATTACAGTTTGGGTTTTTTTGTTGTTGGGGTGTTTTGTTGTTGTTTTAAAGCAATGGAAAATGGTCAGCTCTATACTTTTTTTTTTTAAATCCTAGCCCAGGTCATGAACTGTTCCCAAATTACTGTTCAGCCTTTTAAATTTAGTAGTAAAAGGAGTATTTTTCATAGCTCTAAGTTCTGAAAGTAAGACCATATGCAGTGTTGCATCCCTCAGGGCAGGAAGGAAAAAGAACTCTAGCTATAATATATATAGAAACTGATTTTAAATGGATTCTGGAAAATTTATATTCTTGTGTTTCTGTAAAGCTAAAATAATAGCTTTTCCATCTATTTCAGCTTCTAGAGTGAAGCTGTTACGTAGCTGATCCTCAGCAAAGACAGATTGATATACCTCCTTTAGTACACAGTGTTGAAACCTGACCTAGCATTAGAGCTGAGACCTTGCCCAAGGTCTTCCTGAGTGTTATGGGAAGCTGAAGATAAGCATTAAGTTTGCACAGGTACTGGTAAAAAAACAAAACAAAACATTTTTGCTTGAATGGTTTTATAATCCTTATGTAGGTTCAAAGAGAGCTTTTAGCAGATAATCTGCTAAATCCAAAGAAGCCTATTTAAGATGCAAATGTAAAGTAGTAAGGTAGGAGGATGCAAATTCACATTTTAATTCTTTAGTTTCACTCCCCAATTTATCATATGTAGCTGCCTGGTTTGGGGAAAGGGTTTCTGTAATGGTTGCTTTTACCCAGTTTTCCTTTGAATCTCATATCATGAACAGAATAAGTTAGTAAGAAGTTCTTGCTGTTGCTAGCCATGCTTTGGTTTGCATGAAGAAAGCTACAATAAATTTTCTTTGCTTGCTTTGAAGTTTCAGTTTTGGATCTAACGTAGTTGTATTTCTGACCTCATTTTCTCAGTAGCATAAAAGGAACTAGATGACATTGAACTGTAAACCCCTTCACTCTGCTGGTCTGAGCTAATGAACCAAGGGACACTTCTTTTGTAGCTTACTGCAATTAGGGAGATGATAGTGTCAACCTTTCCAAACTTTACCCCTACATTTGCTTGCTAGACACATGAAGCATTTCTTTCCCTTGGTGTTGTGGGGTACAGAAGGAGGAAGGCATTTATTACTCATGAATGTGTGAAATTTTCATCTCACATCCGTGCTCTTTATGCTGGGAAAAGCTGCAACACAGCACCCTCTGGTCAAACACCAGTATTCTCTCCATAATCTCCAAAATAGTAAGAGAAAAATACTAATGGCAAATTTTCTTTGCATCTGCTACACTTCTGTCTTTTACAGTACTTACAGAAAACACTTGGAATGTGGAAATATGTAAGAACGATGCCAGATCATGAAATCTGTTGGACACAGCTGGACAGAATGCTCCTCATCTTCCACTAACCTCATTAGTGACCTCAGCATGTTCTCTGAAAAGAGTTCACAATTTAGCTGGGTAAGGTGATGTAGTTTATTATAATTAAATTAGCAAGCATGGACATATATACAAGGAATCCAACTTCTTTGATACTAGTAGAGGTTATAATTCACACAAGCTTTTAATTTCATTGACTAGAGCTCACAGAAATAACTTTCAAGAACTATTGCATGTTAACATACATGTTAGCTTTCTATGACCACTTCCCTGAACTATACCAAAATAGTCCTCCAGTCTAACCAGGATTAACAGCTGGTCAACAGATCAATAGAAAGTGGTACAAGAAACAGCATTTTCCAACAGCATAACACCTTGTACAGTCTTCATCACAAGCAGCAGCAGACAGCAATATTAATCCAGCAAAAATTCATTTTACTTCAATAGCCTGCATACAGGAATTCATGGTGGAGTTGAATATAAAGTGCCTTTTAAAGACAGGAATGTGTACTTGCCACCCTCATCTATAGATCTCACACTTGCTTAGACTTGGTCAAACCAACCAGATCCCTGAGTTGCTACATAAAAGCAGGCTTTTCAACCAAATTAGAAAATAAATAGATAGTAAAATCATTGTCACCAAAGTTTAATAATTAAACTTGCCTGAAAGCTTTAAAAACACCACAAAGTCAGTAGCATAAAGAGCAAAAGCTCAAGCCATATGAATTTAGAGTAGTTACCACCAAAGAACTCTGCAGTTACATCAGATTTTCACCTCTGAAGGTCTGTGAAGCGGAACAGTTTGGCCTCTGATCTAATATAGTAGATGTTCTGCAGCTGTTTTGCTATTCTGGCTTCTAGCCTCAGCTGCCGTGCTTTCTCTTTAGCAGCAAGTTCTTCTGCTCGTTTTTCTTCTCTCTTTCTTTTCAGCCAGCTAGAGAGAGAGAGAAAGAAGACTAGAAGTACTGACTTTTACACACCAATCTTCCTGCTTCTGCACCTGCCTTTACCTCCCCCTTCCATTAAGCTGATTCAAGTAGGAATAACCCTACTCACTCTTTAAAGGCTCTGTTGCATTCCTCTGTTCTGGGAAGAAAGGCCATGTCCTCTGCTTGGCGTCTCAACATTTCTAGCTGTTTTTCTTTCATGTGCTGTTCTTGGTGCTTTTTCTTAAGCCACAACTTGAAGGCTTCTTCTGGATTCCTGTTCCTTTCCTATTCAAAAAGATACATACACACAAGGCTTATCATTAAATGACCTTTATCTTAATTGCATGTTAAGAATTTTTCAAACTCTGCTGGCATCTCCCATCCACAAAAGATACTGATGCTAATCTGGCATGGAATATATACATGAGCAAGTATTCAAAGCAGTAGATTTTAAAAACCACTGAATTTAGCTTTTCAAGCTCATCACTGCAAGGCAGAGGAACTTCAGAAGAAAGCATCTGAATCCTCAGGTTTTGGCCAGGTCACGTGCATTTAGTGCTTAACAAGTTCTGATGGTAAGGAATACACTTCAAAGAGTTTCCTTACTGTTCCCTGCAAGGATCAGTCAAGTCATTCTCTTGATAAAAAGAAGAATCGTTCTATCTCCTGTCATTTTACAGCTGTATGTAGCTTCTGTGATACAAGCCACCCTGCCAAGAACAGTCCAAAACATGTAACAAAACCATTTCCTATCACTGTAAATTTTCACATGCTTAGCTCAGAACACTGGCTTAGCATTTGTTTTCCTATGTAACAAGGGCACTGCAGATCCCAGTCCTACATTAGCACGATCCTTGCAGTTCAAGTCTTCTAGCTCCTTTGCACGACGAATTCGCTTTTCTTCTTGCAGTTGCTCTTTCTTCTTCTGTAACCAGGCTTTAAAAACCATCTCGTTCTCTCTTCTTTTCTGTTCTTCTTGTTCCCTTTTCCTTTCTTCTTCCTTAAATAGAATGAAGAACAAATGCTGTTTTTAAGGGAACCATTTTGCTCTGCAAAGGCCTTCATAGACAAGAAAGAAGTCATTTGAATTATATGAGAGACACAAAAAATACTGATGAAACAGGAATACTCCATGACTGCATCACAATTTAGACTACTGTTAGGAAGAAATGAGTTTGAGCACTTCTGCAGTTTGTGTTTCATTCAAATACTTTCAGTCTAACCCTCTCTGTGATTACCTCAATTTCCATATAAAAGTCAACTCAGACTTTTCCATAGTAACAGGTGAAGATGCACTTAAAAAATCAAGCCTGTCCAATAGCTCAGTTTGGCTTAAAATCAGTTTAAACTAATGCATTTTAAAAATGAATGCAGCTCCCAGGCTTGATGGACTACTCAGCCCTAAAGGATATTTAACTACCTCTGGACTGTGCACTACCTTATAAATAAGGACTCTTTTTCTGGATGTGAAGTTGTAATGAATTTACTTAAAGAGTATTAATAGTTTAGCTTAACTTTTTTCCAAGTTTACAAAAGGAACTGATTTTTACAAAATTGGAAAAAGGGTTTTTAAAAATTATTAATCACGTTTTAGCTAACAACAATTATCTACAAGGAGGAGAAAGGTTTTCAGATGCTGCTGCAGAAAGGTGATTACAACATTTGACCAGGTTTTGGCTCTCTTTGACACAAAAGCTACAATCCCCACTCATTCCAACACTCGGAGAAATCTGTTCTTCTTGCAAATAGATGATGTTCCACCTACACACACCTTTCAGACTATCCTCCCCCTTTACAATTTGGAATTTACTGCAATGAAAGAAACCCCACCAAAATAAAGCAGATGGATTCCAGTAATGTCAAGAAGTGTTTAATGCCTGCAAAATCCATCACAGAATTGAAGAGCTCCATTCAAGCATGAAGAAATGAGGTAATGCATTCTTACCTTTTCATAACTCAGCCAACAGAGGAAGAGAATTAGCACACAGTTAGGAAAACAACCTGCCTTACCTCCATCATGCTACCTTTAAATATGCAGAGTATGGTATCAAGAGATGTAGTCTTGTGTGTACAAAGAAAACACATTAGTAACTCTTCACTAAGCCTCAGCAAACTTCAAATAAAGCAGGCTAGACTTATTTCCACAGATAGAAAGCAACCTTTGAAGCTACTTAGCCAGCTTAGAACATCGTGGCACAGAAAATGTCAGATGCTTCATGCTCTTTTTATAGATCAACATAGATAGTAAGTTACCTTTTGGTAATTGTAACATAATCATGCAAAGCAAGGAAAAACATCTGAGCTTTAAGATATTTGGTAAAAATGTCTGAAGTTCCTGTCAGAGGCTAACTATTAAATACTATTTTTTTTCTGAATAAGAAGATAGGAAAGAATTTAAGGGGTTTTTTTCTTCCCCATAATATATAAAATACTGATTTCGTTTTCTGCAGTAGATTTTTTTTTCTTTTAAATTACTGCCCTTTATAGACACTAGAAGAATAACCTCAGTACTGGGAATATTGTCTTCCTTTTATCTTCTGTGTAGCATCCAGGTAAAACCAAATAAGAAGGAAAAGTAGTATCAATTACAGAGAAAGGGAAAAATTATATTCTGATTGCAACAAACTTAATGAGAAAACTGACTACAACACTTACTCATGCAAAACCTTTACAGGTAAAAAGCAACCAGTTATGTTACTGGTCAAACATGACTTCACCTGCATGCATCTTACACAAGCAACAAGGCAGTCCTCTTTTGAAGTCAGCTGTGTTCTCTCTACATGCTAAACACACGCCTCTTCATTCATAGTTCTCACAGTCATTCTCCTGTGTAAATCTTATTTGATGACTGAACACTCTCCCATATGCTAATTGCCTATTGATGAGCACCCAAATGTGCACCTGCATGACTGTGGTTAATGTTTACTTCCTGCATTGCTATGGAATCTGTGAAGATGCAACATCATGTGCTATGTTCCAGTAAACTGTGAGCCTGTAACAGAGCCTAGGTAGAAAAGAGAGTCAATAAGCAAAAGGAGTAAGCACAATATAGCTGAATAAGGCCTGTCTATGAAGGATATATTAAATAAATATGTAATTTCTCCTGTGAGCAAGGTGTGATCCTATGCCACTCTGGGTTTGTTTTATTTTAAGAAAAGGAGTTTTAAGACATTCTGTACAAACTCCAGAGATATTATTGTTATTGCTGCCTCTTTCATCATGGAAAAGTGAAGTAAAAGCCCTGAACATGTGGTCTCTGTGAAACAGAGGAACAAGCTGGTCACTGTGATCTATATCTTTACCTCTTTCCTCAGTTTCTCCTTCCTTTGTTCTAACTGCTTCCGCAGTTCTTTATGTCTGGGAGGAAGACAGTAAGTGGAGCTTCTCACAGGCACATGTGCAGACTGCACCCTCTGCAGAGGCTTCTGTTTTCCCTGACTTCTTGCAAGACTGATAGCAGAATTTGGAGAACGCTTAGGGTTAGCTGGAGGCTTAGGGAAATACACACACTCTTCTCCACCAGAAGAATGTGCTCCTGGTCTCACTGGTGGGACTTCCTTCATTTGAGAGACGGTGCCAGAAGGACCAGAGTGTGAAGATTTGGGAGACATACGTTGAGTTTCAATAGCAGTAAAAGAAACACTTATTGGGGGCAAAAAGCCCTGGCTTTCAATATCTTGTAAGCTCAAGAGTTCAAATTTCCCATGTTTTTCCACTAGGATTTTACCATTCTTCTTTTCCTCATCCTTGTCAGCACGTGGTGAAAGTGATGTGCTTTCCTGTACCATTTCATTAGACATATGCAACTGAGACAGCCTATTTGAAATATCATCTCCTTTTGCAAGGTCAGGCTTACAAACTTCAGTATCTTCCAGAGGAGGAACTTCAAGATCCACCAGCTTCTCCTTAAACTTTAATTTCCGTTCTCTGTTCTGATCCACAGGAGCCTGATTCTCCAGCAGTTTGTTGGCTTCTTCAATCTTTTCTGAGATGTAACGCTTTATTTCTTCATCCTCTTCCTCATCCAGTTCCTGCTGGTTTTCCAGCTTGGGTTCCTGTATGGAGCTTTCACTATCAGTATCAGATACACAGTCCTGTTTAATATCAGACCTGGATTCACAACTTTCTTCATTGGAGGGTCTCCCTTTCTCATCTGCATCTCCTCCTGAAGACTGATCTGGATTTTCTTCCATTTCCTTATTGTCTTCCTCAGAATTGTCTGAAACTTTAACAATTTGTGCTTCAATATCCTCTTCCTTTTTATCAGAATTCTAAAAAGTAAAATAAACAAGTCCATTCTCTGAACAAAGCATGGTATCAGAGAAAAAGAAATAGCAATAGAAAAGCAGTACTAACTACCTTAATTCTAAACCAGGCTGTCAAATAGTGCACAGTGCAGAGCTTTTTTGGCATTTACAACTCTCTTGCAGTTTCTGCACAAAGTTAAACTAACCATGGCTTGCACAGCAAAGTGATCACTGACAGCATAAAAACAGAACAAAATGTGTTGGATAAACACTTAAAGGAGTTCAGAAGTACTTTTGATACAAACATTTTCAATGAACACTGAATTTTCTGTTTTAAGGCAACTAGAAACAAACTCATCAGTACACTGAATTGTTTTTCACTCTAATTCCAAATCAGCTTGCTTGTCAAAATTCAGTGAATGTACCTACACATTTCAAACTATATTGAATTTTGTGCTTATGATTTCAAATATTACTCCATTTTGTTTTCTTAGTAAGACAACAAGCATTCAATTTAACAAATACCTCTCTTTCATCAAGACTTTCTCTTTTTTCTTCATCAGTCAGCCATTCGTGGTCTTTTTCAAAGTCATCCTCATAGTCTCCACTTTCTGCTAAGTCTCCCATATCTGCTGGATCTCCTTGGTCTTCCTTTTCACTCATTTTGGTGACATGTTAGAATCATACTACAAGAAGGAAAGGGGAAAAATGTTTTAAAACTCCAGTCACATACCAATATAGAACACTCATCTCTTTTATGACACCCACATCAAACTTGTGAGCAGCATCCAATACAACCATGTTGATAGCACCACAGCACCTCAGGACTAAGGATCACCCATGGTTTGTAAACGTGAGCAGTTTTGGCCTTTTCAGCTCTGACTACTAGGAAGGTCTGCAGTAGTTTTAGGCAGAGCTAAAACTAGAACTTACGCTCTCTTAACTGTTAGTCTCATGCTTGGATGAAAAGACCACTATGTTATCTTTGTTAGAAGTATTATAAGCTTTCATTACTCCCACATGCCTTTTACTTTGTTGTTTTATATCTGCCTGCCCCACTGCATACATATTAGTGATAGGTAGGTGGTTGGACTTAATGATCTTAGAGGTCCCTTCCAACCTTAATGATTCTGTGTGTCTGTGATTTTCCTTTAAAGAAATCTTAACTTATTTAAAGTTACACTGCATAAATATGAGATGCACAAGTCCTAGAAAATCCATGACATGGCTTACAGTAGAACATATTACCAAAAAGCTTCTCAGAATGACATATTAAAATGAGAGGAGATTTACTGATTGGTCTCTTGACAGAAACCTTCTGTGCCTTTAAGAAAACACATTCACATCAGTCTGTAACAACACAGATACTGAAAACTGTTCAATTTATTTAGGATACATATAATACATATAATAAGGGGGAGCAGCATAAAAATCAGCCTCTTCTGCTGTAACATATTGTAGCTGAAAAGACAATTTCAGTTTAATGACTTTGCTTCAGAAAATCCTGAATCGGCTTCTATTGTATTTAGGGTCTTAGGAAGTAAAGATTAAAGCGATTCAGAAAACCTCAAGTCTTCATTTTCACCTGTTTCTGGAGCATGGGTAGGCTGTTGCTGAATTGTTCTGCGAAGCTCAACACCACCTCTATGTAGTTATATTCAGGCACAATTACTACAAAGCGAGGGATGCAGTAATGGACTTTTGCTATTTTGCCCCTTTATATCAAAATACACATCTATACAGACAATACCCGAAACCAACAGTGTCACGGTGGGGAACGTCCAGCCCCGCAGAGGTGACCAGCAACACCCGGCTCCGCGTTCCAACGCCAGCAGCCTCTGCCGATGAGAAGCGGCAAAGGGCACTGCCCGGCGCCCCGCCTGGGAGCGGCCCTACCTTCGGCACAGCCTCACCGCGATTACTACCAACACAAGCAAGCGGCCAGGGCAGCCTCTCAGCGAGCCGTGACGCATGAAAGCGGGGCCGGCAGGTGCAGCCACCATTTACCTCACCGACACTACCTGTTCCACGTAGAAGCCTCCCCCGCCTGCCTCGTTCACCCCACCTTGCCAGCTCACCGCAGCCTGCGCTGGTTCCCGCGCTGCCCCCAGCCCGCCGCGGTCCGCCCCGCCCCTCCCCGCCAATGCGCCCGGTGCCGTTGCCATGGCAGCACGGGGGGGTGTCGCTCCCGCCCCACTCACCTTCCTGCGGTCACCGCCGACGGTGGCCCCCGAGGACGAAAGTCCTCTCTGCTCCGCCCTCACCTTTTCCCTGCCGCGGGCACAGGCATGGAGACGGTCTCCGTGCCGCCCCCTCCTTTGTCCTCCATTTTGACGTGTGAGGGCCTGTTAGGAGCGGGCGCTGGCTCTACCCTTTGCATCACACCGCTTTATTTAACGCTTGAAAATTAAAGTGACGCAGAACTGGGCGGTGGTGGGGACGAGACCTACAGCCGTGAACACCCGGACGGGCAGGCAGCTTTCCCTGCCCAGCTCAAAGCCTTTCGGTGCTGCTAAATTATGCACCTGTTTGGGAGCAGACTGAGCTGAGCGTCAGCAGTTTTTGTGTTGTATTATTCATGCTCTAGCTGCTGATGAGCAATCTGATCAGAGCAAAAGGTAGCAGTGTCAAAATTTGAGCTTCTTATTAAAAGATAGAGCTGCATCTCCAAAGAGGCACCTCTCTGCATTAATCACACATCACTTCTAGATCTTTGAAATGTGAAAAGAAAAACAACACCACACAAAAACACAGAAAAACACCTTAAATTAATTCCACTCTGGCAAAAAGCCACTAAAAATCACCAAGTTACCTCCTGGGCTGGGGCAGCTGCAGTGGGGTCAGGCTCCTCAGCAGAGCTGGGGGCAGGTGGCACATTGCAGCCTCCCTCTGTGGAGAACCAGGTGGCCCCACAGGTCGTGGCTGTCATGCCCCAGTGATGAGCAGGGCCTATAACAAACCATATGACCAGCAGACCCATCATGGAGCCAATGGATGACACTCCTCAGACCTCCCTACAGCATACAGGCCTGGACCACAGCAGCATGCCCTCCCAGATTGGAGGGAGGGAATCTTCCTTGCTGGCAGAACAGACACGGTGCCCATCACTGTCACCCACACAGCCACAGCCCCTAGTTTTGAATATGCTGCTCCAGCAGAGTGAAGGATGACAGTCTGCAAACACACCAGGTGGCCACCTCAGAGAGCAACACACACCTCCTGCACTAAAGGGTTAATGCTAATGAAAGAAAATATGAGCAGAAAACAGTCATGAATAAATTTAGCCAGGGCATTGCTAACTCTCAGCGTAATGCAGGCAGAGTTACCCTTTCACTCAAAGTCACACAGAGTAGAAAGGCTAAACCCCTTCACGGTGGGATTCAGGAGGTCTCTGAAGACATCTCTCATCATTAGGCCACATGCCGCAGGAGGAGGTTGGACTCCACAACTTCACAGTTTCTGCTAATCCTACACTGTACAGTGAGAAAGAGAAATGGGTTTTGACATTGTTTTCAGTGGGTTGGAAGGGTTCTCTGATATTTACCTGAGATAATACTCAGCTGCCTGCTTGGCAATGGTTCTTGCTATGCCTGGAAAAACTTTAGTCACTGACCTCACCCAGGGTCATGCAGTTATCCCAGTCCTGAAGGCAATATACCAAACTTGTGATTTTCCACATTTCACAAACAGATGGCTTTGACAAGTTCATGGGAGACTAAAATAAAGAGAACTGAGCACAATATCAAAGCTTTTTGCTCTGCAAAAAAGCTGCTCATAAGACTATCCATCTTGCAAGCCAGTGCTATTCCTTTCATTCACAAGAGATGTTTTGACTAATTACAAATCAGCATAGTTGTAAGATAAGGATTAGACCTCTTTGTTAGAGGATCAAGCTGTAATGCTTGATGATGATAATTTAGCAGTATCTTACGGTCCACTTAAATTTATGCATGCATTCATTCACCTACCTGATATCAAATCTAGGTTTTCAGATGTACCCATCTGTGAGGGAGCTACAGTACTTGATTATTAAAAAACACAACGGAAACAACAGCTAAGCAATGCAAGTCTCCAAGGACAGGCAAAGCAATGTAGGGCTCCAAGGAGAGGCTTCTCGACACATTGGTTGCTCTTTTCCATGTCACTAATGCATCAGACACTGTGTTTAGGGAACAGATTCATCCAAATCAAGTGTGTTTGACAAAGGAAGGCTGCATCACACCTCCGGAGCAAGGCTGTACAAACACATTAACACCATTTGTATGCTGTGTAGGAAACAGCTGACACCATCAAGAGTCACTAGGAACAGGGTCCAGAGCTCCCAGTTTTCTGCCCCTTCCATAACCAAGGTCCTTATTTCCTTCCCAGTACTTGGCTACAGTCGCACCAATAGAGAAGAAAATGTAATCACTTCCATGCAGAGCAGAGCCCTTCCCCTTCCCTGAGAGCACTGCCAGAGGAGCTGCCTCTTCCACATACACAGAGCCACAGCATGGTTGAATACAAGCCTGCTATGCCTTGAGGGGCTGTCACAACCAGTGCTAGCCCAGGGGGACAGCAGTGGGTGCAGCTCCTCAAACAGCAGCCCCTGGCAGCTCTTACTATTCCTCACTTTTTGGACAGAACAAGCCCAGCAGCTAGCCTTTTCCCCTAACAGGGGTCCTAAAGCCCAGAGACTATATCACCTCTCACAGCATCATAGCAAGCCCAGTGCAGGACACACAGATTTGGTAGCAACAGTCACCTCCAGCAGCTCCCAGCATTGACTGGAACAAAGACAACAGCCACAGCATCCCAGACAGACACACCCAGCCCTGGTTAGTACTTACCTCATCTCCATCCGACTGTACTGTGCTGTATCACTAATGCAGGAATTCAGCTCCTTGACAGCAGCTGGGTGTTCCTTTCCAGATCTCTCAGCTGTATGTGGTATGGCAGGATGCAATGGGTGGAGCAAGGAGGATTGCCACTGTTCACATGGACCTACTTCACTTGCATGCAAGAGCAGCCTCAGGGTTCTTGTCACAGCACCTTTCAGCAGCACCATCAGAGATGTGAAACACTTCAATCCACCTTGAAGGGTAATACTATACTTGTATGAGCTATTAGTTACCTTCCTGTCCTATGCAGGCAGAAATTTTAAACTCCCCCATTGTCAAGAAGCCCCCCCCCCCCCCCCCCACTGACTCCTGCATTCACCCAGGGAATGCAGATGGGTGAAATTCAGAGCAAGCAGGACATGCTGACAGTCCTATCCCTCCTGCCACAGCAATAAAGCTCTCAAAGAAACACCTGTAAGAATGCCCCTCCCTTCCTAGACCAACCGTTTCCTCTTGTTTTTGGTGGGAGCAGATATTTAGAGCCCTCTCTCCTCTCCAGCCCAGCCTGTACTATCAAGTCCAGGTCATTTCTTCTAGTAGCACAAGACAAGGCAAGCTTTCCAAGGCAGTCAGGTGTGGGTGTGGCAGGATGGGAAGTTTATAGCTTCTCTTCCTTAAGGCCTCAATTTTGTAACTGGGTCAATATAAACAGAAAGGTTCTCCTGCACAGCAAACCTATACCTGCTTTCCCTCACAGTTACCCCTCAGTGAGACTGATGCATCCTGAGCAGGGTTACCCTCTGCATCAGTAAGTGATCTCTCTCACTAGACCAGTCTGCCCTAGAACTATAAAGTGGCATTCCTGACTGCTCAGCAATTAAGAACCCTCAATGCAAGATGCTTCCACAGAGTTCTGCAAACCTACCAAATCAGCCAACAACTATCAGCTTCTTAAAGACTTGCTTCTTTTTTTTGCGTGTTTTGTCCTGAATTTTTTTCCTCTTTGTTACAAAGATGCTCAGAACAAGCTGCTGCAGCAGTCCTGTGGATTAGCAAGGTATCAAAATACAAAACTAACACTGACCACACAGGATATCTCAGAATATTTTTATTTAACAAAAATAGCTATTTAATTAGAAACCAACAATGTCAACTTGTTTACAGAATTTCATTGGCATCAGTAAGTTTGCATACAGCTCCAGTCAGGCTCTACAGTCATCTCATCACCACAGCAACAGCACAGCATAGGAACCTGAACGACATCCAGGTGTGGCTTCCATACATCAAGAGGCCTAAAGACATATGCAGTGCAGCATGCCTCCCTATTGCAATTGCCACAGTTTCATTACTTTGGTTGACAAATTATTGTTATTGCTGTAATTCATTAGTTCATTTTTGACTTGCTTTTAAATACTGGAGGTTGTTCCCCATCAAGGATTTTTTTTTTCTGTATGAAAAATGTGAATAAAATTGAGCTGCTGCTTTCACTCACTTGACATGAGTGCTGTACACCCACTCCTCATGCCTTGCTGCAACTACCTTCAGACCAAGGAACTCAAGGGACTGGATATGCATGTACTATCTTTTTCCCAGGAACAGCTCATCAGCTAGCATTCATGGCTTCAGATTATTTAACAAAACCAAAAACAAACAAACAAAAAAAAAAACCAGGAAAGAAAGGAACATATATGGGTGGTTTCAAGTTTCCATTCAGAGATAAGGCAGTTACATTTACGTGTGGAAATGTCAGTACAGCTGAGGCCCTCTTTAGGGGTTTGTTTTTGGAGGCAGGCTGCAAACACAGAGAAGCTTTGGGGAGTGGGTTCCCCTGAGCAGCCAACCTGGAAGGGCTCTCCAGACTCTAGGCAGCATATCCCAAACACATTAATTATTCACCTTGTGTGGTAATGGCTGAGGCTCACAGAAGTGATGAGAAAGGCCATACCTATCCCAGTGAGGAAAGAAATGCTTTCCCAACCCCAGTGCTGTGAAGTCTCCATGGCACTAAAAGCAAACAATGAACCAAAGTTGCTTCTTCAGGTTCTGACTAAAGCTCTAACCAGCACAGAGAGAGAACGTGGAGAGAAGCATGCTGCACTGCATCTTCTCCCTGCCAGTTCTCCTGTACACTTCAACTCACCACAGCGTGCATACCACCACAGTCCATAGGCTATTTCCAGAGTATACTAAGGATATCTGTCCCTGTGCTGGTCATGGTGCCTGAGTATCCAGGTGTCCAAGCCTGGGACAACTCTGTGCAACTCCTATGTGATGAAGCAATTTGGAAAAAACAAAACCACAGGTATGAGACAAGTCCCAAATTGCTTAGATTGGACAAGAAAAAGAAGAACTGCCCACTCCAAACATTCATTGTTCTGCTTATTTGGAAAGAAGAGGTAGAACTAGTGGACCATTCAGAAGCATGAAGGCATTTTAAAATAAGGGGGAGATCTGACAGACCAGAAATCAGCATTTTTCAAAGCCTCAGGCTTTGAAATAACTGAAGGTGTCTATTTAGTCACCAGAGTCACAATTCTCCAAGGTCACAAAGAATAGCTTAAAAACCCGCAAGTCACCTTTCTTCAACAGCCAAGCCCCTAGGGTTGGGAGGCAGTGGCTCCATGGATCTACACTCCTAAAGGACAAAGGTAAAAGCTTCCATGAATTAGTATTTTCTCTTCTTAAACTCCCTCTAAGCTTCCCCTCCAGCTTTACAGTTCCTCAGGCACAGGCCTTCATGGCACAAGAAGCAGTGCTGATAGCCATTTCACCAGTGTCACAAGTTACCCCAGTACACAGTCAAGTTTCTGGGGAAGCACCATGATTAGCTATGGTAAAACCCTGGTTGCAGGGGTGACAGCAACAGCGGAAACAGTACAAGCAACTTAAAGAAGCACATGTATATGCAGAAACATAAGCGTACCAGTCCTCAAAAACAGAGCATCCAGCATCACAGGGCAGCCACAGTGAGAGTCACACTGCAGAGCACAGGCCTAAGGCCACCTCCTGTCCAAGGCCTGGGGCTCTCCAAAGAGGTCTGTTAGTGTGTCCTGCAGCAGAACCTCAGTGACATAGTAGGAATTGACTAGACAAGCATCCAACATCACAGGGCAGCCACAGTGAGAGCCACACTGCAGAGCACAGGCCTAAGGCCACCTCCTCTCACAGGCCTGAGGCTCTCCATAGAGAGGTCTATTAGTGTGTCCTGCAGCAGCACCTCAGTGACAGAGTTGACTAGACAATCATGAAGCTGTCTGTTCAATGGCACCCTCCAGATTCACAGCCTTAGACTAAAAGCTCCCAAGGGTTTCTTTGAGAAAACTTATTGTTCTTTGCTGCACATCTCATGTATGCAACAGAAGAACAAAAGGCATTTTAGAAAGAAGATACTTGTTCTTACTTACGTAAGAGCTAATACATTTACCTTCTAAAATGTGCTACTAATATAGTATAAATATAGATCAAATACCATTAAAGTGACTGCCTTGGGAAGAAAAGGCAGAGATTAAAAAAACAGACCTCTATCTTCATGTGTAGCCAACCTAGAGTCTTCACTTGGTGCACTACTGGCTTTCAGGAGATCTGCTTTGCATCTGCTCTTGTCTTCTGTAAGCTCTCATAATACTGTATATGCCACTGCCCAAGAACACCAGTGAGATGGCAGCAAAGTAAGAGGCATAAATCATGAACTGCAGAGAAGGGAAAATAAAAAAGTGGTTAAACCAAGGAGTTACCTCATTTGTAAGAAGGTTAATACATGAGCTCCCTTCCTCTTCTAAAATATCATCAGTGATTACTTATCTGTCAAACCCTTGACCCAGAAACAGGTCGCTGGGTAGCTTTACTGCTTGGTTTACCTTCCTCCCTCCCATCAGTAAAGCTAAGAGAGTCTGTCATACCTGAGGGAAGATGTCCAACCCAAGCCCACTGGCATCCACAACAATCAAAGTGAGCAGAGTTTGAAGTGCTAAGGCAATGAAAGTGTTAACCCCAAACACCAGGGCGTAGCGCTCCACGCTGAGAGTTGAGGCAATCTGAAACCTGGAAAGAAGTGGATGACTAGAAACAGAGACATGAAAAAAAGAGCAAAATACAAGAATAGAGACAGACATGCATAAAAAGCTTAAACAAAGAACAAAAACCATCAAAACACTTTGGGAGCTCTGTGGGTTTCAGTCCTACTGAAGCAGCCCTCCTGTCCAATGTGGCTACAGGGCCTTGGTCACACAGGGCAGATACAACATGCTCTGATCCCAGACAGCTGTTGGCAGTCTCAAAACATCAGTTTACTACAGTCCATAACCTGCATCCTTCTAAGCAGAACTCCTTGTGCAGTGACCAGTTTCAGCATCACCCCTCAGAATTATTCTTGAGCTGTCTTGTAGCAATTATGCATTTGTGCTTCAACAGCAGCTATGTTTTCCTCCCCAAAGTGACAAATATTGAAGAAGCTTTCCTCCTTACAGGTCAGTGGAAGTTGACACTTAAACACAGGCAAAGATCCTCTCCTCACCTATTAACACTTCACTCCAGCCATGCTTATGAAAAACATTCCCCTGGTGAGCAGCACTATCTAATATTTAGAAGCTGTCACTTTAGTGTTGTAAGACTTTTAAGCTTGGGCAGACTGCCAGGCAAATATATCTCTGTGCCTCAGCTTCCAACCTGAATCACAACACAAATCCTCCCAACATATTTCCAAATTCCTCGTAGGTGAGACTCTAGTTACACAAAAAAATATGCCAGCTTTCACAGCACCTGTAGCCTTGAGAGCAGTTCACATGACAAAGCTACTCACGTTGCTATTGTGATTAGCAGCATGTAGATGATTCTGAAGACAACATAGGAGGCATAGCACACCCAGATGTTCCGAACAGTGTCCATGATGTACACAGCAGCAGCAATAAGAAAGGAGAATAGGGCAAGTGCCACTTCACCCCACATCGCCCAGGATGTTTTTATGTGACCCACAACAAATACTGCAACAGCTCCTGGGAGGAGAAGGAAAGCATAACTGTTAGTAATTGCAAATGGAGCAATCTGGAGGCTCAATTAGGAGCTTCACAGTCCCTAATAGCTAAATGTGATCGAAGTGGAGGACACTGATGTGCACGGCTTAGATGCTCTGTTTCCTGACCTTTCCCTCATCTGAAACTCTGCTGTAAGCTCTCATTTATTCACTTTTACAGGAACAGAAAAAACCAAAACCACCAAAATAAGAAAAAGGTCTATGCTGACTGTCTCTGAAGTCTCTTCTCTGGCTTCAGAAGCACAACAGCCCCAGGACTCAGACCACTGCCACCCAGCCCTCTGCACCTGACTGTAGCAGTGCTGTCAGTTGGGCTACAGAGAAATGCAAACCCTGGTTCTCAAAGGCACTCAGCTAAATATTTTGTGGTGCTTTAGGGAGAGTAGGAGGGAGGAAGACACTACCCACTTTGATACCCAGCTGTTAGAGATCTCTCCCAGGAGGCAGAAAAATCTACATTTACTGTCATCTTCATGCCTGGCTGTAAGATTAAATAAGAGCAGAGCTCCAAATCCATGTCTCCTGGGATGCAGCCTAATTGCAAGCTACAATCACACACTGCTGATTGTGCAAGAACAATCCTTTGTAAACAGAACCAGGTTTGTTTGCTGGATTTTACAAATGGGGCAGGGGGAGAGAAAACAGATGACAAGATAGAAAATGTGTGTGCTATTCCACGCAACAAAATGAGCAGACAAGGTGTGTTTCATGCACTATCACAGCTGTTAACTACTGAGAAGCCAAATTTGCTTGTATTACATTACAAGAAAATTCCCATCTGAAGTAGGTCTTGTTCTGCAAACAAGCCAAATAGCAACCAACAGCATAACAGCACTACTGTACACAGCAAACTAGACAAAGAGCATACTGACAAAAGGAGGTTTACTAGAGATATCTGAAAAACAGGATTATACTCAGCATTTGACCACTGTACAGAAGTACTAGAGTGCAGCATCTAAGCTGTCTATAGCTCTTAGCTGACCTGCTTACCTTAGAAATCCTTCAGCACATGAAGACTCTTTGTGAACCATCAGCATGTACAAGCCTGCAACCTTGTCAGACCTCACATCACTCTTGTGGACTAGTGAAGAAGTTAACTATGCCAAGGGAGAGGAGTTTATTTCCCCCACTAAACTCTTCTTTCCAGTGCCTACTCTGACACTACCTGACTGGCATTTTGGTCTTTGAAAGTCTGGCTTCCCCAGTAGCAAAACCCCAAGATGCATGAAGAAGCTAAGTCCCACAGCCTTCATTCTACTATTTCAGCAATTCTGAAATCTGGGAGCAGACACCACTCTCTGGGGCTCTCACAGCATCTCATGAAATTGAACTCCCTCTATCTTTCAAGGTTCTATCAGTCTGACATCTAATTATGACAAGATACACAATCTATGTGTCCTGCAATTAGACACCTACAGCTGATCCAGTAGTTTCACAATCTAACCTGATAAAATATTGCCACATTCCCAAAAAGGTGCATGGAGGCAGCTTAACAGTCAGTTGATCTCACTAGAAGGAATATTATCTTGCCCAGGACACAAAGTTGACAGCCACACAAGTCACCACACTCAACTTGGAGCCTTCACATGGCAGCACAGCTACAGACAGGGAAAGCAACAGCATCCTACACAAAGCTTGCCAAACGTAGCTCGTAACAGTTTGAGTGCCAAACACCATTTCTTCCAACAGGTGCATTGTTAACAGGCCTTTAAAAAAAGGACCTTGATATCAAAAATACTCATAATAACGTTTGAGGAATACTCCTTTTCCCCCTGCTTCTCTTTTTTTAAAACAACAATCTGCTGACATTTTGCCATGCCATAGCAACCTTCTTTCCCTTGATAGCAATTCTTCTCCTTTCTGGAACCAAGACTAGATGGTAGAGGAAGCCAAATCAAACAAGAAATAAGAGCCACAGCATCATGCTAGAGTAGAACAGTATATGATTACATGCTGTTAAAGTGCAGGTTTAGCACACCAAAGATGAGTTAATATTCAAAGCCTTCAGAAACACGATGTTGAGAGTTTCAAATCCAACTAACAATGGGTGGTAGATCTATAGAACTATAGCTATATAGATCTATAAAACAGCCACAGCTTCCCACTGAACTCCATGAGGGGGCTGAGCATGCTCAAGAAAGTACTAAGCTTTCCTTGCTTGTGTACCTTGCTTTCTTTTGCCCCCAAGTAGGTGATATCCACAGCACATGGTGACATGATGACTTCATCAAAGAAAAGGAACATACTGCAGCAACACCTGGAAAGCCTCTGTAAGGGTATGTTAGCTATATTAAAAAGGTATTGTCCTACTTCTGGTAATGAAACACTATTAAACAACTTAATAAACAAATGTTTGTGTAAACTGACCTACCTGTCCCTTTCAACTCAAGCAGCTTCTTTCATCTTACTAGCTTTTCTGCTTAACAGTGTTGAAATGACTAAGCGTGGCTCTCTGCATGCTGTGTGTGTACAGGAAACTTCCATATATTCTCTATGCTGCCAGAGTTAAAGAAAAAACAATAAACCCATAGGACCCTTAGTCTGACTTTGAGTGGTTAAAACAAGCATAACTCCACTGCCACAGTGACAACCAAGAATACACACTCAGCCACATGTCCGGAACCTTCTACCAAATATTTCAGAACACAGATTGACTTGAGAGGCTCCTTTAAACACCTACATACTGGATTATTAGAATTAGGGCTGTGTGCAGCAACTAACTCAACACTGAGCACTGTACCTGTGCACAGCAGGAAAGAGTCATCTTGAATTCCAGGGTTGCCTCTCCTGCATGCTTAGGAGAATAAAAGGCATTTCCAGACCATGCTCTTGTTACCCTGAGGGATGCAAAGCATTTTTCACAGCTGAGCAGGAGCTACACCAGAAGCTTACCTAGCAGTGTTGAGGCTGCTTCCACAGCACCATTGTAGATCTCTGTGCTATGAGAAGGCAGCACCATCTCCCACAGGCCCTGAGTGTAGTTGATGACCTGGAAGTAGCCACAGGTGGACAGTGCCCACCAGACAGACCAGCAGAGCATTGTCCGGGAGGAGTAGCACTGCAGAAAGTCCCTCCAGAGATCTTTGAGCACCTTCACAATGTCTACTTTCTGCTCCTGCATGTATTGGAGAAGGAAAGAGAGAAATGTTAATCTTTGTTTATAAATATTTCACAGTGTTCCATAAAATTGCACCTTTCAAGTGGTCAGATCACTGGTGAGTAACAGTGCTGCTCTTGGACACAAACAACTACAGAGAAATGAGTAAGAAGCTCCCCCATCCCAGAGACTGCCTCAGCAGCTGTCTCTGCCCTAATGAGGGCCATCCCCTTGCATACAGAAGGAGGGCTCAGTCCCAAGCATCCCTAGATCACTGGCTCTCTCAAGCAGGGCAGTAACTGCTACATGTTGTAAGTACTATGTGAGCAACTGAAGGATACAAGAGAGAAGAGGCACAGGACAACAGGATAGGATATTCACTTTGATAAGATAGGATCAGATGCCAGTTGTGCAAATGATTAAAGTGTCAGTGATGCTTTTTGCCTTTAAGACCTGAATCAAATTCAGCCAAATTTGGTAGTGCAGAGAACATGGAAGCCATTAGATGAGTATATTTCCCTAAAAATAAATTGCTTTTCTTTAGTACTAGCTTTCAGAGATTATAAATACTCAAAGCAGCAATCTCTCTCTGCCCCGTTAGTGTTTGCCAAGGGACTGAAGTGAGAGAGATTGCCTGGGGATATGAAGGGAAACAATAGCTACTTCCACCATACACTACTATTGCAAATAGCAGCTTCTGTATATACAACTGTTCTGACAGATGGCATGAGATAAAAAGAAGTTTTCCCCTACAAATCTTTCCAGAAAGATCATGAAAGGGGACAGACCCATGAAGTGGTATGAAAAAAAAAAAAGGGATCAAGTTCTAGCAACAAGGGATGACTGCAAAAAACCCCCTGCTTTCTACATAAAGTCCTTTTCCTAATGACTTTATGCCAAGAGCAGCAGGGGAAACAATCATGTCTTTACTTTGTAGGCAGAGCTACTGATTACATTTGCTGCATGCGTATATGTACAGAGTCTTTGTAGAAAGTCAAGACTCTTATTGTCCAAGTCAGCACAATGGTTACTTCATGTGAGACTGGGCAGAGCCCCCAAGGCTCATCCAGCATCTCTAGCCCCTGTGAACTTGGATTCCCTGCAGGGAAACATACAGCACTGTCACAGTGCTGAGATACTGCACATCATGCTGTTGCACATCCAGTTCTGGAGCAGTTTCCAGACAGCAGCAACTTTGGCTCTTGGCAGTATGCCCTTTCCCTAGGGCAACTGTGCAGCTTGTGCCTGGAAAAGACAATACTCCATGAGCAATAAAGCTTGTTTGAAGGCATTTCAACTAAAATAAAGACCATAGCCTAATTTGTCCTGAACTCTCTTTTTTTTCACCCCTCAAAGCATCACAGATTTCTAAGCAACTTTATTAAACACAACACAGTCCTGTTGGTGCTTTGCCAATGCCAATGGCTCGCTCCCCGTGTGGATGCCATTCCTCCAAAGCACAACAGAGGTCAGCTTGTGGCAATGTGACTTTAGCAACATAACTCCCACACAGGAGTGCTCACGAGAAGCTCAAGTTTAGCTGCAGGAAAGCCAAGGAAGGAAACTGTCACATATGTTTTGAAAACTGATGTGGCACATTCAACCCAAGCATGTACCTGATAAGTCAAAAAGACCCATCTGTCCTCCTCCCACCACCTGGCAGTTCTCCTTCAGTACAATTACTCCTACAGCCATCCATTTCTGTTCATGAAATACAGTTGTTACCTTTGTAAGAGGGACTATCACCACCCACCAGTGCTTCTCAGCTTTTAGTACTTGGTATAACTGAACTCTGGAGAGTTATGCAAGAGTACTTCCTCCCTTTTTAAAATGTTCACCATTAGTTTGGAATCTCTCACAGGGTGGGAGTAAGATAAACAAAAAGGGACAGGTAAGTTATATTAATCCCTTAGTCACCACTGGCACAGAATTTGAATTTTTAACAAATAACCCTCAGCACAAAAGGTATAACGTGGTTAAAATACTTCTGCTCCAACAAGATTGTACTGGATGGGGTGGGATTAGGCCCCTGGAACGTTAATACCTTTAACTCCCAGCGGCAGATAAAAGAAGCTGAAAGCAACCCCAGATGCTGCCTCCACCAACCCAGCTAACCAGGGCTTATTTGCTAAGTGAAATACCCATTTACCTGACTAAACCAACAGCCACACTTACCTTCTGGCTTATTCTTAGAACGAGCACAACCTCCTCTTGACCGAGGAGCAATGCTGACCTCCCCCCGGGGCCTCAGATCCCCCTGCTGCGAGAGGCTCTCTGTCCACATGCATCACCTCAAGCAGCATGGCAGAGACCTACCCAGCAGGCAACTAGAAACATGCACAGGGCCTCATGGAGGCTGTACACTCATCACTTTGTGGGACCCAACAAGTCCCACTAACAAACAAGGGCATCTGCACTCGTTTCCATGTAAGTAGCTTTGTTGGAGGTTACCCAGCCAACAAACACCACAAGTGGAGTCACTACCTTGGTATTCTTATGGGCTGCATTAAGCTATTATTATGCAGAGGTGTTTCCTTCAATTTGTCCATACTCTGTCCATCTATAACTAATCAATATCAGCCTTTAAGCGCTCTCAAGGACTACTGCCATTCCCTTCCCGGAATAGTTTACTTTCAGGATCATAATATAAACCCCAATTACTCCACAGCTTATTACTACCCAACTTGCACAACAGTTGAAACAGCAAGCGTTTTCAAAATGCAAGTGCAGGAAGAATTGCCTCTTTTATGCAAGTCACAGTGTGCACCCACAAACATGTAGAATTTGGCCATACACACCATTTTTAGTGCCCCAGCAATGCCCCTTGCTTTACACTATTGCACAACAATTTGAAGCCCAGAGAATTTTAATCACAGTAGCATGAGAAATGCAGAACAACTTCAGAAAAACTAAGGAACAGCCTACATGCAGCAAAAGGAAGCCAGGATTAAATTCTCTGTGCCATAAATAAGGAAGCAGAATAAGCAAAAGGATACTTTTTTCTGTTGGATATTACATCTCTGCTGCTGTGTACATATATATATATATATATACACACATATGCAGGCATGACAGTCACATCAGTATTGCATCTTCTACTCCCATAAACCCAGGGCACAACTCACCTGTTTCTCTGCTGAATGACCCTCCCCATTTAAGGGAACTTTTATCTCATCCTCCCAGCCAGGTGCCCTCTGCACATCAGGATGATCTTGGACAGCTGATCCATTTTTACAGTCTATGACCTTCATTTCACAACTGAGCTGCTGACTTGGGACGTGGTGAAAGAAAAGGCTTTTTTGTGGCATTGGCAGGAACCACGCTGTGCCAAAGGCAATAGATATGCTGGTTAAGGAGATAACATTCAAGCTGAAGAGGCGCCAACCTGCCACTGACACAAGAACTTGCCCGGACACGGAGCCCACCGTGTAGCCCACCAGGGTGGCACTCCGGCAGTAGCTGGTGACCTTTTGGTACAGGTTGACATCGACGACACTGTAGATGTAGGAGTAATAGGCAATGTCGGTGGCAGTCCCCATCCCGTAGAAGAACTCGAGGAACTGGACAGCCCGCAGTCCCTGGGCGTACAGCAGCATGAACCAGGTGACGATAAGGCTGAGGCCCTGCAGCAGGACCACAGGCTTGTACCTCAGGTAGTCCGTGGCCAGGAACACCGGGAACAGCAGTGCCAGGTAGGAGTAGGTCCACACTGGGTAGATCTCGTTGAACACCTGGAGAAAGGGGAGCGGAAAAGACGGTGGTAACCTCCAACACGCACGTACTGCAGGGCAAACATAAACGCAGACACTCAGGCGGGGTTACGAGGTGCCCGGGACCACGGTACCTGGGTCTCGGTGAGGTTTTTGTGCGGCTCCAGAAGGTACCGGGTGAGGAAAGGCTCCGAGGGCCGCACGCTACAGAAGAAGCCGTAGGCGCACAGCAGTGCCGTAGGCAGCGCCCAGCAGCACCCGCCACCACCGTCAGCCTGGGCAGGGCGCCGCGCCGGCCGGCCCCCTCGCCGCCCTGCCATACCGGGCAGTGTCGGTGGCCAGGCCGGACGCGCCTCCTGAGCCCGCGCGGACAGTCGCGGATCTGCCGCCAACCTGCCCCGGGTCACCTCCCGCCGCCTCCAGAACGGCGCCACCAGCCTGTGGCGTTGCTCTGGCAAACTATTGGCCGGCGAGCTGGAGGCAGGGCGCTTCCCTCTGATTGGGCACGACCACCTCCCCTCGGGACTGTTGGCCAATGGGGAGCGGGACGGGTGTGTCTGGAGAGGAGCACGTGTTCGCAGAGAGATAGGCGGGGCGCATCCCAGGCCCGCGCGCGTCGCAGGCCTGTGAGAGGCACCTGGGAGTGGGGCAAGGGTCGAGTTTGGGTGCTGCTAAGTGGGAGGCCCCGCAAAGCAAGGGGCAGGCTGAAGTACACAGCCATTGGAAAGAAGGCACCGATGGCTGGATTTGTAGAATCACTTACCACTGGGTAACAGATGAACTCGTGATCTAAGATGGATCATGTTGTACAGCACTATACATTTCCATTATGGACACAACATTCCAAAAATATTTTGCAGTCAGCTACATAGGGAAAAAAATTGATATGTCACTTAAGTCTGCTACAAATGGGGACACTGGTGGACAAATCTTAATGGGAAGCGCTAAACCAGAATACACTAGTGGTGTTACAAAGAAAAGCTATCACTGAATCAAGTAAACTTAGAAGAAACATACTCTGTACTTCTATTAAATGTAGAAGCAGGTAGGTTGGTCTTCATTATGTGCTTTTGGGCATATCTAGGTCACAGTGGGCTTAACACAGCATTGCTCCCATTGGGAATAGTGTTATGGATGTGCCCAGGAACCCTGAGAATGATCCTCTGGCCTGTTTTGGAGAGTGCTGTACAAACATCTAAGAAGATGGAGTCCCCATCTGGAGGAGATAATTGTAATTAAAGCGTGAGGCAAGCACTGGGTGTAACAGACAAATGGAGGACAGGGCACAGTAATGATAGGAAAGTGTAGGTGGGGTTACAACACACAGCTAGCACAAGTAAATATAACAAAGCAAAGTAGATGGGTGAGAGCAAGAAAAGGAATATTTAACACTAACTGATTGGAATGAATGACTCATACAAAACAGCAAAACAGGTCACCACAGGACAAGCTTGCATCTCTTTTTGATGGTGTTAAATAGTAACATACTAATGAAGAGTCTTCCCTAGCACATGTGGGCATGGCTACAGCTACATGGCCAAAAATTTTTTTCCTACTCATCAGTGCTTGTGGAGTTACAAGCCCTCTTTTTGCCCCTTAGCAGAGTCCTAAAATTCTGAACAATCCACTAGTGTACATTTCAGGAGGTTCTGCAGAGTGCTTAAAAGGATGGATATTTGGCTGGAGTCCTATCAGATTGCCACTTCATGCTTTTTCCATAGTGTTCTCCTAGCACTTCACAAAGCCATGCTTTGGCCTTGCGTGCTTACTGATGCCTCTAACATGTGAAATGCCCCAAAGCCCAGATTCACCTCTATATCCATGTTGATGCACAGCTCAGGAGGTTTCTGAGACAGTGAACACAAATGTGATCTCCACAGACTTTAATCCATGGATAATATGCAGCTTTGTCTCCATTATGCTATGCCAGTGGTGTAGAGGGAACCACTTAATTTGCAAACTCCTGGAAACCTTGGTGAAGGTGAGGTGGCTCAGCTTCAGTCCAGCTACCCTCACAGTACAGGTGTTATGGTCAGAACTACCAGCAGAAAAACTGGCAAAACCAAAGATTACACCTACACTAACAAGCAAGAGGTGTGCTTGTGGATGCATATAAGCCTACCTGAATCAGCTTTAGACTTTACAGGGCAGTCTGTATAAACCTGCCTGGATACTGGTCTAACTGGTCAAGATCTGGAGAAAATGCTGTAGTGTTGCTGTCAGTAACTACTTTAGAGCTGCTCAGGTGTCTTTACATGTACTTTCACCTCGCTTGCAATCCAAGTGCAGACACAACCAGTTTCACAGCTGCTTTGTGAAGGAGTACAGCCACCAGCTCTGGAAAGCAAAAGAAACCACTTAGTAGCACCTACTTAGTAAAGCATGAGACTTCATGCACAGTCATCCATATGCTAGTGTCACCTGCAGAGAGTCAGCTTTGGGCACCCTGAGGCCTCCTGAAAGTTGGAATGAGCATTAGAGGGCAGCAACACCATTATAACACTGGTTTAAAAGCAGTTAACTTTGGACCTTTGGATCAAAAGGCCAATGTGAAGGCATCCACCCAGATTTGTGAGTAAAGAAACTATTGACCAAATGGAAATAACTCTGAACTCTGGCACAGTTCTCCCTCAGTCCAAAAGAGCTTATGTTTGCTAACCTTCATGCTGTGACATGCATCTTTTATTTCTTTAGTCTGAGAATACTGTAGGAAATTTTGCCTTTTGTGCATTTTGGAAGTAATTTCAATGTACATAGGATTTCATTCTGCAGCATGTAAAAGGTTGTACAAGACTAACTGTTTTAACTACAAACTTCTAAAAGCCTTGGCAGATTCAATATAAATTGGCTGCTTCACAAAATTGATAGTTCTTTGTTTTCCAGTCATCTGCAAGCTCACTAAACATCACTTACCTTCAGTTTGGCAGATCTGGCACAGACATGTTTCACATCTCATTTGCTGTAAACCTGGACTAAGAATTTTCCCCCTTATTTGGATTTGGAAATATTCTGTGTACATAGTCTGGTTGGGATAGAGTTAATTTTTTTTCATAGCTGTTTATATTACACTCTGGATTTGTGACCAAAACATCATGCTGATAACACACTGATGTTTTAGCAGTTACTGAACAGTGTTTGCACAGCACCAAGGCCTTTTCTTTTTCCCACCCTGCCCCACCAGGGAGTAGGCTGGAAACAGGTGGGACAGCGATCCAAGGGATACCCCAGACCATATCATATTGTGCTCAGAGAGAAAAGCTAAGAGAATGGAGGAAGATTCTTTTGCACCTGCCTGCTGATTGGAAGTGGTGAATTAATTCTTTATCTTCCTTTGCTTGCATGTGTAGGTTTACTTCACTTATTAAACTGCTTTTATATCAACCCACAAGTTTTTCTTGCTTTTGTCCTTCCAATTTTCTCCCCCAGCCTGCTGGGGGAAGTGAATGAGTGACTGAGCAGGGGCTTAGATGTTAGCTGGGGTCAACATACCACAGTCCTTTTTGGTGTCCAATGTGGTACAAGAGGACTTAGAGGTAACATCATCTGATCAGAGCATGTTAGGGGGAATTTATAGCTCAAACTGTTAATTGGCACAGTCCTGTACTTGCTTGCTTTACTGTCTATCAGAGTCTGGTGCTTGTCAGTGGTTGTTTTGGTCTTTTTATTAAGATAAATGCTACAATAAACAGCAAATGTTCCCTGGAACAGCAGTGGCCATGTGCCTGGGCTGGCATATGGTCAGGATACTGCTGCTGTTCCTGTGCTGCTACACTGGACGTTAGTGTCTCATGGTAGCAGCCCACAGGATGTTGCATTTGGGATCTGTGACTAAAAAAAATCAGTGTTGACAGTACGTGACTGTTTCAGCTGTTACTGAAGAAGTGTTTGCACAGTGTCAAGGCCATTTCTTTTTCCCCTCTCTGCCCTGAAAGTAAGTAGATTGGAGATGGATGAGAGCCTGGAGAGGGAATGCAACTAGCACAGCTGATCCTGGCTGACCAAGGCCCTCTCCATTAGCAAGTAGAAGCAGAATCTCCAACTTGTAATTTTGATGCAGATGTATTGAGCCATGCTCCTGCAATTAGTTTTGCATTTGTTTAACTTTATACAGAATCACACAATATATAAAGATTCTAAATAATTAGTTCTTTTTAAGATCATGGCCTTCTGAAACCTAGTTTGGCACACTGCACAAAATCCTGGTTCTGCTGAAGTTAGCAAGCATTTATTATCTGTTTTCTAGGGCAAAACCTGACTCCAAAGTTGACTTTTTTAATTTTTACTGACTATGGCTTGCATTGCAATTTAATGGCTGTATCAAAACCAAATTAGGCACCACTATGAAATATTAAGAAACTGATCTTTTATAATGAAGCAATTATTCATTTCAACATTTGAAATTAATTCTAATTAGCACTGAAAATTGCCTGCAAGCTGAAAATTTTACTTTCATGATGCAAAATTTCACTTATTGCCAGAGGCACTACTGTTCAAGGCAAATACACAACATAAAATGTTGATGTTTTTCATGCTATATTATCTTTATTTTCCAGTGAAAAATGACAACAGTTTATGACACAGTAAAAAAAGGAAATATTTCTTTACTTTTTATACTTCTTTCATCCCCATTCTATACCTTCACTTTGAAATGCATCAACTGTAAGATACAAGGATTGAATAACTAATGAAATAACTTGGATAACACTCTATGAGACTGAAAAATCCACTCTGCCGAATAGTATCTAGTGTGATAAGTAGAAGTTCTGCAATTAAATAATTCACAGCATAGAAGCCAAAAACACTACTGAAATTTCAGCTAAAACTCTGGTAAAAGAATGAGTTCATGGACTGTATATGTATTTTCACCAGATGTAGTCATCCTGGGAAAAATCCATGTATGCTCTATGCACAAGAATGGTTCAGTTACTGAAAATACCGGCAGAGCTAAGTGGTTAAGATGATGCAGATGTTTCTATTACCCACTTGCACCTAACTCTCCTCTGCCACCACCAGGTTATATTCTCACTGAACAGCTACAGTTCTCAATGTCTTCCTATTCAAAGGGATTCCTCTTCCCCATTGTCTAAAAGTATGTAGGGGACTGAATGTCACGAGTACTAGTTTCTCACTGTTGTTCTATTGTTACCATTCTATGGTCTAAGTTAAATCCCTTCTTATTTCTGGGGAAGAAAAATATTGCTGACTCCCTTTCTCCTTGTCAGGCTACTGAAGATGAAATCAGTAATGCAAACCTACATTCTCCAAGTGGGACTTAAGCACATTTTAGTGCTGGGATGCATTCTACCTTTGTCACAGTGTAGATGGAAGACACAGAGGCAAGGCCACCCCTACAACCATTTCTTACCTGCTGGCAGCTCCATATCTGTGTTGGTTTTCCCTCTCAGCCCTGTCTGGAGAACATTTAACTGCTGTAGCTTTCTATTTCTCCTCTGTGCTGCAGAAGCATTACAAAATGGAGATAATCAGGGCTCAGGATTAAGGCCATTGTCTCCATCCCTAGTGAATTGGAACTTGAAGTAAAAAGTAAGACATAGTCCTGGTTAGAATGAAGAAGTGATAATACAGATAAAAGAAGTTGTCTTCTAAAGTGTGTATTTGTAGGAATGAAACATCTGCCAGAGGAATCTCTCTCAATTCTTGCTGCTATAAACATTAAGATCCTTTGATGAAGCACACATCCAAACTAGTAAGTGTGATTGTTTCAAGAGTTTTAAGACGATTGTTGTTCTGCACAAGTTGTTGAAAGGCTAAGAGCTAGAGTTGTCTGTCCTTTTCACAGCCAGAGCTCCACCAAAATCACAGCCATAGAGTTCTACCCGAAGGGCAATACCATGATACCATGTTCTTGGAACAATGCGGATAAACCTGGACAGGATGGGTGGGTTAAGGAAATGCTTGACATGCCCACTGCTGTTTTCATTACCCAAGAAGACCTGCAAATAAACAAAAATACAACTAGTTGTTAAAAGGCAGCACTTCAAAAAAATAATTTTAAACCCCCTGCTTTTTCTTTTTAGAAAGGTTCCAGACTGTTGCTTTAGCCATCCAAGGGAGATGGACTGGCTCATTTTTGATTTTACGTAAGACTGCATCCAGTCTTTTCCTACAATGCTGGTTCAAAGGTAGTTTAGGCCAGCAATATCCAAGTCTGAATAAATGAAACTGTTTGTTTCCATCCACACCACAGAATTTACCATTCTAATTTGGATGGACTGTAAAACCCCAAACTTCCCTTGTTTTACCTCTGTTGATAGCTCTTGTGGATTAGGTTAGTGTAAGGTGATATGGGGAACAATATAAAGTACTGTGTCTGCTCTGTGGGTGTCTGGAGCTCTCCAGCTCTGTGTCAGCAAAACTCCTCACTAACATTAATTTCACTTATAAAAGCAAGGCAGAAATAAAAAGGCTGAAAAGATGCCCTGGGAAATCCATTGTTCATTCAAATTAAATGTCCTTGTGCATTCAGGTTAAATGCCCTCCTTTACAAATAGTGTCAGCTCCTTTTATCCTAACATTGACTGCATTCTCCACAGATTTGACATTCTTTTCTTTCATTGCTGTTAATTACTACAAGTAAAATCAGATAGATATGTTATTATCTGTAGTAACACCATCTCCCTAGCATTTTAAAGACCTGTCAATCTCTCTGGCTGGGTATTCTGCCTTTGGGCCTTGACTGTGCTTAGCCTCTAAAAATCAAGCAACAACGGAACTGTCTAATTTGAGGAAGATACCTTTGCCACTGAGCTTGAACCTTCTGTATAGGATTTCCACTCTGAGCCGTGGTCGCTGTAGAGGATCATATAAGTTTTCACAAAGTTTTCAGCAGTCATAGACTTGGCCCCCTGGGTAGCAATAGCAGTTATCTTCTTGATTGTGAAGAGATCAATTTGCAGCCACTGTTGGTTGTTGTTCACCTACAATTGATAAAAAGGGTTGTCTGTTAGCAAACATGGCTATATCTTTATTTGCTGAAGTGAAAAATTCTGCTTAAAGATGAAGCTTTATCAAAATTGTATCAGAGAAAGGCAGACTAGTGAAGCTGAGTCAAAGATCACAAGCATTCTTCACAGCTCATACAATTCATTTCCTCACTGCAGATATATTTGGTGTCTTAAAGATTTCCACATTAGTTTCTGATACATAATGAAAAATAACACAGATTTATCTTCAGTATTACAATGCAGTACATAACACTAACACCAAGTGCTTGTACAAAGCTGTAGCTTCCAGCAAATCTCTAGATACGTTTTGAATACACAGAAGTTCACATGCCTTGCTGAAGATCATTCCCCTACAGAACCATTAAGCTACACTGCCTATAAAGCAACCTAGGAAGGGTTTCTTTAACCCCTTGAAGCCAAACATTTAACTTGTATATATGTCCTGAACTTAAAAAGGCTATTACTGCAGGGAAGTGTTGCAGGGTCTGGCCCAGAGGACACCATCCCATCTTTTAAAACACTGTTTCATCGATGTTGCCGTAAGTCAAACAAGTTTTCCACAGGAAGTGTTGAATGGGCTTCTTCCCAAAGGATGGCTAAAGAATTGTGAAGAAACCCTGTCATGTTTGGCACTGGAGACAGTGTGCAGGAAGTGCTGAGCACACAGACACCACAAATAATTATTAATGGTAGCTGTCTTGCTGTAGTTCCTATTTCTCATTTGTTACCTTGGCTCGCCAGGCATTCACTTTTCCTTGCTGATTGAGACGAGCAAGTGAAGGGTCCCATGTGTTAAACCAGGATGTCTTAACAGATGAGGCTGTTATCTGGGTATTCTTGATCTCTCCATTTTCCATTCCAAGTGGCAAAGAGCAACCTATTAAGAGAAGCACTGTGTTATCATCCAAGTGGCCCTACCCTAAACAACATTGTTGGAATTGAGAACATCCACAATTTTAGCCTTGTTTGTATTAGGTAAAAAAAAATCTGCCAGGAAGGAAGGACCAGCACATGACCCATTCACCCATTCTTACCATCAACTTCACAGCCCAGAAGCTCCATGCGAAGAGTAGGCCTGTTGTAGGCCTCAGTTGGGTAGACTCTGATGTACCTGGCAATAATAGGAGGATCAATGTAGTTCTCTTTTATCCCATTGGCATCAGAATTACCTTCAAAAATCTATTAAAAAAAAAAAGGGAAAAAATACCCACATATTGTCAATTTAATGCAAAGACAAGCTTGGATACTGAAACCCTGCTCTGTTACAAAAGTAGTCTTCTTAACTCCATCAGCCTCATCCACAGTGACAGAGCACCCTACCCTATGGATTTTCAGTTTAGGAGTTGTACCATAGAAAGCACAGGGTAACTGAAGGTGTAGCTGTAATTGGTAGGGCTGGAGTAGTTGGGCATAGAATGGACCTCTTTCAGGGTATGACCACACTTTTACATAGGCCTTCTATAGGTAGCTCAGACAGTTTAACATTCAACTGTTGTCACAGCTGAAACAGAGGGGACAAGGAGGAGGATCTAATCCCAAATGAGGCAGGATTTGATATTTAGTTCAGGTTCCTGCTTGCTTCTAAAAAGCTGACATGGGCTTAAGAAATAAAAGTAGGGAGAGATGCTTGTGAGAAAGCCAGAGTTTATACAGTCAAGTTCACAGGGCCAATCTAAACCCCAAGCTAGGAGGTTCCTCACCTTACAGTTTTTCTTCTTGTGTGAATTTTATTAGATTGGTAAGTGCCCTTTGGGGCCTCAAGCTGTGTTATTGTCTCTGAAGGCCATAATTTCTTCCATTGTCTCTTAACAGAATAAAACTGACATCTCACTGCGTGATGCATACCTAGGTTGTTGCAACCCCTATGGCACATACAGACCTTTTCTGCTGGAGAGCTGTCTCCTTTGAAGGTGCTCCACTTCCGTTTGTCTTTGCTATAAACAATAAAGAACTTCTGGATGTATAAGGACTTCAAAAACTGCTTAGCTCCCTGTGTCTGTATCCCAGTTAACAGAACTTGTCTTTGAAAGTCCACCTAGGAACAGCAAACTGTGTTTATAAAGCCAATAATGCACAGCAAGATCCATTTCATTCTTTGGCATCTACATAATAGTCACTTTGAGCTCTGCACTTTAACACCCACAACACCAACACTCTCAGGCGAAATAACAACCAGATGCCAGAGTCCAAATTAAAGCTGTCTTGTTCTCATTTCATTTGCGTGCACACTTAATTTCTGAGGCCATTTTACAGTGTTCAGCACTGCACCACAAAGACAATCCCCTCCATCTCCATTTTATGGATGGGGAAAGGAGTATAGAGAAATTAAAGGCTCACATTTTCACAAGCTGCCTCTAGTTTTGGACACTCAGGCTGAGAAAAGGCATACAGCACTCTGAAATGCTGAAAAGCCACTGTTCCTGCTTATATCAGATCCAAGCACTTAGCACACAAACAAATCAGCAAGAAGTTCCTATCAGCAGTGAAACTCATTCTTTGGGACGTGCCTTCCACATCTCTACATGCTTTACCACAGCCTCAGCTTCTCATTACCATGCTCCCTATCAAATTCTTTCTTCTCCCAACATTATTTCCAGTTCCACAACAGATCTCCCAAACTTCTTCCCTTACTTCACCTCCACTAACTTGCTAGCAAGCCAAACACAACAGCAGCCTTTTGAACTAACACTGCAACACTAGTTAGAGTCTTTCTTTTCTTCCAATTGCCAAGTTTAATGAAATTTGTAAGGAATCAACTATCCTCCCTAAACTTAGGTGCAAATTTGCTATCTGGTGCAAAAATGATTGGGATGGAAGAAAAGATGCAACTGAAATGACTGAATGACACAGTGCTTGAAGCCATAATTATAGTTTTAATCTCCCTGTGAAGCAACAGTATGCTGTATGTCAAGTTAGACATAGCAACATTCCAATCAACCAAACAAAGAACTATCTGAAGCAATGCTTGGGAGCAGTACACTTTAAGTGATCACCCAAGAAACATGCACAAAAACACATACTGTTGTGCAGATGGAGGAGAAAAAAAGAAGTCAAAATGACTCCATTTGCCTACCAAATGGTTACAGTCTAAATTGCAAGGGTAATTGTCTGGTCAGTGGGCCTTAGTAACAGTAGATACTGGGTTACTCTAGGCAGGTAGACAGCCTGTAGCATCACCAAACTTGCTATATCTTTTCAGTTTTCCCCAGCAGTCTTTCCAGCAAGAACAAGAGCAGTTTGACCTTCTAAAGCAAGTTGTAGGAAAATCACAATTTGATGGTCAAGCACATGTTGGCCATACCTGGATCCAAGGGAGTTGTTCTTTTCTCATTGTAGTGCTCCAAGCATTGTATGTTCCAGAATTGTTTAATCTGGCTAATTTAGGTTCCCAATAGTCTAAACAGAAAACACAAACAAAGCAAAAATTTAAAGAGATGGCCTGAAAAAAACGACATGTAAAAGTATATATAAAAGTCTGTCTATTTCTCTACCAAATGATCCCACTTTTATACTAGGAATAAGCTTGGTAAATTAAAGTCACTGTCACTGCTCTGGATACCAGGTTCTAAATCTTTCATAACAGATACACTTTGTCCTTTCACATCTCATAGTGCATGCAAATCTCAAAAGCTTTTTCAAGCATGGAACTTAGAGGACAAAAAGATAAAGCTGGAATCGTTCCAGGTCATCCAGCAGACTACAGATGATTCCCTGACTCTCAAGCTTGTGATACAGACAGCAGATCTGTAACACTGTTAAAATACAATGAGGGCTTACCTAATTCAGCTCACAGTCTCCCCTTGCAATATTTGAGAGCTTTTTAACCTGACAGTTGATTCACTGCTGAACTGATCTTGTAAGATGTCTCATGAGATGCTAAAAGAATATGGAACTGCAATACTTTGTTGGGGATATTCAGGAGCACACCCAGACCTTTCAAGTATTAACTCACCTATATGATCGGAAGCATTGATTTGCGAATCGAGTATAACTCCACTTGCCAGGCCCATTGGACTTCTGCACTCTAAAGAGAGCATAGTAAGTTTGTTGTTAAAGAAAAGGAGGGCTATTCCAATATATTTTCTGGTGGAACCTTCTAAGCCAACACCACTCAGAACAATTCTTAGTAATACTGTAACATCATCATTCTCTTCCCAAAGAAGGCCAAGTTAATCTCTGCAATTTCTCTCAACAGATTAATCCACTGGTTGCTCTGAGGAAACCTCAAATTCAAAGCTAGTATACTAAAGGAATAAAGAACATTTTTTCTTCTAGAACAAATTTACAGTAACCACTCCATCCCCTCCTTGAATGCACAAAGGATCTGCTTTGGGTTTTTACAGAACAATCTCCAAATTTGACTTCTAGTGATCCTGAAAGGGTAGAGATGACTTGAAAACTTGACACCCCAGCCAAAACACACTGTAGTTCAGTACCTTTCTCTATAACCAAATAGGATGCCTGCATTCCTGCTTGCTGATACTCTCCCACTTCAGTGTCCACAAGCCACCAGCCAGGTCTCTGTGGTTTCATTTCAATCGTTCTAAATGAGCCTTGAAAAAACAAAAGGGAAATGTATCAGAAACATTAGCATTATAAAGCTGATGTTAGTGAGGCTGCATGTTAAATCAAAGATCATCCTATGACTTAATCCAGAAAAATTAAATAACCTGCTATACATTGCAGAGAGCAATAACTCAAACATTTTTTTCTTAGCAAGCAAGTTCCAGCTGGAGACTGAGACTGGAACTAAGCTTAGGTTTTGATCTGGCCACTTATTCTGCTGGTGCAAAGTACAACACCTTGGATGCCTGTATGTAACAACAGATATCTGCACATTAAGTGCAGTGCTGAGCCACGTAGTGAACAGTGCTATTAAGCTTATGACATAAAGCAGGGGTGTTAATTTTCTAGTGCTGATTATAATTCTTACTCCTGCTGCCCCAGTGTGTTCAAGTAAAGAAGCTAAAAGTAGATGTGGGAGAATCAGATATATGGACCCACCCCTCACTTTCTGAATGCCCAAGGATTGTCTAGGATTGAGCAAGAAGCAGATATGGTTAAGGGTGTTTGCTGCACTTTTTTGAAAGCAGAGTACATGCTTCATTGCTTTTCTTATACTCCTAGTTAATGCAAACACAGCAATTCTGGTTTTCATTTAAACAAAAACATATGTAGATGCTAAATTAAAAACTATCATCTTAAAAAGCTTAAATAGTGAATACATGACCTAACGTTCACTAAAATAAACTCCTATTATTCCAAGTCAGTCCCATTATTTTGAACTTCTTGTAGCCCCTAGTTCTGTTTGGGGTTTTGTTTTCTGTGTTTTGTTGTTTGGTTGTAAAAAAATCCTCAACTTGTAGCTGGCATTACATACTGTTATTGCACACTCACACTGCTGACAGTGATGGGGCAAAGGAGTAGATCCTGTGGCCTAATGAATGCTTTTAGTCTATTTCTTTTCTCCTTGGGCATAAAAGTTCTCCTAGGGCTCAGATTTGTTCTCTTCTGTATCACACACATTCTGACATTTTAAAAAGAAACTCTCACCACACTGAGCCAGATATCAGTAGTACTTCCCAGCAAATATCAGTGAGACCTCAGTGGTATTGAAGCCTGAGGATGCATGAATAGGATTGGCTGCACTATTGCACGTGTCATTTCACAAGGAATTGGTAGCTTGCACTATCCTACCAACTTCCTTTCAGCAATACTAACATTTACTGTTGAGCACTTTCCAAAGCCAAGCCCAGCACTATGACCTACTTTGCAGACAGAAAAAGAGAAATGCAATAAAGGAGAGAAACATGCTCATGTATCTGGTGAGTGGCAAGGGAAGTGCAGAACAGAAGGCAGTGCTACAGACCATAGAGAGTTCATCTTATTATTATTACTTTCATTAAAGCAGTTTTAGTTTTCTTTTCCAATCCACAAGTTACTCTCTCTTAGTCCTTTTCCCCTCCTATGGATGGAAGGAAGAGAGGTTAATAGAGAGCATTGGTCACTCACTGGCCAGTCCAGCCCCAACCCTTGCCACCATCATAGGCAAATGAATTGTTCATGCTGTTAAACTCTGTCTTATTGTGCCTAAAGCTAAATCCTGTTCACCCTTACACTAGAATGACAACAGACTACAATGGTCACCCCTTAAAACTTCATGTGTTCTGATACTTACCTGGTAGAAGTGTGTATGTACCAAGCTGATGGTTTGGTTCTCCTTGTTCTATGAAGGTCTGTCCATGAAAATGAACAACATGAATGTCTTTTGGCCCACCCATATTCAGCAAATGCCATCGGACCAGTTCACCTTCATACATCCTCAAGCCTTGCAAATTGTAGGTAATCCCATTAATGGCTGAAAAAAAAGTTAAAAGGAAAACATAATTAACATGTAGGATTTATACATCTTCAAAGACAGTGTGAGGCGAGCTACCCTCTCTCAACACCTCTTCCTCTACCCCAATAAACTGAATACTTAGCAAAATGAAATAAGTACCATAGAATTTGTGGCATTGTTGCATTTCTTGGGTCTTCTCAGTACAAGGTCTTCTAGAACGTTTGTCAAAGTACCAGCTTTTCTCTTCATCAAAGACCATAAAAAGCAAGAAAAAGTCCCGGGTAGATGTTCTGCTGTTGTTTGACTTACTGAAGGTTCCTTTTTGACAGATCAGTATTGGCCCAATCAATCCAGAATGAATATCTTTCTCCTAGAAGGTAACAAACTCATATAAGATTCACAAGTGGATTTAATCTTTAATTTCACCTGCTCAGTCTACCAAAGAGTTCCCCAATCCAAAATCTTCCAACATCTTATATCCTCTTTTAACTGATTGCAAGAGATAAAATGTCAGATGCAAACATCAGGCCTAAATGTCAGATGAGAAGATGAGGATAGCTATCCAAAACATGTCCTGCAGCCATATTTCTTACATTTCTACAGTAACATCATTTGGAGATACTCAAAACTCAAGTGGACATATTCTTGGACAACCTACCCTAGCTGACCCTGCTTGAGTTGCAGGAGGTAGACTAGATGATCTCTAGTGATCCTTATCAAAATAAATGTTTCTGTGATTCTGTCATCAACCCCAGCAACACTACCACTTCTGATTTGACATCTTACCAGATTTTGATCAGAGTAGTAGATCCAGGACCGACAAGCTGCTCCTGACTGCACAGGTCCTGATCGCCTGTTTGCATACCACACATATATATAGCTGTTATTTGGCTGAACTGCATCATCTTCCTTAAACCAAGCAGTAGATTCATCATCATAAATGCTTCCTTCAGAGGATTTTTCATAGAAGAGTCCATGAGCATGGAGGGAATATGGTCTGGATGCCAGATTCTTAAAATGAACCTAAAAAAAGAATAAATAAATTCTGTTCAGAAAATTCAGCCCTAAACCAAATGTAGCTCAATGTGTTCCTGTTGTGCACTACTCCTACCGAGCTAAGAAGAAAGCAGTGAGATCTACTGACCTAAGTCAGTCTGTCTACCTAAGTCTGTGTCTGTGTTGGAAGACTGGATGAAGGAGGATCAGGGAAGGGAAGCTCTACAGGGATACACCNTCTGCAGCCATATTTCTTACATTTCTACAGTAACATCATTTGGAGATACGCAAAACTCAAGTGGACATATTCTTGGACAACCTACCCTAGCTGACCCTGCTTGAGTTGCAGGAGGTAGACTAGATGATCTCTAGTGATCCTTATCAAAATAAATGTTTCTGTGATTCTGTCATCAACCCCAGCAACACTACCACTTCTGATTTGACATCTTACCAGATTTTGATCAGAGTAGTAGATCCAGGACCGACAAGCTGCTCCTGACTGCACAGGTCCTGATCGCCTGTTTGCATACCACACATATATATAGCTGTTATTTGGCTGAACTGCATCATCTTCCTTAAACCAAGCAGTAGATTCATCATCATAAATGCTTCCTTCAGAGGATTTTTCATAGAAGAGTCCATGAGCATGGAGGGAATATGGTCTGGATGCCAGATTCTTAAAATGAACCTAAAAAAAGAATAAATAAATTCTGTTCAGAAAATTCAGCCCTAAACCAGAGTTACCACACAATACATTTCCATGACTTCAAACCAGGGTCAAGATTTGTATAATGATTACTGGCTACTTTGTGCATGGCAAAGCTGGCATCTCCAATTATAGTTATCCTCTTTGATGCAGGTAGTTAATAAAAAAGTAGAAAGCATAGGTAACTTCACACTTATGCAGTTGTTATGTAATGATCAGACACTGGACTTCAGTCATGCAGGGTGATGGTGAAGAATAGAATAAAGCAGCACTGCAGGATGGGGAAGACAAAACCAGTGAGACACAGCCAGCAAGAGAACTCATCTCTGACCATTCTCCCCTTCCCCACAAGAACCCTCAAGTGTCACACTGAGAACCACTAAACCTGACTTACATTGGGTCTCAAAATTTAGGTTCCTGCCCTGGCAAGTTTCTTTTATTTTTGTTTAACAGTTTAATAGTTCTTCCATTGAGTCTAGGTTCCTAAGACTTCTACTGCTGCCCTTCACACCTGAATATGCTTAGTTACAGCAAGCAGGGAGATGGGGAATTTCTACCTCTTATGCTTTGCTGCACAGTTGCACTAAAGAGCACAAAACAGTAACTGTATCACATGCACTGCAGACTGTTTCTCACTTGTCCCAGAAAAGCATAAGGATAGGGAGATTACATATTTACTTCTCCTTAGAGAATGATGCTACTAAGCTAAAACAGCCTCTTGCTTCTCTTACATTTTGAAATGTAGCTCAATGTGTTCCTGTTGTGCATTACTCCTACCGAGATAAGCAGAAAGCAGTGAGATCTACTGTCCCCACCTAAGTCTGTCTCTATGTGTTGGAAGACTGGATGAAGGAGAATCAGGGAAGGGAAGCTCTACAGGGATACACCAGGGATACAGTTCCTCTCCATCCTTGTTGTTTGCATTACAACTAACCAACACACAGCAAAATTTTTCAGAAGAAATATGCTTTTTGGACAAATACATACACTTATCTTGAACACAAATTTACTAATTTCTTTTAAATAAATAAAGAAGCTCCTTTTACAGATAAAAACTAGCATTTTCAGTGCAATCTGGGTTTAAAAGACTTAATTTTTTTTTTTTAATTTTAAGCTTAAATCTCATTTTCAATTAGATTGGTAACCCAGTATTTGATGCTGGGAAACACAAGAAAGAAAAAAACCAGAAGTGAATTTACCATGGATAGCAGAAAAAAGGAATGTGTTTCAAAACTTGTATGCCCACACTGTAATTTCTAGCTTTAAAAACTGCTTCCCCATAAAGATCTTAAAATTTGGGGGTGTTTTTAAAGCCAATCACACTGCAAGATCACCATAAGAATCTTATCCTGCTCCCATATTCAAAACATTGACCTACTAGGATAACATCGTCCACTTCAGCTCGGATAACTGGCCCCAGGATACCAAGGTGTTCTTTATATTCATCTTCCTCCTGAAGAGTTGTAAAGGTACTGTCTGTATAGCTTTGGAAAATCACCTTATATGTTGTGCCATCTTTACAGGTTTTGTCATTCATCATTGTGCTGAAAGGAAATCCCCAAAATAAAAACCCACACAGTGAATCAGACATAATAGCTCTGCTGAAATCAGAGAACTCACACAGCAGGAACATTTTAGAATACACACAAGTAAATGTCAGATTATTTTGAAAATCATGACTTGCAAGGCTTAAGCAATTCTAGCTTTACTGTTGCATGTGAGATCCTTCAAAGATTTGAACAGCTATCAATGGAAGACTCCAACTAGTCTCTGAAAATCCACCTGAGCTCCATTTTCCTTTTATGCCATTAGACTTAATAATCTGATCAGAGCTTATCTCAGAGTGTAGTGAGCTGACCACCTATACCAACTGCCTCACAGATGTACCTTCTCTGATTTTTGTATCTGCATTTTACAACACAGAGCTGGTAAGAAAAAAAAGCTTTAAGGCATTCATACCATTCTTCAGATCTTAAATAGAAGCAGCATAATGCTATTGTTCTGATAAAACATCATTCCCTATAAATCCTGTCTCATTTTCAATCTTAACCAAAGGAATCTAGTAGGAAGAAAGGCTGGTTTTCAGCTGGTCAGCACACTGAGACCTACATGACACAGGCTTATTAATTTCACTGGAACTATGCACCTCATAGCAGCAGAGGATGAACCTCACTGGTGAGATCTATCTAGAGCTCTGAGCATAAGGACTTCTTTATTTGACAAGTGTGCAGAGAAATTTGCAAATGCTGTTTATATGGACTCAGATAAGGCAGTTTTGGTCTTGTTCATTTCAAGGACCACAAAGTTCAGTTTTTTGATGAAAAGTGACTAGGAATTCTACACATTGTAGAGTGAGCACTGATGCTAGTTTGTATGAATTAAGATAATGAATTTTTAGTACAGTTTCTCTCAAGTCACATAAACTCTTTGCTGTGGAACAGTGGCCAGCCTTCCCTGTCCAAGTGTAAGAAAACTGCTTAACATCACAGTTTGTGATCCAGTCACCGTCTGATTTCCCTCAACAGTAGGAATAACAATGCAATCAATTCATGCAGCCTTCTTTTTACTTGAAGCATAAGGGTAGTGCTAGAAACTATTATTTTCTACTGCCGATAAGCACATCCTGTATATATTACATCAGTCAGTCCATTTAATTCCTAGGCTTTGTACAAGGAGGTCTCTATCCTGTCTCTGTACAGAGTCCAACAACTCAAGGAAGAAGTACAACAGGCCATCTGAGATTAACTAAATTTGAAGTTTCCATCTTGACCTCCTACAGTAAGTTTTTCAGCTTCTGTTTTAAAGAGTGTTTTCTAGTGAGTCTGGAAAAGGAGGTTAAAGCAAACAAACAAAAAAAAAGAAAAAAATTAGGAGTTCTTAGTTGTATTGCTTTTGATTACAGTAATCTCTGACGTTCTAGAGGATTCCCAGCCTCCCACGGAAAATTCTTAGGATTCTGCAACTGAAATGTGGAAATCACATTGCTCATTACAGATGCTTTTAAATTTATCAGCATGTGAATCAACATTCTGCTACTACCTGTCAGGATGGTGTGCAAAATGAAAGCAAATGTTTCAGCCAAACCTTTTTTTATATCCTTCATAGTTCCAGCAGACCTCTTTAGCTGCAATGTAGTATCTCCTCTCATTCCCTTTGCTACGCAGGTAATGTTCAGCAATGTTGTGGGGGTTACGCTGTTCGTTGACATTCACTTTTGGGTCTGTCATGTATGGGTCATCAAAGTTCACATAATGGTATTCATATTCATTCCCTGATGTTTCTTCACCATAAGATCCTTCCATAACATATTCATAGTCACCATTTTCTTGGGGAAGCCCAATAGTGATGGATGGTTTCAGCTGCCGTGGGGTGAGTGTGTAATTGAGTGACTCTCTCTGCCTGGCTCTGCTCAGATCCACTGTATGGTTGGCCTCACTGGGTGCCCCTGTGCTGTTACTGCAACATGGCAGCATTGTGTGGTTGGTCTCACCTGCAATCAACGTACGGCCAAACCTTGCCATTTCTTGAGGCTTTTTACTCCTTGGGCTCAGCATGCGCGGCAATTTTGGATATTCCTTTTTCTTCCTTCGGATCTTGATGAAAGTTCCAGATGCACTCACTGTATCATTTTTGCTCCCCTCCTTTCCTTTCAGAGTTGGGTACATGTGGCTCCCTTTCTGTTTTTCTCCCATTTGATGGGAGAACCCTCGATACATCATCTTATGCTTATTTATGAATGCTGTACCATTTCCACCATGGTGATTTAATTTACCACTAACAGATTTATCTAAATTTGCCTCTAATTCCAGACTCCCCTTTGCAGACACCAAATTCCATTCACCATCTGTCATTTTAGATGAATATTTCCCAGACCTGGGCAATGATGCTTCTAGTAAGTTCTTCACTAGTGCAGAGTTGGAATTTGGACTTATATTGTCTAATGTACGATACAGAGAAAAAGTGTCCGCTTGTTTATCTTTGGATAGCTTGGGTTCAGAAATGCTGGATGCATTAGATCCATCTCCTACAACAAGGTCCAAAGCAAGTGTCGAGTTAACTGCATGCATGGCATCTTCCATCTTGGTTTCCTCCTCTTCCAGTTCACCATCATCATCATCATAATCATTTGGAAGCTGGCCAGTTCCTACCATGTCTATATCAGATGTGTCCTCTGCATGATGCAGAGAATGAGGTGCACTTGTCTTGTTAGAAGATGAGACATTTCTATTTCGTATATGATTTAGAAGGGCATTCATCTTTTGGACTGAGTAAAACTTCATGGCCAGTGAGTTTCGCTTCTTCCTTTTACTGCTCATGTTGTAATCTCCTCTTCCTGTGATTTCCTCTTGATGCTTTTCTGAAAATAAATTACTGTCCCTTCCATCAGTTGGAAGCTCTTCTGCAACATTCATTTGGCCTTCCCCACTGCTCAGTAAGAGTTCACCTGCAGACATGTTACCATGATCTATTTCATAACTGCTTCGGCTTCTATTCTCAAATACCAAGTCAGCCTTTCCATCACTTGTGCTAGCTAAAAATAAGTCCTCTTCTGCTGTAACCAATGTGTGATTTGACTGGAAGGCATCAGCCTTGACTTGGGGAAGAGAAGTGATATGAGTTTCTAAGAATTTAGAGGTGTTTGTGGAGTCACTATTATTTACAGCTGTCAGTCCTGAGCCAGCTGCCACCTCAGAACTCACATCAGTGCCTTCATACTGTTCCCAGGCCAGTGCTGTAAGGTTTTTGTTTTCTTCATCACCTGTTGCCTTCCTTGAGCTTCGGATGGAGTAAAGAGTAGCCAGGTAATCCTGATAATCCATATCCTCATTATCTGCTTCTTCCTCACTATCTGCTGCTTCTTGTACATCTTCAACTGAGGTGGAAACAGCCTTTTTATCAGTCTTGGTGTAAGTGAAATCCAAAACATCAAATGCATAATCTTCCTCATAGTAACATCTGGCATCTCTGAATCTCAGCCTCATGCCGTAACTCCTCTCTGGGCTACCCCAGGATGCTAAAAGCCAAGTACCTGCAATTAAAATAGAAGTATTTTTTTCTAATATGCAGTAGTTATAAGAGTGGACATTGCCTATCATGTAAGTGGTCAGGGCAAGTTGCTGGGTTTGTTTCTACAGCATCTGCTATAGCAGAATGCTAATCTTCATCTGGGATGTCCATGAGCTCTCAATGCAATGAAAAATAATGAATAAATGTAAATAAATGATAGCACATATAAACAAATGCATCTAAGAGCTGGAGCTCTTCACAAATTAAGATGTACCTGGGACCTGTGTCCAAACATAGCCCATGGATATGAAAAAGAAATAAACAATATAAAGGATCTTGTGTTCAGATCATTACGTGGCAGAGTCAGGAATCACAGTGGAGTAGATTCTGTATTGTTTCTTGGACAATCTTAGAATTGCTTTATAATGACCTTTGCTAACCCGAATACTAATTGTGAAGTCAAAAAGCCCAAAACCAACCAAAAAGCTCTCAAAACAACCAACAAAAAACCCAAGAGCCTCAGTACAGCACACAATTATGCTATGTGCCAAGTCTGTGCAGTCAATAAATTCCATACACATCAGTTGCACTTGGGAGTGATTCAACATTTTCTAGCACTATGTTTATCTGAAAAGCTTTCTTTCCTATTTAGGTAAGTCCTTACAGTCTGAAGATTAAAAAAATGTCTTAAGAGAGCTGTCAAACACTACAGGTTTACCACTTACCAACATTGTCCATTTCCACTGTGACTGATTCTCCACTCATTGGGAAAAGGTTCAACACATCTTCGTATTTCCCTTGATACAGAAAAGAGTGCCCAGAGAGGCGAACAGAGACAATCTCATCATGAGTGCCAACACTGGAGAAGTGCCACTGAACCACGTTATACTGGCAAAATCCAAGGAGTTCACTGCTGTCAGACACATAGCCATTTATTGCTAAAAGGAAATCAAATGAAGAGTAGTCTCAATATTTTCAGAGTAAGGCTTCTGTTCTTTGATTTCAGTCCACTGAACTGGACTCATGTTTGCACCTCGAAAGAGACTGGCACAGGGCCGAAACCAAAACAGCCTTGATGGAGATTCCAGCTCTAGAAATAGTATCTCTAAGGCTGCAGGTTGCTGTGCCACTTAAATAACTCTTGCCTTGCTTCAGGGTCCAGAGGTATCCTAGTCCTTAAAATACTGCGCATTTCTGTACAGTGCTACCTGTCATGGTTACAAGTTCACTGACTCTCTTGAGAATTCCCTGATTGCACTACATTTGAGAACAAGCAATCACTGAATGTTTCCATTCACATGAGCTTTCATAATATTCAGCTTGATAGCCCACTCACTGTGCATTATGTTCGAGTTATAGAACTTGGGATCATTCCTTTTAACACTGGCAGGGTTGCTGCAGTAGCTCTTGATGTTATCCTCTATGTACCAGCTCTTATTTTCATCAAACACAGCAAACATTGCCTGCTGCTCCCCATCTGCCTTTTTCTGAAAGACAATCAACACAGAAGTTACATTTTATAAGCAGAGACATGTATTAAGGACTCAATCCTACTATCTTACTTACTATTTCAGCAATATAAGCTTCACCAGAGTTGTCACAAGCATAACTCAAGGGCTAAGTGAAAGGGACTATGGGGTCAAGACTTCAAGGTGACAATCCTACTGCTGCAACCAACCTGTGGTGGAGCACTAGCAAGACACTAGCATTGCTGATATGGAGATAGTATACAACTGGGCTCTCTGTAAAAGGCCCAGAACTCCTGGTTTGACCCGAGCACAAGCTTTTGATATTTTTTCCTCCCAAGTGATGCTCAAGTCTTTGTTAAGCAAGATTTTAATAGATGGTAAAGAGAATCACTCTCACAGAACTCTTTCATGCTGTTTGGGTTGCTCTGGATTCAGCAGTGCTCAGGTCTGTGATCCTGTTGAGTTATATCTGTTACAGAAAGGTACTGTCTCAGATCTCAATGTCTTTATAGTGTGAAGGTATAATATCAGCAGGAAAGTTTATTATCAAGTCTAGAAATTGACTTTCTTTTTTGTTGAAATATGTAATTCCTTTACCCCTGAGGACAGAGGACTGTGTCTTCAAGTCATTACTTCAGGAGCCTATCGGTTTATTTGCTCCCTACAAAAGAGTTTTGTACAGGAAGCAAAACCAAATTCATTGTAAATCAAATAATATTATTTGAGTAAAAACTATCTCTAAGAGGTTGCCAAACATGTTACCTGCACACCCTTCTGTGTCAATGCTTCACTTTTACAAATCAGGAGTGGGCCAATCAGTCCAGAGGCTATATCTCTCTCAATATCTACAGCACTATGATACAGCCTCGTAATACACTGTGCATCCTGGGCTGTGGGCTGGTCTGTTTTAGCAATTTTCCATTGGTAAGTGTATGTCATCCCTGGTTCAATTCCTCTACTTTGGGTGTCATTGCCTAAGGAAAAATAAAGAGGGAGAACAGCAATGATACAAACTTAAGAGCCAGCTCTTCACACAACATCAGTGAGCACCTTTTAATGAAACTGGTGTAGTTATGCCATTTCAAGCTACCTCTGAGATAACTGAAGTTCAGCATGAACTTTTGTCTCAAATCAAAATGTGAACAGAAAATTAAGACACCAGAACAGGGTATTTCTCTATACTTTGGAGATAATATCTTGGTTTCTCTATAAAGGAACAGAATAGGAGAGCAGAGACAGAGCACAGAACCAAGGTGTCCCAGCCATGCACATTCCTAGTCACAGCATCTCCTTCAAAGCAATGAAATCTTCCACAGCAGTTGGGATATGGAAAATGTAATTCATAAGTTTCTTACTTTTGGGATCCAAAGGATAATCAGCTCCTTCTGCATCCTTTGAAAGTGTCACTCCATGAAAGTAAATGCTGTAGGGTCTACTGGCCTTATTTTTGAATACAATCTATAGTGATAGGCAAATAGAAAAAAAAAAGGAATTTAGTATTCAGCAAATAAGATAATATCAATAATCTCTGAATTTGTTACTTACTTTGACTTTGTCATTGAGTTGAGCTCTGATGACAGGGCCTAGGATTCCAGTTTCCTTGGGACGAGGACTTTCCAGACGTTTAGTGAAGCTAGCATCAGAATATTGCCTAAAAACTGCCTTTTTATACTTTTTACCTATGAGATTTGAGAAGTTGTCCAAGTGCTGTGCTTTGTAGTTTCTTAAAATTAAAGAAAAAAAATTATCAACGAAACTTGAATAGTGATATCTATTAGAATACAGAATTATTACTCAAGCAACTGGTTGAAACCTCACTGCTTGAAAAAAAATCCAGATCCTAAACACCCTAAACTAAACTAAACCCTAACCTAATGCTCTTCACCCCAAATTCTAACCTAAATTAGATAAGTAGAAGCTTGGAATATTATTTGTGGTTTAGTACCACATTATGACCAATTAGTATCATAGTTTACATTTAATTTAATAGGGTGCACATGCAAGGAAAACTGAGCAGCAGCTACATTTTCAAGATAAGGGAGCAGAAATTGTTCTTTTACAAATGCATAATTGAGCACAGAAAAAATAAACAATTTGCTTACAGCAAGCAAAGCCTCAAGGAGAGACACGAACAGATATTTTAATCCTAGTCAAGCACCATACCCAGAGGTTATCTCCAACCTGAATTATTCTGTGATTTCATGTTAACGTTCCATATTACGTTGATAAAATAATATTTTACCTATCAAGGCTGTCTGGAATATTTGGGGCATAATCCCAAGTAACCTCTTCTGCAGCAACGAAATACTCCCAGGTTTTGACCATAAGGCGCTCTCTGCGGGAGAGATGACTCCTCTTCACCTCCTTGTCCCCACAGTCTCTCACAGTGAGGTAACCATGCATTCCAGCTAATTGGGAACAAACAATACCACAGTGACTTCCCTTTTCATGAAGAATGCTGCATTTCTCACTTCTTAGCTAAGGCTGCCAGCAAGCATTTGCTCGTCAGATTTGCCATCTTTTCAGGCTTGAGAAAACTACGCATCCATGAAAACTATACAGAGGCTGAGACTCCTCCAAGAAGCCCATGTTAATCAAATGGAATACAGAAGCTCTCTCAACTAGCCCTCTTTGAAGTATCAGCTGAACAGATAGAAAGCTAATCTTTTTTCCTGTGTTTTGGGGTTTGTTTTGTTTTCAAAACGTCTTCCACCTCTCTAAGAGACATTTCTTTCATTCTTTTAAAACAGAATTCTGATCACTGCTGAGAGAGAAAAAACACTTTCAAATGATGAATAGTGAAGATTTTGATCATATTGAGTGACCTTTAGCTGAAAGTGCTTAGCTTCTCAGGAAACAGGTACTTCTTACTCATTTTATAATGGTGCTTATCTGAACAGCTCACAGCTTAGGTACTGGAGTACTGATTCACTGTTGATTTGTGACCTGCACACAGCAGAAAAGCTGCAGATTAAAAATACCTTTTAGGTCATGGTGCACCTCTCATTCCAATAGAATGCCCTGTTCTCCAGTGGTTTCCTAGTTAAAATGACAACCAGTACAAGCCATTTGGGACAAAGAAAAGGACAACTCCGCAGTTGTCTAATAAACAGATGTTTCCTTGCCTTGTAGGTGCTTTTGGACAAGAGAAGATATCAGCCACCTTCCTTCCTCAGTCACTGTCATGTTTACTGTGGTTGATCCTCCTCCTGCTAGATTAACAGTAGATACTCGGCGATGCCTCTGCTCCATGGACTGGCCATTGATATGAATGGAGAAGATTTCTGGCTTGGAGCTCATTCCTATCAAATGCCAGCTAATGTTGTCATATGCACAAGCCTCTAAATCTGAAAGAGAAAGGACAGCAGGGTTCAGAGTATAGGCAAATCATTCAAGTTCCCTATGTACACTAGGTCCGATGTGAATCTTTGCTCACAATACTAAAAAATCCTGAGATCAGTGTTTGCAACAAGAAGTTTCAGAAGCCTGTACATGGAACAGATACCAAAATCCTGCACATCAGTGGAAGACAAGTATTTAAATCTTACAACCTGACTTATAGCTGGGGAAGAAGGAAGAAAACCAGTAGCTTCTCGTAGAAAGTTGTCCTTGTTTGGAAATGGAGGAGAAAGCAGCAACAGGGGGAGAAAGCAGCAGCAGCAACAAGCGGAGAAAGGTTCAAGCAGAACTCCTCTTAGAAGTAAGCTTGTTGGTTTTATCAGCAATATGGCATGACTTCCTTCCAGTAGCACTTTTTCTTCTAGACTTCAGATGCTCACAGACATGTTCTAAGCAAGGCTGCATCCCATTCCTCCACATTCCTGTTCTCTTGCATAAAAAGCAAACAAAAGTAATAGTCTTCACCAATGTTAATTTAATTTCACATAAGCCTGAACAGTACCTGGTAGGGTTCCATCAGCATAGCCATTAATTGTGTACTTGAGTGATGCTGATCTTTGCCAACTCTTGTTTTCATCAAACACACCAAACATCAGTACATACTCCTTGTCAAAAAGTTTCTGTGACCCATCCTCATTTAAGCTTCCTGTGAAGAAGAAACAACAGGTCTTAATTTGAAGCATAAATAAAGCAGTTTTCACATCAATGTGGAAGCACTGCTTCACCTGTTAGCATGTATTGGCTGAGCCTGGCTAAAATAAGACCTTAAGAATGCTCATAATGTGATTTTCTTTCTGAAAGTACTTTTGGGTTAAATAACTGCCAAACAGCCTGCTGGCCACAATTGGACTCTGGCCTCTCTGTTAAGGCTGTGAGGCAAGGAGAAAAATGATGGCAGAGTCATCTGCAGAGTGAACATTGCCTTTTCAACCACTACACATGGTTGTCAGCTCCTTTAAAAAGCCTAAAACTGACCACTAAGCAAGCAATCTTTACATAAAAATGACTTTGCAAATACTGCTGAATTAGATTGGTTATAACAAACCATCTAGACGAGTTTGTGATACAGGGATCAACTTTCTATCAGCAAGTAGAATTCATTCTGGATATGCCACATAGAACTGGGGTGATTGTACTTACTCTTTCTGTGCATTGCTCATATCAAAAACTGCTATTTGCTATCTTCAACACAATCCAGGGCTAAAATACATGTCCTCTGGACTGCAGGAACTAAGAATTTGGGAGCTTGGTGATTATTCTACCTAGGTAGCATCACTGGCAGTAGCAGCAGTTATCTGTAATGTAATTCTTTTTATTTATGAGAGGCTACAAAGTACTGCTTTCCTACACAAAAGGAGTCTCAGATCAATACAGGAATTTATCTGATTGTCACCCAAAAAACATTCAGTCACTGCTTTAACTCAAAAGTCCATTATCAACACTATTTAGCCACAACTTCAAAACACAGCACCATATAATCTGCTGTGAAGAAACTCCACATGAACCATATGGCACACCTACCACATGCAGTGCCCAGTCAAAGGTACAAAGTATTTCATTACCTTTCTTACAAATCAGTAGTGCTCCAATCAGACCAGAGTTAAAATCCACTGCCATATTCTCATGAGAATAATATGCATAAGTAAGACAAGGAAGGTCTGCTTCTCTTGGACTAATTTCTTCTGTTATATCCCACACATATGTGTAAACCTGGCCTGGAAGTACAGCATCATCTTGTTTTTCTGCAGATGATGTTCTGTCATTATACAGGGAACCTGCCAAGAACAGAGTTAGATTTCTGTAAGCTCTACCAAGTTCATCAGATTCATTTGGGTATCTCAACAGGCACTGGATATAAAGAGCTCCTAGCTAACCACAGAGTATTTAAACTGAGGTTTGAGGCAGTCTTGTGGGTCTCTGTGCATGCAAACTCTCTACTCACAATGTCACAGCAGCTGATGCTTAACAGTGCAGAGGAGAATGAAGTTCTAACTACTAAATTCACATGCCCAGGTCAATACTTAAATGGCATCTGGCTTCATATTGCTACATTTAAATCTTGTTTTCCTACAGTCAATTCCAAAAGCTTGGTTGTTTCCTACCTGCATGTACTTCAGCTTCACAGAGAGGATTCCACTCACATTATGGACAGTAGCATAGGGGAGAATAACTATTTCACCATCCTGTTTTCTACAGATTGAAGATTTCCTAGAACTGTCATCATTGCCAAAAGGTGAGGTTCAGCATCACTCTGACTGGGGTTAGCAGAGCATGAAGCTTCAGCTTCTGCTCATTCTGTGAGGGAATACTGCTCACTTCACCAGCTTTCTAATTGTCTCTCATAAAGCACAGGCTAGCATTGCCCTGCTGCCTTAGACCTTTTGTGCACTGCATATCAACGTGGCAGTAATGGCTCATATCTATACCTACCAGAGCCAATAAATCTGCAGTATGATAAAGGGGAGCCAGAGAATCAAAATCCTAGGTGCAAAAGGCACATTAATAAGATAGTCAAACTGATTTGCCTTGTCACTTCCAATAACATGTTCTGTTCATGAGATGGGTTCCAAAACTCTTTGTACTGATACAACAGTTTTGAATAAATCTGTAAACTGCAGATCAGAGCTCTCAGCACCCAGAGCAAGGCAATCCAAGAAGCATGGGGAACCAAATACATTCTGTGCTAGTACAGACAGTTTGGTCACAGTTTATGATCTCTTTTTACTGGTCTCATGAGGCTTCCAAGAGCAAAACACCACAAAGCTGGGAATGAAATGAGATCATCAGAACATGATCAGCACTGCCCACTACCTTTACCAATAATGTCTTGATGTGCACTATTGCAAGGGATTTGGAAAAGATTTTCAAAGGCCTGTATTTAAGAGTTTACATGTTCTGAAATAGAATATATTGCAATTACATGAAGGTTGGACCAGATGACCTCCTGGAAGTGCATTCCACACTCAGCCACTCTGATTCTGTGAAACAGTATTAGAACACAAGCAGCTGTGCATGTCAGATAACAGAGTCCTAGTGTTACACTGATGAAAGAAAGGAACTAACAATGGGCATAGAGTTTTAATCCAGTATCAACAGATATTTGTACTACACATATCCCCAAACATAGGTCTGGGCCCCTCTCAGTATTTCATGCAGTAGTCTACATGTAAGTGAACAAAAATACATAGTTTTTATAGTATTTACCTTCTGCATTTTTGCTGTAAACTATGCCTTGGGGATGAATACTGACTGGCTTGTCAGCCATATTCTTCAGGTGAACTACTAAAGTATCTCCTACTTCAGCACGCAGAGTTGGTCCCAGAAGTCCTGTAATGAGTTATTCAGGATAAAGAGAGAGGAAGATGTGAGCAAACCTATACATTTATAATGAAACAGAGTTCTTTACCCTCATTAGGGAACGTGAGCTTTCAAAGTACAAGCTGCAAAATTAATATAGGCAGAGAATGCAATACCACAGCAATGAAGATTTACTTGTTAAAAGGCATGTGGGAATTCAAACCTTGCAGCTCATAGTCAGGAATGTTACAAACTGTGTATCTGGCAACTAGCACATTAAAAAAAAAATAAATCACAGAAAAATGGTAGATTTTGAGTGGAAAAAGTTATTTCCAGACAGAGAAAATTTATCAATAGGTTCAGGTTGAAGTTCATTAGGAATTTCTAGGAATCCTTCACATACCATGTAATTAAACAGTTTTAGGAAGGCAGACATTTTATAGTTTAAGAGTTTACAGAAAGGCATTCCAAGCACATTTCTTTGGACAGCACTCTCAATGCCAGAACAAAAAGATCTTTCAGTTGCAAAATGTTATCTAATGGAATAATAAGTTGTGTTGCAATTTACTTGAGGCATAGCCTGCAAAGGTTTTAAGAATGGCTTGCATCTCTAGTCTCCATGTGGCAAAAAAGTAGTGGATGAAACCTGCTGAGAAAACCTTTGGCTTGTTAGTCTGACATATATTTACTTTGAAATCTAAACCTGAGCATCTAACATCTGAAGTTATTCTACCTATTACTGTGAAGCACACACAGACTATGTAAGTATCAGAATAAAAGGACCATACTTATTTATGGCATAAGAACTTGCCTCCATCCATTTAAAGTGTCTTCAAGCAGTTAAGAGATGCAAGACAACTTTCAATCCTAACCTCATAATTTTTCTTTCCCTTCCCACTGATCTCTCATATAATAGTTAGCCTCAAGCCTTAAGCTCTTCTCATGTGAATTTACAGTGTCACCACTGTGACTGTGCTGTACAAGTCTAAAAGGACATGGGAAATCTCAGCTGAAAACATGACAGGCTGAAAACAAAGGCTGCAACATTATAAAGTGCAATTAAATTTGCAGATAGCACTCAGCCCCAGCCTCTGAAAATCCAACTTCTCTGTGGCCTCTGAAAGCTTAGTGTACTGTAGAGATCTCATGCTCTGTGCCTATTTGGTTTATGTGCAAAAAATAAATATACAAGCTATTGTTACTAGCTTTACAACAAGCAATGAACAAAAATACTCAGAAAATTTCCTTCCTATTTACCTGCAAATATATTTGCTGGCTTTTCTTTTTTAAAATCCACTTCATATTCTCTGTAAGAAATTTTCTTAAACACAGCATCTGAATGCTCCAATCTGAAACCAAAACAGTTATAAAAAAAATTTAAAAGACCAAGAGTCCAAGAGATATCTCAGAAAATGAATCCTGGGATTGCACTTAATCACTTGCACATTTTTCCAGAGGCAGGGAACACAGTCCAACTCTTTGTAGTGTCTTCTCCTCTCCCTTTTACTCTCTTGAATCTATGATGTTCCTGATCCAGGCCATTTCATAATAGACATTCAGTTACAGTACCTAGCACAGTTTACACCTCATTTTGCTCGTGATTTCTACAGATCCTTTTAATTCAGCAATGAAGATGTCTTTGTTTAGTTCATTTAAGACACAGAGGACTATGCTTAACCTAGAAAACATCTTGCAAAACACAGTGAAAAAAGCTTGAATCTCTTTACTCAAGCCCATAATTGAACTTTAAGACTCACCACAGGGACTCTACAACATCATTAACAGTAAGCTCCTGTAGCAACAATGACCTTGGAGGCAAGCACAAAACTGTTCCCTGACAACAACTAAGGATCTCACAGCAAGTCAGAAAATTGCTTTCTGAGAAACACTGCAAGTGCCCTTAGGCTTGTTATGTAAATGAATCATGCACCCAGGAGACCACTGAATGTTTTCTGAGAAAATATTTAGGCAAGCAGGAGGAAACCAGCACACACCACGATGATGAAAAGAGGGCTGGAGGAAGAATAGCCTGTATTTAGTTTCACAGTTATTGGTTGATTTCTTATAGTATGTATGACAACTGGATCCATGTGCTTTTTTTGCAATGCCCTTCTGGCAAGCTGATGGGCTGCTTATGCATAGAGAACACAGTGAGCTTGTTTCAGTAACATCCAGGGTCCATAAGGGGGAGATCTCTTTTTGTACAGATCTTTCCCAAATCCCTCTGTGACACTCTCCTCCAACAGAAGAGTCAGGCAGAAGCAATTCATGTTTCAATTTATTTCCCTCTCTTCAAAGTCACTGCTAAAATTGCTTCACTCTAAGGAGAATGACCCAATCTAAAATATTCACTGACGAGGGCTGCTGTAAGTGTGGCAATGTTCAATGGAATATGCACATAAGACCATGAGATGGAAGATTTATCAATGTCACTTGTACACACTTCAGAAATCTCAGACTATGCAAGCATGTTACATAACTTTCAGGAATGGCAGCAGCAATACCACATGCAGAGACCTTTGCAATTTGCTCTGAAGTGTCTTAAAAATACCACTTGTATACACTAATAAATTTCTATAAAGATAAGCCCACTGACACTCAGAAGGTTAAATGTCCTTTTCTAGCCTGTATGACTGTAAAATTGAGGAAATACTTCAGAATATTTTCTTTTCAGTCTCTCTACAGTTATTTAGAATCAAATGGAGAAAAGTATCAGATTCTTATCCTGTATTTAGATGCTCAGTGTCTACTGAAATCAGAGCAAGTTACAAACCCAAATACCTTTGGGATCCAAGCCATTAGCTCTTTCTAGGTAAGTACCTTTATGGTGGCTTTTTCTTTTGAGTTAAATTTCTGTAAGCTCTACCAAGTTCATCAGATTCATTTGGGTATCTCAACAGGCACTGGATATGAAGAGCTCCTAGCTAACCACAGAGTATTTAAACTGAGGTTTGAGGCAGTCTTGTGGGTCTCTGTGCATGCAAACTCTCTACCCACAATGTCACAGCAGCTGATGCTTAACAGTGCAGAGGAGAATGAAGTTCTAACTACTAAATTCACATGCCCAGGTCAATACTTAAATGGCATCTGGCTTCTTATTGCTACATTTAAATCTTGTTTTCTTCTGCCTTGCCAGTTTGATATTATGCTTATACCAGTTGAAATAAACTTTCAAGGGGAGGTTTTAAAATCATAGAAACTTTCCTTTAATTAAGTCTTGAAGAAAGAACAGTTAGAAAATCAAAATCTCAACTGGAAATGTGCATTCCATAACAACCAGAAATGCAGTACATATTTTAAAGAATAACACAAACTAAACAAAAATAAACAAGCCAACATAAAAAAATGCAGTAGTATCCAAATACACCCTTCAATGTAGGAGAACAAGTAATTTGAACCATTTCATGCCACTTACTAAACAAATAAAAGCTGTTGACTGTAGGGAGCACAGCAAAAAAATGAAGTCTAATATAAACAGAATTCCAAATAGTGTCCAAGTTTTTTTGTTTCTGTACATTTGCAGTGTTTATAATCTTAAGGATAACAGTAGTAATACAAATAAAATAATTAAATGCTTGTGTGGCATAAGCATGTAGGCTGGCCATTCTGCAATGCTACCTGAAAAAAAAAGTGAAATTAGTATTTTCACTTAATGAAGTATAGCAGTCCTTGATTCTACAACCTTTACTTGGCAGAACTCGGGATAGACATTTCCCCAAAACTACTGAAAAACTCAGATACAACATAGAGAGTCCCAAAGGTCATCAGGCTCTGATTTAAGTGAAAGTGACAGTATCCAAATTGGAACATATTTATCCCTTCAGCAAATTCTAAAGTCTGAAAGTTTTCAACATCTTACCAAACCATGGCTCAACTTAACACAGTTCCAAATCCATATACCTAAAATAAACTAAACAAATTCAAAACTAAACAACAGACATCAACTCACACAGAAGATGATAAAAGCAAGCCCAGGAACATACTTAAGAAAAGTGCTCTGAAATAACAAAAACAATTCTGTCCACTAATGAAATAAATAAAAAGCTTTTATACTTCACTGCCTGCAGTTAGATCATGCTTTTTAAAGTCACACAAGTTCCTCTGAAACCAACAAGATCAGGCTCTAAAGTCCTACTGAGCTCTAAAATTCCACAGGAGATAGGAGACTTTCCACCTTTCTGACACAAGAGAGTACTGGTTTCATCTTTGTTACCTGTCTTTTTCCTCAGATTCCGGTTTGTAGGTCCAGCTAGTGATCTGAGCAGCTATATAGTACTCCCTGACCTTCACAGCTTCCACCACATGCTTTGCTGAGTCTGGCCACCATGAACCAAGCAGAAGCAAGAGAAAAAGACGCACACAGTGGAGCGTCATGGTACAGAAGCCTGTTGATGCTGCTCTGGAAGACAAGGCAGAAACAGCTGCTTTTATTGCTGCTGCTGCTTTTAACTTCCTCTCTGAAATGAAATAATTGTGATGCAAGAGGGTAACAGCATTTGCTATGCTCAGGTCACTGCTCTTCACCTCCTCCTCCCCTTGCTGACAGGGATCCAATAGAGACTAACCCCCCCCACTCCCGTTTACATTACCTTCCCTCCCCTCCTCCACACCACCTTCCGTGAGAGACAAGCACCAAGCAGAAGCAGCTTCAGCCCCACTACAGACTGTAGTTGGCTCACTGTCTACTGAAGCAGCAGGATATCAGAGGCAGAAAGCAGTTACTTAGATTACCTACAACTACAGGATATTTGACTTGCATAGTTGGGGGGGGGAGGGGGCGGGCAATGAATTGGGGACTGGGACACAGGACAGAACCTATTTAAACAGAAACCCAGCACATGGCTAGCACTAATGGAAATTTTCCAGTTAGACGCTACATCTCCTAAGACATCACTCCCAGTTAGAAAGCAAAATGCTGAGGAATCATGTGTGGGGACTAGAAGACTTAAATCTATTTCAAATCTACTACATACACTGCATACTCCTAATAGTAATTCAGTAACTTTTCTGAACATGCTGTGAGCCTCACTTTGCTTGCCACTACACACTCAAGTATCTCAGGTAATGGATAATGAACTGGCTTCTCAGTGGCAGCTAACAGCTCAGTCTGAAGACTTGCCTGCAGTCAGAATCCCTCTAATCTAATCTTGATTAGGATCTGTTGACATTTATCTAAGAGAAATGATTAGCCTTTTGATGAGCTAATTACCAATGTCAACTATATCACTCAAAAATGTTTCCATGCTTTTGCCAGTGCTGAGAAATTTGTCAAAACAACAATAAAACTGTTGAGTGTACTTCCTGTACACTGAGATCACCGGAAAGAGAAAAATCCCTACCTATTGTTTTTCATGGACAGAAGCTCACAACAACTTTTCCAGTGTTTTGCTAAGAAGTTTTAATGAAAAAAATTACCTAAAATCCCAAATCAAAACAATTCCACTCCAAATCCAGACAAAAATAAAGATAACATTCCCTCACTACTTCAACAGAAAACCGGATCAAGTCTAATTTTGATATATTGTTCAACAGCAGAATGGTCTAACTGGCAGCTTGGTTAATTCTATCCAAACTATATAGTACCACATGGCCTTAGAAGAGATAGGGAAGATGGTTGGAAAAAAAAACAAAACTGATGAAGACCAAAAGCTGAGTGCTCCCTACCAAACTCCAGAATAGTTTGGTGCCTAAACATGAAAACAATAGCAATCACTTGGACAGCATAAGACTACAAATATCATGGAACAGTTTCAAGGCAGCAAATTGACCTTAAATTACTTCCTACTACAGCTGTATGGATTTTATAATTTGCTCCCATGAACCACTTTGGCACATACATTATGTATGAAAAGGATTCAAAACCCCAAATCCAGCAACATTAAGTTGGACCAGAATGTGTGCACTGATACCAAAAACTTTGGTAAACACAGTCCAATAGTATTTCATTACTAAATGATTATTGTTTTGATTCAAGAACTCACCATAATCCTTGGTAAACTACTTCAATTTTAAATTAAAAAGTAGTATTTGTCTCATTTCTACTCTGCTCTCAATCTCATCTCTGGCTCAGGATCTATTTCAATGTTGGTGCTTAACAGTTTGTGTGAAAATGCCCATAATTCAGATTTTAGGAAAGACATCTCTAGGAAAATAAGAGTATTCCTTCCTTCATTCCAGACCTAATTGTAAGCAACTGGTGCTAAAATGCCTGGCACATTCTGTTAAACCTAAACCATCTTCACTTTAAGTTGACTTGTCTCATCTCCATGTCTTCAACATCTGTACAGAATCACACAGAAAATATCATGCATCTTTATCAGAACAAACTGATTCATGTTTGAGTCCAATCTCCATCCATTGGGCTTTACAATACTGAACTAAAATACACTTTAAACAAATCTTCCTGATATTGTTTAATGAACTAACTGTTTGAATTTGAATTTTCCACTATAGGGTTTGAATATTAATTCTTCCCTATAATAAAAGCTAAAATATTGCAGGCTAAAAATTAATACACAGATTAACTGCTTAAAATCCCTTTCATTGTGACTGTGAGCTGGGAATCATCAGAGCTGATGTCACTTAGTTACTGCCCTTTAATCCATTTGGGGTTATATTTTTCAAATTTCTTAGCTAATCAAATGGCAAAAGGAATTAATGCATTACATCAGTGAAATTACTTTTACAAGGGTGGCTGATAATATTGAATGTTTTAAAGAAGAATATTAATTAGACTAGATTGCCATTCCACAAAGTTATGCTGATTAGCATGTATTACCCTTCTTTAATCCTTTAAGAATTAAAGTTTCAATATTGGCTACTCCCTTATTCTTTTCTATGCCCACATCTCTTGAGCTGCATGAAATTATCTGGGTCAGCTATTGCAACACACTCTAGGCTTTGGGAAGTTTCAGCATCCTGAAAGAAGTTATTAATAACCCAGAGATGTTGTTCCCTTTCAACTGACCATTACTTTCTAGTATGTGCAATTATATCCTCTGTCCAACATGGTAAAAGTCTAATACATACACATTTGTTTTAGTTAACAGTGGTTACTTGCCAAGTCCCAGAAGTAACTACAGAATTCATTCATCATCCTGAAGTCTTCCAAGACAATGTAACTTCATTGTCTGTTCAGATATATATAGCAATGATCTTAGCTGCTTCTACTTCACAACACTGCACATGCAAACTTTGTTTTATCCTCATTGCTTACACACATGTTCAAATGTCATTTACATTTGGTTACCAGCAATATCCAAAGATCTTGTGGGCAAAACCCATGAAGAGCACAGGTCTAGTCCACACTGGCAAAAAAACAATCTCTGCAGCGCAATGAACAATGTTATTCCCAAGCATGGAAAAAGAAGCATAAAGAATACTTTTTAACACTAAAAGCACATCTGCATCTTCTAACTGGGAAAGATTACTGTCTGTTTTGACATTCAGTAATATGGTCCTGATTCTTGTTATGCTACATATGAAAACATACCAAAAGAGTATACTCACATGACTGCTCTAAGGCTAATGTTTAAAACTACTTGGGGTTGCCAGTTTTTCACCCAGAAGAGCCTAGGCTGAGGCTGAGCAATCAAGAGAGGTAACTCCTTACTAGAGCTGTAAAGTGGTGGTTTGCAACTTTCTGCAAATTATAGATTAGGATCCACAATAAACTTGGTTTTACTTCATCACAAATGCTAGCAGGCAGCCATGTCCTGATGGCTGCTATCAGTTTTATCAATGTTATTATAGTGACTGAGAGGGAGTTAGAATAAGGAAGAAAAAGCTGTACAACTATTAAATGGGTTGCTAATAGTGCCCTAACATAGATCTCTCTCTCACTCATTCAAACACACAAATCGATGCACAATGGACTAGGAAGCATACTTTGCTTAGTGCAGGGTGAAAGGACTTCCATGGGCAAACAAGGAGTTAATTATTGATCTAGCAGTGAACACATCGATCTGAAGTAGGTTAAAGCCAAAGGGAGCACTTACCAAATCTGCCAGGCACAACTGGCAACAGAAGCCATCCTCTAAATATCTTCATTTCTGCAAGAAGGCTCTAAAGCCAAGGAATGTTCATCTGTGGAATGGCTCATGTTAGAAGTTTAACTAGATGTACTGTGTCAAAAGCTACATAAGCAGGCAAAAAGAAAAGATGGCAGAGAAACTTGGGCTTTCTTTCAGACAACAACTTATTCAAAAGGAATACATATATGCATTTTGTATTCAACTCATAAGCACACATTCTGCCTAACTGTAAAAGCAAGGCAGGCTGTGTTACTTGTGTGGTCATAGACATTTCAAGGCAATATGAGTGTAGAATTTCAGACTGCTCTGGTGCTGAAGGCTTCAGAAGATACATAATGTTGATTTAAACCTAAGTAGTTTCACATGCTTTAAACATATTTTTCCTTTGGAGAAAAGCAAGTATCCTTGATTGCAACTGGGTGTTTCTTCAAGTCAATGTTTGCCAAAACCAATTATTTAGCAGGACTCAAAACTGTTTGTACAGAAAAACTGAATTGAGTTAGTTTTCAGAGAAAAATATGTGAACTTAATATTGTAAAATCTAATTTCCGTGCTTCAGCAAATTCGTCTAACTGGCTTTTGGTCTAAAAAAACCTCCTCATTTTAAGGAACAAAAAGAGAAGATACATTAGCTTCCTCTCTTCAAAATCTACATTAATAACATTTGACTCAAGATTTCAAACTGCCTCAAAATAAGTTTTTTCTGCCAGAAAATTTTCAGTTTGGCTCCACAAAGAATTTTACTCCTACTCTAAACCATGTTTGTGTTCTCTGTGTTCCTATTTGCTTTCTTTACTAAGAGATTTCTTTATTTGCCCAGGCTTACACCTGGATAGATCAGACCAGCTGCCCTCAGGCTAAGTCTGTCTAGCAGCAAATTCAACTTGGCTTGCTTTCTGTAGAGAATAAAACTAGTAAGAATATCATTGCCCACAACATGATGTTAACCAGGTGGTACAGGACTGCAAGAGTTTGCAACTAGGAAGATTTGCATCTTTTTATCATAGCCCTTGTTGGAACTGAAAGAGGAATAAAAAAAATAGAGAGCTTCTTTATCAAGTTATATCCCTCATTACTTCCAACAATAGGTATGATACTTCATATGAATTAACTTGTTCTTTCAAATGGTTGCATTTTTTACATCCAGGTATATATATAGATACATATCTAAAAAGCAGATTTAAAACAACTCTAAGTTACCAGCACAGAAGGTTATTATGGTTATTTTCCAGTAGTTATGTAGACAGGCATCTGATTCTCTAGCAATGGAATATGCTGTGTTAGCAAGCTAGTTAACCTTCACTTTCCCACCCCTAAAACTGCAGCCACAGGAGCTGAAATTGCCCTCATTCTTCAACACTACTGCCACTCTTCATTATTTATAATTTAGACTTTGATTAGGCTTTCAGAAGACTAAATACAGAAGAGCACTTCTCATGTATTGCTTGGAAGTTCCCATAATCATTTTTCCTTCCATGGTTAATTTTTATTGGAACCAAGTCTTTTTTTTGTATTTTAAAAGTATTTCATATAAATTGAGGACTAGTTATCTTAAGCTTGACAATAGAGCTTGTGATGGTCATTATTTTAAATCTCTAAGGTTATTCCCTTTGCATCATAACCCACTCCCTGTGGTAAAATTGTAACTTTGGTTCAGATTCAATGGAATAAAAGTTTCACTCACATCTTCACTGCACGTAGCACCAGTAAACTAAAATGTACTCAAAGTCCAAGATCAAGAGATAGTGATCTAAAAGGTAAGCACAAAGCCACAAGAACTGTTAAGATGTGCAGTAGGAAAGGGACTCAGCAGAGCAGAACTTCTCAGGAGCTATTCTGATGTGGAGGCAAAATTCAGATAATGTAGGATTTGCCAGAAGCTATAGCTGAGGCTACTATATTTGCATATGTTTATAGCAGTTCCTATAACAGCAATCTACACTTCTAACAGGAATTCTTAATACTGGTCCCAAACAGGATTAACATATAGTGTAAATGTACCTAGGCTAAATTTGTTTGCTCAGGTATAGCCAGCTCGATATCCAGCCAAGCAGAGCATCCTGTATTAGCCATCAAACATCAGGTTCTGTGATACTACATATTTCTCTGCTGCAAATGCTGTAACATGTTAAATATCATGGTGCTGATAGAAGCTATTGGCAAGTTCTCTTCAGTTCTGCTGCTCTTCTGTTTTTCTGCTATCGTCAGAGAAAAAAGCCTTTATCAGTTTATACTTTAAAAATCATGCTACTTCTGTCAACAACCTGACAAAGAATTTATTCATTAATTCAACATACTGGAAGCTAGTGACAGACTAATTCACCTTCCTAAAGAAGGAGGATAGATACCTTCTAGGGAGAAGGATGTTTCAAAACACAATGAGAGTGCAAACACAAAAATATACGTCACTCCTGATTAAGCCACACTCTCCCTTCAAAATTTCCTATTTATTGGGTGGAGGACAGGGACTTCCTTTGTTACCAAAAAACCCAAAACATCTTTGAAATCAGTCTGATATGGAAAATCCTATGGCATGACTCAGTGGGTGAGGTTAAGTTTTAACATGTTTCAGGCACTGTTGCTCTTTCACAGGCAGACACATTGCTTAAGATACTGTCCAAGGAAGAGGAAGTGAAGATAGAAATCAAAAGAGGAAAGCCAATTTAACCATAGTAGACAGAACTTGATTAGAGGCTGTCACACAAGTGATAGCTTGGTACAGAGGATACCCAAGACAGGGACTAACCTTCCTACCCAACAGTAAATTCAGTCAGTTGCAGACACACAACTTCAGACTACCTTGCAGAATGCAAGTTAATGTTTGGGAGACAAAGACACTGTCCTGAAAGCTAAACAGAGCTTAAGTGAACTTGAGACAGGGAGAGCAGGAGGATTTTGAACCACATATATATATATATGTGTGGTTTAGATATATACATATATCTACAAATAAATTGAATGCTCCTTTCCTCCCATCTTTGTTAATGAAAAACTTACCTTTTACAGGGCAGAAAATGGCTGCTAAAGCCTGGATGAGTCTGCAACATCTGAATTCATAAATATCCTCATGGATATTTACCCCCCCCCACAAAAAAAACCATGCTAGTAAACTAAAAGTGTAGCTGATGCAGAGATGTAATCAAGATTGAACCTCCCTCTACCACAGTAATCTTCTCCCTTTACCCTCAAGCTGTAATTGTCAGTAAAACTGTTCTTGCCTTTATTACCAGATGAACAGACTCCATATCAATATTCCTCTGTTGTCTCAAAAAAACAAAAGCCATCTCAAAACACTAGTCTTGCTCAAGTGCAAATTTAAATCACCTTTCAAAAAATTGGTTACACCTATTTTATAAGACATAGTCAAACCTTCTTAACAGGATGATCACTTACTGACTTTCAGCTTTCAAAATCCTCCTACAGTGACAGAAAACATAACTATTTGTAACTAGGAAAAACACATGTAACTCTCAAGTGAATTTAAATGAAAGGAAAAAAATTCACATTTTCAGGAATTAGCAATGAAGCTGAAAAGCATTAAGTTTCTACTAGGAAAGTAGACTTTAATTTCCAATATTGAGAAAAATAGTCTTCTGCTGAAAGGAAATTGAAGGAATTACAGACCAAAAAAATCCCATCTCTTAGTACAGTGTCTGTATAGGAATGAAAGTGATTTATTTATATTACATACAGATTTTTATTAAAAAGGCTGGTAATGGAACATTTTATTTCAATGCATCAACTTGATAAAAGGTTAGTTACAGAAACTCTGTATAATGTTGAAAAGTCACATGGATGGGTTATTTAAAAAAGGACTTGTAAGTAGAGGAGGACATTCTCTTATTTTAGTTACATCGTAAAGTGCCTTGTGTAGTCATATTCTATTGTTGGAATGACTGCCTGTACAAATTTCAAGAAAATAAGAAGGTACCTGAGTTTCTCATTAAGGAAAAATAGAAATCCTGTGGGAAAAAAAAAGCAGAAGTCACATTCAATGGTCTGCTCAACAGCATTTCTTGCTAAAAGGAAAATAACACCTAGCACTCGTACAGTTAGAGGCTGTAGAACATAGCAGAACTCCAGTAATGACATGTGATGTTTGCCCAAACCTGCAGGCTTTCTGGTTTAAGTTAAAGCAGAGAAGAAGTTATTTTAAATAAAACTTAGAAACAACATACAAACATTTACAATCTCATTTATATACCCAATACTTGTCATTAAGAAATGCCAAGGTGAACTGCACCTACCGAGGCTAATCCCTAGCTACCTTCCTGTAGTTGCAGGGAATGCAAACTCCTCCTCAGTGTTTCAGTGGCTCAAAAAGCCCAAACAGGTTCCTGTTGTGAACCATCCTTTGAAAGAGTTCCTTCCTGTTGCTGAGGGAAAGTAGAGATTAGCTTTGCTAAACTGAGAAGTCTGCCTTTGTGGCAGAGACCTTCCTCATCTCCCTTGTGTATATCACCTTCAAGTGCATGTTAAGCCTGAATCTCCAGTCTGGGATGTAGTGGTATTGGATACAGGTAAACTCCACTATTTTGGCACATCAGTCTCATAGACCGTTTCTTGACAAACACAAACTACCTGATAATGAAGGAAGAAATTGCCTGTTAAAAACCCCTCCATTTGTTAAGCAATAGCAAAAAAAAGTAATCAAAATCTTGAAAATATGCTATTTCTAACTATTGAGGAGAAGAAGACTTGAACTACAAGGTCAGAAAAGTTATCTTCCAGTTCAGTTTCACCTGCTTACTGCACACATTGAGTGACTCTCAACTCATACAGTGAATGAGAATTTTACTGGTTCAGGGCCTGTCACTGCTCAGCAATTCCCCCCCTTGACTGCCTTACAGCAGCAAAAGAATGCTATTTTGAATGGAAATGCTTGCTTCTAACATGAAGGTTACTTCAGTCAGAAAGCACAGTATCAATACTGCAATGCATAACTAAGTTAGGATTATCACCTTGTTAAAATCTGAATTGTTCAGAACTGTTTCAGTAATTTTCATTACTGTATTTTTTGGGAGCTGAATGTTCTACCAAGATATTGCTCACATGCAGAGTACAGAATAATGGGACCTCTACATCTTTCAGAAATGAATCTTTGATTTACATCTCATACAGAAGCTGCTGTATCAAGAGGAATGATTACACTCTGTCCAAAGTCTATGAGCCAATGTTAAATCTATGAACCAGCCTCATCCTGCTACACTGGGATCTCAGTTTCATACAGCTACCTCCTTCACAGCCCTACAGACAAGGGCTCAATTATGTCCCTTCAATCCTACCTACTTTCCCCACTGCTCCTGCCACCCTGAGACATCATCCCTCCCTGCTGGTCCCAACAACTAACTAATAGTTTTTTTGCACAAAGGTGCTCATCCCAGAACTCCAGTCAGAGCTACCACAAGCAGCTGTGTACTGCTTTCACACACAACTGCATTTCATTTTAGGAACCTTGTGGTAATAGCTTCTTATACTGCAAGAAATCTCTAAGAATACCATGTAGTAATGAAAAAGGATACATGTGAACTCCAAGTTCTCCTCCACCTTCTGCAACAGTCTCAATTATTTTCTTCATGACTTCTGCATGCCTGAAAAATAGATCAGAAACAGTGAAAATATTTTAAGGAAAAAAGTAATTCCCTCTTCATCTCAGTAAGAGTTTTGGGCAAAATAGTTTTGGGCTCTTAGCTTCACAAACAGCAAGAAGAAACTTTCAATTTACTGCAAAAAAAATACCAACAGTAACTGAAAGTTATTATTAAGTGATGATATAACATTGTACCAGCTTCTTACATTCACAAGGAAAGCAAAAAATGTTATATGCTACCATGTAGATTGAGTACTATAAGAGTTAATACATACTGCTGTGATTAGTAATTTGTAATTGGTAAATGCCACAGAATCCACCACCTAAGTCCCAAGAAGGTAATCCTCACCAGCAGCAAGCCACCAGAAGTTCCCAGATGACCCCTGAAGATGATACCCAGTAATTGCTCAAATGTTTTAGCTGCCTCTGTTGTACTCTTAGATTTGTAGAACTTAAAAGGTGCCAAACAAACAATTCATAGTTGCCTAGGAAAGGCAAACTAAAACAATTCTGTATAAATTCAGAACTGTTGCTCTGGGTATGGAAACTTTCTCTGGTGGTAACTTGAGTTCTCTGGTAGATCAAGTTTCTAAGCTAGCTCCTCCCGTGACTCTTATTACAAAGCACTACAGGGGAGGAAAAACCATTTCCTCAGGTCACTGTGTTTTGACATGAAGTCATCACTGACATACCAGACCTACTATGAACCACACAAACATCTGTCCTATATAACATGGAATCACAAAACAGCTAAGGTTGGAAGAGACTGGTCATCATCTACTCCAACCTCCCTTGCTCAGTGAGCAGTAAACTAGAACAAATTGCTCAGGTCTTTGGTCTGGTTTTTGAATATCTCCTGTGATGAAGACTTCAAATCTTTTAATGACCAGTTACAATTCAGAAGTAATAGTCTTTTATACAAGATAGTTCTTATACTCCATAAACCAGAGAATGAAGAACATTCCAAATCAAAAGGGAGAACTATTCTATCATTAATTCATGCTTTATGTGTATATTTTTAACACAAACTCCCAGATTGTATAACAGCTTACTGTTACCTCTATTTCAACTTAGTTCTAAATTCATAATTATCAGTGATGTCATACAGGACTATGGACATCCACCCCCACAACATTGCAAGCTAGTTAACAGCAGTAGTTTAAAATACGTGTCCTGAGAAACAACCTACGTGCCTACTGACAACATGGAAGAATGGTAAGCAGATTTTGCATCATTTTCTGACCATGCTTTGATGCCCTTATGCAAATCTAAATAGCTGACCAGCAACTGACATTTAGTAGTTACCTCCAAAGTTAATCATGCTGCCAGCAATTGCAAACACAAGGAAGGAAGCTGTTGCAAAGTTACCAGGACACATTGTCAACAGGAACATGCAAGTCTGGGGAAATACTAAAGGTCAGCATTTGTCATTTGCTGTGCTGTTGATCTTTGCAAATCAGCTAACCCTCACAGTTGATTCCAGTTCTGGATCATCACGATGTCCCTGCAGAACACATGCCATATCAGGTGCCAAGGCGAGTTGTTTCTATACAGCAACATAGACACTCTCAAAACTTAAGCTTTGACCTCAACCATAACAGTAGACTATTTTTTGTATTGGTACAGAATAATGATCACCCTATCACTATTAGAAGTCTTTAACAGGATCCTGGTTCAACTTCATACAGAAAAAAATTACCTATCAATTTGATTCAGTGTCTGTAACTGCTCACACACAATAAAACAGGTGTGGGGAAAAAAAACCCCAGAAATGTCATCATTAGGAGAAACATTTAGAATCAGCAACAGTCAGTTAACCTTAAGAGCTACAATTCATTGATCCTTGTAATTGCATTTGTCACTTCCCTGCAGATATTTAAAGCACATAAAAAAAGATTAGAGCAAGTAATTCAGATCTAATTGTGAACATGTTTAGTAGTCAACTGGTTCCTTCATAACAAAGTTGAGAATTGTTATTAAACTAGTTTGCAGCAATTAATGAGGAAGTTAACTACATTCCTCCCAGTACCATAAAAATGCTGATAAGAAACATAACTTTAGGCAGAGCTGCAAGATGGAACACTTTCAACTAACCACTGAAAATAGAAGCACTCTCAAGCAGCTGTCAGCGGCACGCAACTGCCATTTTCTTCCTTTCTCTGACGCATGCCACAGGGATAAACACGTCACAAGAGACAGCCAAGCAAGTTTAGGGCCATCTAAATATCCTGCATTACACAATCCTTGTAATGTGCAGGGATGCAACAGGAGAGCTAGCTAAATCCTCTACTTCCTAGTTAAGAACAAAACATTTTCAGCTATTATTTTTCCACCTCAGAAGCCCAGATCTTCTTAGCTGCTAGCCTTATCATTTTAACAATACAAAAGAGCTCACCTTGCAGAGTAAGAGCATATTTAAACCTCCCATTTTAGATATACTGTTATGTTAGCCTCTTTCTTCACAGTCTCAAGATGACCTTTTCAAACCTTTCTGATGCCAAGCCACTGCTGGTCAACTAGATGGCTTTTTGAGAAGGACTAGACAGATTCCTCCAAAACTAAGACTACCAAGAAATCTGTCTCACTGTAATATCAATCATCTCTTTTCATAGAACCATAGAATGTTAGGGGTTGGAAGGGACCTAGAAAGATCATCTAGTCCAACCCCCCTGCCAGAGCAGGATCACCTAGACAAGGTCACACAGGAATGTGTCCAGGCAGCTCTGCAATGTCTCCAGAGAAGGAGACTCCACAACCTTCCTGGGCAGCCTGTTCCAGTGCTCCATCACCCTTACTGTAAAAAAGTTTTTCCTCAGGTTAATACTAAACCTTCTGTGGTCTAACTTGCTCCCATTCCCTCTTGTCTCTTTTACAGTTAGACTAATTGGAACAAATGCCATGATGCAAACCATTTCTTTGAATGCAGATGCAGATTACGTAACAAAGGCACTAGCACTTCACTGGCTTCAGAACAAGAAGTGAAAGCAGGCACACAGAGCTCTCACCCATGAAGACTTAATCCAAATTCACAGACTAACATTAAATTGGTTCTTACTCTGCAAAGAGTAAGCAGATTACATTGCAGCCACAGCCCAGTATAAAACCCACAGGTCTACCTAGTGGGTGAGGGCTGTCATGCCCACATCTGGTTGTGTTTCTTCCCTCCTAGCCCATATCCATCAACAGGGGCTTTTTCCCAACCAATATATTAGCAGGGCTTCCAGCAATCACTAAATTAAACCTTGGCTTCAGGCTTTTCCCTCTCCTTTTCTTCTATTAACCATCTTGTTAAGCCTTGCTAGATTCATCCTACCTGACACTCCTTCAAGAACACTAGCTGCACAAAAAGCTGCATCCATTTTTTTTTGGTCCAAAACCCAGTAGACAGCAAACAATAATATAGTCAAAGTCACTTACAGGTTGACATATATTAAGACTACTATGTTCATTTAAGGTACAAGAATGCCTTACTGGATCAAACCAAAAATCTACCTCATTCTGTGTATTATCTTACAGTACGTGCTCAAGGAAGAGGCCAGAGCAAGCACCTAGTAATGTCTCCTACAAAGTACTACTAGTTTCTGGCAGTATGCAACCCAACTTTCTAAGTCTGGAGGATACTGGTTACTTTTAACAACTCTTGACAAAAAAAAATTCCTTCATTAACATCATATTACTTAAATATTTAGTTTAATTAGGTGCTATGTATAGTTTAATCCTTTTTCTGGCTGTGAACATGCCATCAATGAGCAGCACTCAATTTCACCAGTTTTACTATTAAAAAAAATTAATACCTATTACTTCACTTTCTATGCCATTCATGATAAAGGTCATTGAAATCCTAACTCCCTCCTCAGCTGCCTTTTTCAAAGCTGAAGGTTCCCAGGTTATTCAATAATTTCTTATGGAAAAGAGCTTTATAACCTCAGGTATCCCAGACAACTCCTATGTATCTTTCCCAGTTTCAGTTTTCCTGCATCTCAGACTACAGAACAGATGACCAGAGTTGTACTGCATTATTCAACATGAGTGTAGTCCCACAGAATAACACAGGTTCTTTATTCTATTCCAAGTTTTCCAAGTTCTGCTTCCTGTACTACTCTTTAGCACCAAGGCTGACATTTTCACAGGTCTATTGTGTTAGAGTAAACTTAAATCTGAGGATTTAAAGACCAACAAAACTTGACCACTTTAAAATTTTCTACAAGACAGCTACTGGGGAAAAAGCTATTTCCCAGTTATGCAATGGCTTCTCTGCTCAGTATTGTCCAGATAGATGCCTGATTGCTTGGTGAAAGCAAAGACTGTTGTAAAGCAGGAGTTAAAGAACTATGGACTGGAATAAGCACAGTACAGATTTACAAAGGCCACGAATATACATACTCATATTAAGATGGAAAGTAGCCAGAAACTACCTGGTGCAAAGTTTCCTTGCTGTTCCCTAAAGAATGGAAATATCCTTCCCAAGACTAATCTTACGAGCAAATAATTCCTAAACCAGAAACAAGAAGGTTTTGAGTCTGCAAATCTACCACAAACTTGTCAACAATAAGCTGATTATTTAACATCTTGGCTAGTGACATGGATCCCAGAAATGTTTAAGTCAAAAGAAACAACATGAGTTAAAAGGGTAATATAGACTTTTTGTTGTTGTTATTGTTAAAACTGTAAAGGGTGTCCTCTTTCTAAAAAGGAGAAAAAAATCTATCTCCAGGAAATTCATACCATCAAGAAGGTGAGGAGTTACACTGTTTAAGATACTGTCTCTGCATTACTAAGACACCTAAAAGGATGTTAGGCCCTACATCTAAGACAAAGGTGCCTCTCAAAGACCTGGGAGCGGGGAGAACTCTGCAGCTAGTCAAACTACAGACTCCACATGTCTTGGGTGACAAATGTGGAAAATGCAACACAAAAGAGTCTAAAAACACAAGTGTGCTTTGCATGTGTGTTCAGGTATTCCAGTGTGGCAATTAAAGGACCTCCGTTTATCAGCATAAAAATGTGAGGACTTCTGGGGGGACCAGAAGGTACTTATTAGAAAATTAGAAACTTATTTCATGTTCAAAGAGCTTTTTCTTCTCCCAAAATACCCTCCCCCCAAAAAAGCAGCAAATGAAAGTATAGGAGGACTTTCTTTTATAGTGTTCTAGTAGTCTGCCATCTTCTGGAGTCTCTAGGGAAGTGAAGGAAAAGGAAGTTGAGCAGAGAAGACAGCTCTAACTCCAGGATACACTTGCAGCAGTGAGCACTGGAATTACTTCAGAGATTTTCTGGTATCTTCCTTTCATACTCTCTCAGAAGTTAATAGACCATTATGGCAGCCAACTGTGGAAATACATCCAGAAAACCTGAACCAAATCTTTAACAAGGAGGGTGAAGTGCCTTGTGTCTGCACACTGAATCAGACCAGAAGCAAAGACTTACCTGCATGGATGAACTGAGCACATGGGAGGTGGAGGAAGATGAGGATGGTTTTCAATGGTCACTGTTTTCTTGACATGGTCTTGACTAATATCTTCATACATGTGCTCTACTGTTAAAGGCTGCCGTTGCTGTACAGGAAAAAGGAACATGAGAACAAAAGGATTAATAACAAAGAATTGCTGAAAATGAGCAAAGGATTCTAACTCTATTAATAGGTGAAACACCACAAATGATAAGTATCTAATACACAACAGTTCTGAAGATATACTGGAAGAATTGAGTGTGTTAAAATCCATATGGTGTAGAAATAGTACTAATCAATTTTTTCTTTTTAATATACCCTGTGAATTGTAAAGTCAATATATTTGAGAACCATCTGGTTCCTATCTAGATATTCGAGCTGTAGGCCCTAACCAACTTTAACTCAAGAAACTTAGTCATTAAAGAGTGATTTATCCAATCCTCTCCCTCTGGTGATCATGGAAACACATACCTACTTACTTGACTAAGTTTTCTTCCTAGCTCATTACTAGTTCTACAGAGCTAACAAACTCAAATGACAGAGCATGATTTCCTTCTTTCCAAATGTACTTGGTTACCATGTACAGTTTTCAGTTAAACTGTTCTTTCTGCAAGTACTGTTAAGTCCTGTCTGCAACCCTGACTCTATAATGGTTTTCTCACTGTTTTTTTCTCTTTATATTTCTACTGTGAATAAGCAACAAAATAGCCTTGCTCTTTGAAACAGCGAGTCTAACTTCACAGAAGTAGGGAAAAAAACAACATAGCCATACCTCATCATATCCAAATAGCCAGAGCCTTGGAGTTTGGTAATATTTGTCATAAGTGATGTAGAGGTCATAAGTTCTAGTCTGTAGAATAGCATCTTCTCCTCCAACATCAACTTTAGCTTTACTAGCTTCTACAATCTGTCTTGTGTCAAGTGTTGCCTGGTTGAAGGTAAAAATGACAACATTAGTGTAGTCTTCTTTGGGTTCCCTCCTGTATCACCCTAAGTAGTTCTGTAAAGCAGTAAAAATGAAATTAATGTTAAGTAAGCATTTAAAAAAACCATAGACTTAAGGGTTTTGGTTTTATCTTTAAATGAGGAGTATCAGTTTCTCTCCCAGCAAGTGGGTTTTGGGTTTGCTTTGGTGATTTTTTTAATTGTTTTGTTAAAAATGTCCGATTTTGTAAGGAAGCAAGCAACTACATTGACACATCTGCCTGCCTTCTTTCACCAGTAACTTTGGAACTCCAAAGACAATTCCAATGAAATTCAGAAGGCAGAGGTCTCATCTCAGTTTATGCAGCTTCATGAAGACCTTAGCACAGCAGCACAACTAACAATGCCCTCTGTTTTTTTCTCATAAGTCTAGTGCATCAGTGTAATCTATTGAATCTATAACCCACTCACCCACCACATGTTAAGCCTCAAGAACAACTCTTGCATTTTTTACCTCTAGGGAATATGGCACCTACAGGCTTAGTAAGAGCTTCTTATGTCATCCACTTGTTACCATTATGTCTACTTTGCTTGTGCTCACATTGGTGATAAACATTGTAACAGACAAGACTGAGAACTGTTCACTCACATCATCTGTCTCCAACAGCCCACTTTCTTCATATTCTGAAAAGAAAACCCATAAAATTCTGTGTTCAGCTAGTCATCATATTTCTCATTCATAAACAACTACTTTAAGGCAATCTACATGTATCTAAAGATGTTTTATTAAGGTAGACTTCCCAATCCCCAAAACCAGACCATACATTTTTTAATACAAATTTGACCAAAACTACACTAAGTACAGATAAGCAATCCTTAAGTGGTTTTAAGTAGTTTAAGTAGTTTAAGTTTAAGTTAAGGGGTTTAAGTGCAGGTATGAAGCAGGAAGGAAGCTGTGCTAACTCCCTTATTTATACTTGCTTGGATCTTTTCTGCTACTCAAATTAATCTCCCAGGCACTGACATTCACACAGGTTTTGGTACACAAGTTAAGAGTAAACATGCATCAATAAAACCACGAAAAAGAGGATAAAGAGCATACATGATGAATTTTTCAGCATGCATTCCATGAAAAGAAAAGAGTAGTGTTCTTAGAGTGCACCGTTTTAGTTGAAAGCCTGAAATAAAGCATGTCCCACCAATTTAAAGAAGTACCTTCCATGTCTGCAGCTTCTCCTTCATCTTCCTCATCATCATCATCTTCACAAGACGCTGAACATTGTGGTAGTTTTAGATTATCCTTTAGAAGTTAAATTGAAAACACTGCTTTAAAGATTGCTGCATCTACACAGCCTATCAGCCCCCAGTAAATTTAAGGTGCAAGTCCAGTCAATACATACAGTGAACCAGAAAAAAATAATTTCTTCAATATTAAGAAGGCTGTACTGAACTCAAATACTTGCTTACTAACCAATCAGTTTCAAAGCCCTAGTATGGCATTAAAAAATTCACTTAAATTCTCTGACTTTGTAATCTGGAATTATTTAATTCCTAAGAAGAATAAACATGGTGTTAAACAGCCCATAACTTCTTTTCCAAAACCTCACCTATACCAAATGCAAGGCAATGACTAAGCAAGTAGGTTAAGATTTTGTATGCCCTAACTGCTGTACAGCTGCCTGGGGATTATCACAGAAGATCTCAAGTGGAAAGGGATGCAGAGGGATGATCAAGTCTAATTCCCTGCTCCTCACAGGACTACCTAAAACTAAATCTTTCTTATACACTTCATCCCATTCTCTTTCCCTGTAATTTTCAGGATCCAAAGCTTTGTGCTGAGATGGTTAAACTCTCATAGCACACAGACAGAACTCCACTTTAACAACCAATCCATCTTTAAAAGCATCTTCTGTGTCTGCAACTCTCTCCACATTTCTTTAACATGTTAACTAATATATTTCCATTTCAGGTACTTCCAATTCTTCTCAGTTTCCTGAAGATTTAAGTTCCAGATTTAGCTCCTGCTGGAGAGTGACTTTTTGGAAACAGGCAGAAACTGATGACTTTGTAAGACTTATAAACAGTTTTAATACTACTAAACTTGAGAGCACAAGCCTATCAAACAGGACTTAATTTTCAGTGTGCATAAGCCTTGCATAAGAGCATAGTAGCTAAAGACATTCCAAAAGAACATTGCCTCAATAAACACATAGTAATAAAGAGATGCACATGCTTAGACTAGTCTGATGGGCTCTGAAGGTCAATGTATATCTGCAAAACACCTAGTGACAAATATATTCCAATCTTTCACAGGCAAGTAAGACTTCTATTACCTTTAGGTGCTGTAATAAAGCAAGATAAAAATTCAAAAACAAGTACCTTACTGTCTAGTGTGATCTCCTTAACTGCTTCTGTTGCACCAACTATGCCTGTTAATGGAACAAGAAGTTTGCATTAAAAAAGCTTGTTTCTTTGAAACAGAATAATATAGGAAGAGGTTGCAAAGATTTCAGAAAGCAGCATGTGCTCTTTCAAAGTTATATCTCACAACAATGTTGGAATTTAAAGGGCTGTATGTGGTATTGGCAGCATGCTTGGTGCTGGGCATCCATAAATAAACCATACCAGTAACGTGGGGCACAACAGCACAGCTCTTGCACATCACATAAATTGATGGAACACTGCAAAGTAATCTGCATTTTTATTCCAAGGAATTTTTGCACTGAAGTGAGTTCAGGATAGGCATTCATGGGATAATAATGGAACTCAGCTTCATTAGTAAAACATGCATTTATAAGTATTTCTGAGCATGTTGAAAGCAAAGTGCTCATGACAAAGCATAACGCAGCAGACCACTCAATGCTTTTAGCTGAGAGAAAGTGATGATAAAAAACATCCCAAACCACAGCAGTATCAAGTCTTGAGTTCCTCCCATTAGCTTTCTAGTTTTACTGCAGCTCTCTCCCAGTACTCTTTGGGATACATGACAAAATTCTGCTTTGACACAGTACATCTATCCAATTAGCTCCTCAGCTGTAAATAAGTTACATCGTTGTGGAGAACGAACCTGGAATCAAGTAACTGCTCATCAGAAATAACTGTTTAAAGACAAGGAATGCCAGCTGAATGCTGCTTGGAAACAATGCATTTCTAGTGCTTGTGTGATCATTTACATATGTTTTTTCCTAACTGAATTTTTTCCCCACCAGAAACTGTGGTGTTATAAAGGACATCTCTACAGATGGTGGAAATGAATATTTTACATCTACTTTGACAGTGTTTAGAGACCTGGCCAGGTCTACTCAGAGCTTTACAGTTGTGCTGCCACAGCATGGTGCCCAAACCAGTCAACCCTAAAAAGAAAAACTTGACAGAGGAGTCTGTTCACAGCAGGGAGGAAGAATGCATCCTTAATTCAAGGACATGACAAAGCTATGCCACACAATTTCTTTGGTGTGGATTGTTCAGTTATGAACCAGTATTCTCTTCACAGGATCTCCTTACTAAGAAATGAGAACTCCCTGGAACTATAATAAGAGAATACTGAAAAAATTTCTTAACATCTCTAAAAAGTAGCCTGTTTCAGCCATATAAAGCTATACAGTTAAACACCTGAGCAGTCATGTACCAATCAAGTAGGTAGCTAGCAATGTAACTTCTTTCAGATTAGGTACTAGTATGCAGCCATCTACATATAAGATTTTACTTTCTAAGAGTGGAAACTGAAAACTTCAGATTGCCAAATGTGAGGTCTGAAGCAAGACTCTGAATACCTGCATTGTGAAAAGTGTCTACCCATCCCCCATCACCATCATCTTCTTCTATAATTGCTTCCTGTTCATCTGAGTACTCCATCTGCTTACATCTTTTGTAGCATGGCACTGCAAAAAATTGCAAAACAATATGAATGCAGCTGTTCCTATACAAAAACAGATTGGATCAAGAAATTATCCTACGAGTCCTTCTGAAATGTGGTAGTCTCTCATACATCTTTATTTAAAGATTCTTAAAGATAAATTTCAAATGTGCAAGCAGGAACTTAAAAGGAAAAACCACCCTGATGTGCTGTACCAGATATTTTACTTCAGGTATGGTACAACACTTGCAGTGGCCTTAAAAATTCATTCTTCTGTTACCTGCTAGAGTACTTTCATCAAAACTCTTAAGGATTAGAAAAGATTTAACTTCTCATTTGCTAACAACTGGAGACAATCTACTAGCTTTCTTCATATGGCTAAGTAACTTTTAGCTTAAGTACAACTTTGGGAAACTGCTAATGCAAGCAAACTATTTGTCTTTAAAATTCTGGTAAAAGTTTGCATCAGCTATTTATAGTTAAACCTATCTGATATCACATAAATTAACATTGAGAAGTTTACAAGAGGTTAGAATTGATGTTATTTAGAATAACTTCAGTCATATGCATTACTGAATCATTCAAGTACAGATTTATAAACAGTTTTCTGAAAATAATCAAAGAAAGAATGCAGAACTGATTAAAGCAAAACAGACATTATTCAACATCATAAAAACTATGTAAAAAATGCTCCTTTTCTACTAATGTGGAGGAAAAAACCTGATACATGAAGCGGAGAATTTGTAAATTGCTCTTAGATCTTTCTGAAAAGGAGGAGAGGGGTGTGAAAGCACAATCAAGTTTCCCAAAGACTTCCAAAATGAGGTCCATAGAATGTCTCCTGGCCTCACCCACAGCACACAAATTGTAGGCCAGTGTGTCACCATCATCAGGAAACACATTTTGAAATGTGATCTAGAAGGATCAGAGCAATAAGGGACCTTGGAAGTGGAGGGAGGAAGAGATCACTTGGCCATCCAGCCATCAGGACCATCTTAGGAAAGTCTGTCCAACACTACTAAAAGCATTTTCACATGATAGCACACTGCAAGACTCCAAAAGCCATCAAGAGAAATCCAAATATAAAATACATTTCATTGCAAGTAAAAAATTCCTCAGGTTGTTTATTGTACTAAAAGTCAATCTAATGGCACTAACTGACATATTTTGATACAAGACCTTTTGAGAAAATGATTTCTCCATGGTTGTGTCAAGATGGTAGCCTTTTTATCCATTTAAAAAAGTAGTCACCACAAGCAGTATATATACACACAACCATTAGACAGATCAAAATTGTGTTTTATAGTATTAAAGAGATAGTGATATTAATTACATTTCTGAACTGGAAGTATCAGTGTCACCAATAAGGACATTTCAAGAACACTTCAACAGCCTGAGCTTTCCAAAATAAAGAGGAAAATGAACATATTTTCCTTTTAAACACTGAATATAAGTCAAAGGACAAGAAAGACAGACAAGTAGCTTTATCATACTCAAACTTCATTTCTACTTCATCAAGGCAAGCTACATTACTAGAGTAAAGCCCTGCTAACAACTGATCTTAGGAAAAGATTTTAGATGTGCAGGAGAAAGTTTTCTAATATTGCAAAGCCAAAGCATTAAAAGTGCAAAGGTATTTGCTATCCCTGTCAATAAAGATTAACAGCAGAGTGGATAGCACAGTCAACCATGCTATCAATCCTAAGAACATTTATATTTAAACTTCAGCCTTACCATTTTTAGTTACCAAAAATTGTTTGTCTGTTGGCAGGTAAGCCTTGACTTTAAGTTCTTCTCCTGAAGCCCTGTAAAATGAAGTGCACCATAAAAGGTTAAGAATTTGATTATCTGCAAACAAGCTCTTCTACTTTTAGTGAATATCAGGAACCTTTTATATACTCCTCTTGCTCTATTCTCAGAATCTGTTTGCTATGACTTTACTCTTCCCTATACAAAGACTTTGAAAGGTTGACCTCCCCTAAAATATGGAGTCTTGGATCAAAACTTATTTTCTGCTTCAAAAATTACTTTCACTTTGAAATGGTCAAGCAAAGACAGGTTGAGAGAACAATCTAGTCTACATGAAATTTTCTAGGATCAGCACTAACACAGTCATAAATGCCTGAAGAAAAACTTCAGAAAATGCAAGAAATAGACCTCTATAAATATAAAACCTGCCCATAGTCACTAGAGCTCAAGCAATCCTTGCCAAGTTCACATTTCCCAAGCATTTGCTTTCACCTTCAGTGGGCTGTGGTTTGAAGTAACAGAGTAAGTTTCAAACTGCTGGCACGTAGCCTAGACTCAACACTATCTTTTCTCTGAAGGAGTAAAAGGGCAAGAAACAGTGATTCAAACATAATTCCTCCTTCAGCAATTCATGGTGCAGTACAAAGGCAAGAACCTTGATGATACCAATGACACAGACACTGCCGTTTAGGCACTAACTGATTAGTTCTGTAATGCAAGGCACCAGTAAAACATGGGGAAACACCTTATTTGCACTCCTATGGTACCTGAAAGGCAACAGATTTCCAAGGGCAAGCATTACACAATGGGATCTGGTGTGTGCCAACTTGAACATATTTAATTAACAAATGCTTGTCTAAAATATACCAGTTACAACTACTTCCTAGCAATTCCACTTGCACATAGCCTTTTCTTTTTCATCACCAAGACAAGCTCAGGGAGACATGCTGCTACTGCAGCTAAGCACTGAAAGCACTCACACCAGCTTATTTCCACTAAAACCTTAGAAAGATAACAAAAAAACCATCCCCAAACAAATCCTCATCTCATTTATTGCTCTGTGTAGCAGCAGTTAAGTCCTGCTTGTCTTAAAGACAGCTTAATCTTAAAACCAGCAGAAGTTCTACTGGAAGAGTCCATGTACTGTTCTGAAATGAGACAACTCTATTGTTGCACCCAATGAAAACACACCAAAGCATAGGTAAGGATGCTACATTTCTAAAATTCTTTTGATTTTACTTACCATTGCCAAGTAGGACAGTGGTGAACTAAGTGATCTCCAGCTGCCACAAACTGTTAAGGCAGAAAAAAAATAAAGTATTGTTAAATATGGCATAAGGAAACAATCTCAAATTTTTCTTAATATTTCAGTTGCACATTCCTTTAACAGATCAACTATGTAGCTAATAACTGTTTATACCAGTTTGATGCTTTGTTTTAACTCTATTTCTCAGCTAATCATGAAAATCCAAAGACTAAATTGACTTCACTTGAAGGAAATGTATACTAAGCAGTTGCAAATTCAGATAGTTTAAAAAGCTGTGGTATTACCTACCAGTCTAGTAACAAGCAAAAAAGCTTCTAGACCCAGTAACATTGTTTACTTTGTGACAAAGAAACTGTTCTTATTGGCACTCTTCAAAGCTTTAAAGACGATGAAGAGCTCAATGTAAAAAAAAATTCTTTCAGTGTTTAAAAATCTTTTGCAGCAAGAAGAAAGACTGATAACAAGTCATTGAATCAGTGAGAGAGCTGCATCAGAGGAGATACATCACATTTTAAGTAATGACCATCACTATAATAGTTCACCACTACTGTTAACTAAATATGGATAAACAAATACTAACTTAGTAACTAACACTGAAACACATATATAATTTTGTTTTGAAGAAATAGCTTTTAAAAATCTTCACACTATTTGTTCGTAGTATCAGAGACAAAGGCTTTTGTACAGTTACATCACTATTGCAAAGCAACACTGGTAAACTCACAGTAGACTTGCATATGGACACAAAATTCACCCACCAAGGTCAAACCCACTGGGTTTATTTTTTGTACACAACTTCAGGAAGGCAAGCCTGCACTTAAGAAAAGTGATTGCTGTGGTCTTTGCATCAGTTACTTTTGAAATTGAGGTGCACACCAATTGCTAGGTGTTTTCTTGTGCCAAAATGCCAGTTTAGTACAATATACTGCCAGCTGACTAGAAGCTGTTGCAGCATGTCAGATATTTTCTCACCATGTCCTCCAAAGCAAGGCACATCAGCACAGTGGAATACACAACATGCACTGCACGTGGATTAACAGAGGTAATCTCTTTCACCCATTTTCCAAAGTCTCTAGCAAAAGTGAAGTCTTCACTTTAAAGAAAACAATCCCTCCCCCAAAAATATAGACATTCTAAAACTCATTAGCCTTTAGATAATAATAACTAACACATGAAACTCCACAATTCATTTAAAATTCCCTGTTCAAGGTGCTTGAACACTGTGGCACCAATGTTATAACCTATTACTAAAGACGAATAAAATTCAAGAGTTGTTTGTGGGTCTAAGAGATGCAAAAACCTAAAATACTTGAAATCTCTTTTGCATTTTCTTCAGCTTAGGCAGCAAAATTATCTAGCTGGTTTCACTTTATTTCTCTAGCACTAATGCTATCTCATACTTGAATCAATATTGTGGAAGTGGCAAGAGACCAATATTAGGACAACATCTTATTTCTAGTTCTGGAAAGAAAGATTTTTAAGATTTGCCTGTACTTACATATAAAATTAAAACAGATATTATCTTTCTGAGGTATTAACCAGTAAGAACTCATGACTGTAAAGAATTTGTTGCAGTTAAATCAAGCATACAAATATATGAAAAGTAGGTGTTGAGTCATCTTTACCCTTACTGCTAATTCATTTGTCTCCAGAGGCAAGCCACAGAAACCTCACAAAGTCTGTGAACAGTGTCTCAGACTAAAACACAGTTGAATTGAGATTCATTACCCAAGAAATCTAAACTTAATCCAAGAGAGCATCCTAGCATCACTGTGAATGACTTACAACTATTCTGTAGCAATAATTAGTCATCAGGGAAAAGGAACGACTGCCAAAGGGACAATAATCAGATTCATGCTCCAGTCTCATCTAAATGTAACAAAAAATCTGATCTTGCTGTAACACTCATTTCCCTTGACTACTGCTTTAAATGATCAAATTTATTCATCCTATCAGCATCTGATGTTATTCAGAGAATAAATACTCTTCAAATTCTTACTAGTGTTTAAATGCTGCAAACTGTTCCATGTAATGTAGCGTGGTTCTTGCTATGTTCTATAGAAAGTACCTTTTCTTTCACTATTACTGCAGTTTCCTCCCATAGATCAAGAAGTGATTAAGTATTTGTCTAGATTCTGTTATATTTGTTTTATATATAATATCAATTACAAATACACTATTATGTAATATATAAACATTTATATACAGACAGATATATATAAATACATGGTTATCAGAACAGCATCTTGCTAAGCCTGTTTTTCTAAACAGTATTCTTCTGGACCATAGAGACCACAGGTGCTTGCTTAGAACTTCCACTTTGTGGAATTTGTTTCAAGAAGCAATAATTAGTTGGCAAAAAAATGAACTGTTTGAGATGAACATGGTAATTTTTAGTAAAACAATTAATTTCAGAATATATTTCAAAGTTTCTAAATACTTACTTCTTCAGGTGTAATTACTCCAGTTTCTTTAAACTTGGATTCCTGCAATAAGAGAAAAAGTTTAGAAATTCTAAAAACTGCTGCCAAATCAAAATACACTTTACTGGTAAGACAAACATCTGTTCTACTTTTGTCCAGGAATTAGCTCTGACCACAGAGATCTGTGAATCAGCTTGGAGGCAATCTCTGCCAAGGCTGACAGGCAGCTTACTTCCATATCCTATAATGTATGGCTCAATAAAACTACCTGTTGCAAAATGTGGGATATTAGGAAAAAAGATCACATATATGAAATGATAGTTTTGGGTTTTACCATCAGTAATGAAGAAAAGATCCTAGGCATTCAGTATTACATTGGACAGTAAGAGACAGACAACCAGCTGGTATCAGTGATTCTCACAGTCAATACTGTGACTGTTCTAGGCACTGAACAGCACTACAATGCACCAATATAAAGCTTTGCAGTTAAAAAAGGTCATGAAATAAATGACTAAACTGATTTTTCTCTGTAGTAGGAAAAGTTACGTAGAAAGACTTTGTTATTAACTTTTTGCAGTACTCATTTCTGTGCCTTCATCATGCACCCCATGGAAACAGTTTTTATTTTCTCATATTGCTATGGGGTTTTATGCATGAAATAGATGGCAAGCTGCATTTAATTCTGCATGGAGAAATGAAGTACTTTTGTATTAAATATGGAATTTATGAAGTTTAAGGTTATACATTTTTTTAGCTTATTCAAATCTAGCTTAAGGGTGTTTTGTTTCAGATTTCTGTTTGTTTTGGGTTTTTTTTTCTTCAGAAAAGTCTCAAGCAACAAGGAACCTACTGTTCCCAGCATTACAGCTATCCAAGTAAGGCTTTTGAAAAAAGGATACTATTTCAACCATGGCACAGCTCCCTTCTCAAGTTTTTGCATCACCAATTACTGAGTAACTTCTTGCCCTGAAGAACTCTTTTTCTACCAAGACTAAAAAGCAACTGAAAAGTACCTCCCTTTTGGCTACAATTTCACCTTATTCAGTCAGCAGGAAATCAATAAAGAAAGTTAGTCTCTGCTTAACTCAGTTATTCTTGATGCTTTGCCCTGGTGTATGCCATCACCTGTACCATATAAAAATAAATGAGCACACCTCTTTCACGCAAAACTGGTTACTTTCTCCTTCATTTCTCAAGGAGAGATACTGAAGAACAAGATTAAGATAAGCAAAACCAGCTGTTGTATACAAATACCATAACATCTCTATATGCTAGTTAACAGAATTGAAAGACATTCAGGCAACTCTAATTTAGCAATTTGGACTGCTGTAAAACTGAGAAGTCTCAATAACACATTATGCAACACTACAGCAGAGAACTTACTCTTTAACCTCAAAATGAACCATAGGCAATATATAAAAATTTGGGTTTCTGGAATTACATAAGGAAGATGTGTAAAACTTCTATCTTCTGTTCCTCGAAGGTAAATAGTTCACTTTTTGATCTCTGTACATTCTGTAATATGTCAGCTAATGAGCGACATCAGTCTTGTTTCTTTCTATAGTTACTAAGCTGGGAGTATTCCTTTCATCTCCTTGTAAAGTGAACATATACGTATAATACTAACAGCTCTGGTTTGTGGAAGATTCTACCTCTGCCTCCTCCCAATAGAATTATAGAACAGTTGCAGCTGGAAGAGACCTTGAAGATCATCAAGTCCAGCCTTTGTCCCAGCCCTATCAACCCAGTAAACGATGCCCCCCAATGCAACATCCACCGTCTCTTAAACACCTCCAGGGATGGTGACTCAACCACCTCCCTGGGCAGCCTGTTCCAATGGCTGACAACCCTTTCAGTAAAGAAATTCTTCCTAATATCTAACCCGAACCTCCCCAATAGTACAACTAGGCACAAGAATTCCTCCCCTCTTATGTTAGCTGTGCAACATCAACTGTGCCATAGAAAACATGTCATTTCACCTTTCCACACCACAATTTGACTGCAGCCCATACATATCACACTGATGCGCAACTCTAGAAAGGTCCATTATCCAGGCAAGAGCATACTATATACCACAGAGGGACAAGTTCAATTAATAATTGAGTATCTCTGTCTTCTGCCCAGAGATCTAAGCTGCAGAGTAAAAGGCATATAGAAGGTCGCAACATAAAACCACACGCAGAGTGGTAGCTATCATAAACAATTACAGTAGAAGTACTGTTTCCAAAGAAACTGGAAAAATGTGAAAATCAGCAGGGAAAGAACTGCTGACAGCTTAAACATTCACACATGAAGTTAGATTTTACATTAAAAGCATTTGTAAATAGGAGGCAGAAGATGGGAGATAATATAACAATATCAGAAAAACATGTAATTTGTTTCTACCTAAATAAGAAATGACAGGGATTACAACAGGTGTGCTGCCCACCTTTACCAGCAGACTGTTAGAATTCACTCTTAAGAGCTAAACAGCCCATTTCAATTATTGTCTGGACGCATTCCTGTGTGACCTCATCTAGGTGATCCTGCTCTGGCAGGGGGGGTTGGACTAGATGATCTTTCTAGGTCGCTTCCAACCCCTAACAGTCTATGATTCTATTTGCAGTTACTTTAGCACACACGGGTTTGTACTAACATAGTAATCTTGATAACAGAAATAAGGTATGCTACATAACTTTATACCTGCTCACATAATGATTATGCAACTAGGTTTTTATTATGTCAGCTAAGAAAGCTGCACTATTACCCAAAATAACCATTGCAACACGTTCCTCAAATCAGGATTAAGCGTATCGGTACACAAGCACTTTTGGATTTTCACTTCTGGTTTAGTTAACCACTAACTAAAGTTTTAAAAGTTTAGTTACTTTAATACAAGGCAGAAATAAATTATTCCTTGAACAGCAAGACCAGCAACACCTTGGTCTTCGAAGGCCTGCAGCTCCCAAGTGAGTGCTCCCATCCCTAACGTGATGTGAGCTTTAACTCAGCTTTCTTACATCCCGTGCAAGCCAGTGAAGGATGAGGGTCGATAGCTCTGATGCCGCAAGGCTGCCCTAGTACAATCTCCTTCTGAGGCGTGAGGGAGACACTCCCGCAGTTCACTAAAGCCACCGCAACGACAGAGTTCCTCAGGCCCGGGCAACAAGCGAAGCCACAGCAAGGCTTCCGGGAAGGCGGAGGGACTCCCGGGGCGCTCGGGCGCCACTCGCACCCCACCGGAGTGGCAGGGAAATGCTGGCGCAGGCGGTAAGGGACATAAGAAGTCGCAAGCGGGCGGGAGCGGCTGCACTGCGGGTGACACGCCGCGGCAGAGAGCGGTGGGGAGGAAAGACGGGAGTCACTATGTCGCTACTCAAGACCCCGGCGGCTCACGGCTCCGCGACCGGCCCCACCGCCAGTGGGCGGGAGCGGACCCGCACCCTTAACAGCTCCAGTGCCTCAGGGAGCGCGCGGCTCCCCTTACTTCACCCCGCCAGGCCCCCGCGCGGAGCGGCACCTTGAGCACAGGCGTGAGGTACTCGGCCACCTCCAGAGCCTTCCCCTTCACTGTGTTGATAACGTTCTGCATGCTGCCGGCGTGTCCGAAAGAAGAACTGCCTCCACCGCCTCCTCCGGCTAATTATCTCCGCGGCGGCAGCGCCCCGGCAGCACCGCCCCCGCGCCGGTCACGTGACCTCGTCCACCCGCCCTTCCCCGAGCTCTTCCCGCCCGCCCCCTACGTCGCACACAGGTGACGACACCACAACGGCGCCCAATACCGCATGCGCCTGCGCTGGCCTAGGCCCGGGCCAGCGGCAGCTCAAAACCCGCCTGCGCCACCGCTACCCCGCGCTTCGGCGTGTGCGCGCGCAGGGCGGAAAGCCGCAAAAGTGGGAAAGGGGCGGGAATCCGATGACCCTACGCGCATGCGCACCTCGCCATGCACAGGAGGGGCGGGGCAGGATCACATGACTGGCGGGAGGCACAGGTTACCCCGCGATCACGTGGCAGGGCCAGCTGTCAAAGAGAATGAGCGTGCGCGCGCCTGGCACAGGGAAGGTAGCTAGGGGGCGCGCGCTGTTGGGCGGGAGAGCCCCGGGAGGGCCGGGTCCCGCCCTGCCCCACCCCCGCCAGGTGAGACCGGTGGGAGGGGGCGGGAGCCCGGCAGCGCCCCGGGTTGCGGGGTGGCGGAGTGAGTGGGGAGTGGAGAGCTTCGCGCGGAACGGTGAGGGGTTGGTCTTGTTCCCGCGGGCCTAGCGACGCGGCGGAAGAGCCTGGTGATAGGTGCTGGCGGCGTGCAGCGGTGGTGAATGAGGGGGAGCGCGGTGCCGCAGTCTGCCGGGAGTCCGTGTGCTTCGCCGCGGCCTCTAAGCGCCGGCCGCTGCTGCCTAGGAGCCCGGTTCACCCCGCGCGGCCCCAGCCCCGTTGGCGGCTGCAGCCGCGCGTAGACTTGAGGCAGCGACGTGGCAGACAGCAGTCAGCACAGCTAGGCGCGTGTTCCTGCAGTGCGGCGCTGCGCTCTCACCACTGCTGCGAGGTGGGTGCGCACCCTGTGTCTCCCCGGGGCCCGGTTTGAAGCCGCTCTCCCTGATGGCCTGGGACCGTTCGGTGGGCGCCACGCTCCGGCAGGCTCTGTTGGAGTGGGACGGTGCTAGCCGCGGCGGCCGTTAAAAGGATATTGCGGTCTGCCCGCAGACAGCCCCAAGGGGCTTCCCCTTCCTTCCGCTGTGCCTGCTAACGGGTTTTACAGGCTTGGGGCCCCGGTAACGAGTCGCCCGAGTAACCGCAGCGCTGGAGACGGGTACAGCTGAGGCTCTGCCTCTGGCAATCTGTATTCCTCCCCTGCCTTACAGGCAAAGACCGGTGCTGAGTAAGCGCCATGTCATCGCTAAGGTGTTGCTCTCGCTCCACAGCTATAAAACTTCCTTACTGAAGATAGGAACAAGAGCACTTTAAAAAATACTTTTAAAAAAGCATGTAAGTTATGTAATCCCTTTAGCCAATCAGTATTTCATAGATGCACTCCTCTGATAAACTGACTTCTTCCTGTCACCATCTGAGTGTGTGTGCGCCTTTGCTGATCTTCATAGAATAGCTTCTCTCTAAATTTTTTTATAAAAAAAGAAAAATAACTGTAGAATGAGATAATGGCTTGTGTTGTAAACATCTTTGTGTAAAATATACACATTTCACCTTGTGTAACCAGGTTTTGGAAGTACTATTTATAGTATATTTTCATTTTGTCATCCAAAGGGCATTGACAGCAGGACAGCAGAATGAAGATCAAGCGCTGCAGTCCATTTGTGCTCTGCTCCAAGACAACCATCTATACCTTTCTGCTTGGAGGAGTGTTTATTGCATTAGGCTCAAGTCGAATCCTCCTGATGAAATATTCTGCTAATGAAGGTACAACTGTTGGGCAATAAACATGATGTAACTCAAATTAAGAAAGAGTTGACGTTTAGGGTAAAATGGATACCAAAACCATGGTTATCCACCTGCAGATATTATTCTATTATTATTATTATGCATATTATTCTATTATATAAATAGTGACATGTGTTTCTCTACTGGAAAGTCTGAGTATAGTCACTAGTCCAATGTATTGTGATAGCTTGGGTTGCAAGGTGTATGATCCACATGGAGACTACCCTTAAAAGATAAGCCAGTGAATTACTTTATAGCTGATTTTTGAAGACTAAGTTGTTGTGTAAATACAATTGATGGTACATGTCTCTACTGAAATACTTTTCTTTCTTAGGAGGAAAGTGGTCTCATAGTGGGTGTGCTATAGCTGGCTAGTATTACTACTTCTCCTTTCAGTAATTATTAGCAAACTAAGCTCACAAAAAACAGATACAGGAAGAAGGTTGTGTCATCCTGGCAGCCATTTTTTGTGAGGGAGGAAAAAATAGGATATTACTCTTTTGGGAAAACATTCCTGTTTTTAATTTTTTTTAAAGCAGTGATGGTTGTAAGCTCTTCCAAAAAGTTCTGCTTCAAGCTGGGACCAAATGAGGAGGATTTCATCCCAGAAAGGAGGTCTTTCAAGAAGTTGTAAATCATAGAAATTGGAATATTTGTAATGAAAGTACTGATGTAGCCTTTTGCATTTATGGACAGTGGCTAAAGTTCTGACTGGAGGGGTTAAAATAGTTTCTTGCTCTAATTATGAATGCAGGAGACAGGGTCTGATTTTGTGCTCTCTATGATTTGCTGAATTTCACAGATAACAGATATGATTACCTTCCTACAACAGTGAACATATGTTCTGAAGTAGTAAAACTGATCCTCTGTGTGGTATTGGCCCTATGGGTTAAGAAAAAAGGTGAGTACTTAGGTTTAATATAACTGAAGTGTGTTGACTTGCTAAGTTTTGGTGTACTTCAAATCTCTTTATCTTTTTTTTTTTTTTTTAATAGAATGGTAGATTCACATGTAATTGTATGGAGTAGGTCCTGCTAGCAAGGTTCACTGGAATTGTGTCTTCCATGCAGAATTATAACTAAACTAAACTTTAGTTCTGTAACTCTACTTTGTGCTGTAAATTCAGGTGTTCTTGAGTTGTGTGTGTGGTGGCTGAAATGAAGATAGGTAAGCTGTTAGAAAATATAATGAAGACACAAGTCTTAACATTTTCAGAATTTTAACACAGTATCATGCTAGGATGATAAGAGTCACCTCACTGTGAAGTCATGACTGAACAGAAGCTTATATATTGCACTAACTCGAGGTTTAGCCTTAATGTTGTGTTCTGACAACTTCTTAGTAAAAGCACCCCACCACCTTCCTCTAGAGACTTGTGTGTGTTTAGTTGTACTTGAATCAGAAGCTACACATCAGTGTTATAATTCAAGGTGGCTTTGTTGTGAAGACCAATCTTGTGGCTACTGTTCAGAAAAAGAGGTGTCAGGCTTCACTAGCTACTGATTAGGCTTTTCTGTCTTGAAGTGAAAAGGATGAGAGGTTAACTTCATAGAGAACAGACTTTTAAATTGGTAGGGGGTGTCAGACACTGGAGACTCACGTGAAATTAAACAGCTGGTTTTGTCCACATCTCCATGTAGCAGTCACAGTTCTGGAAAACTGATGAGATTATTTACCTCTACTACTCAGTATATACATACTTAAGACAATAAATCCCTTCAGTCAACATTTACTATCATTGTCTACTGCTGATTACTTGTTTTCTGGTTTTCTTTTTCTTTTGTTTTTTCTTCCAGATGTCTTGAGCTTTGCTGAACTTAATGTATCAGTGGTTCAGGAGAGGACTAGATAACACTTTGTAGTCTTAAATCTGTGCTAACAAAGTACTTCTGTCACCGACTCTAGAGTAGTCTAAGGTTTATCACAGTCTTCCTCCTAAAGTGTGTGCTGAATACCTAAGTAAATGTCATTCTTTGTGCATTGTCCTTTTTTCTTCCTCCTTGTGTGTTCTCTTTTTACCTAGATCATGTGCTGTGTGATACTGAGTTTGGATTATTTTGTATTTCTGTCATTGCTGGCTGCCCTTTGGATGCTATATGAACAGATCCACTGTGTCATTGGTTCAGTTCTAGATTTGACTGATAATGATCAGAAAATAATACCCAGTGTTGGTGTTGCTATTGTGTGGGGACATTGGGGTGCTTTTTGGCACTCAAAGAAAGAATGGTTGCTTCAAATGGACAAATACTTTGATAGGGGTAACAGATTCCTTGATTTATTTATTTTTTTTCTCTACTGAAGCAAGATGGTGAATGTCTGTAGACACAGGATTGCAGCAGTGGCTGTGTGTTCTGCCCTTGATCTATCCTCTCATGTTACCCAGAAGGCTGTGGTACCTTAGTTTTTTCAGTCCAATGGTATTTCTGAAAACAGAACAGTGTTACCTCAAGGGAATGGACTTTTGATAATAAGAAAGATGTCTTTCTTACTGATTTTTTTTTTCCTTTTCTTTCAGATCAGCCCTTTGATTGTCTTTCCTGGAAGAATTTTTATAATTCCATGAGATGGTCAATTCCTGCCTTTCTTTACTTTTTGGATAACTTGATTGTCTTCTATGTACTGTCCTACCTCCAGCCAGTAAGTATGCATATACTCTGTACTATACAATGTTATAGTAGATAACATTGCCCTTAGACTATCTACATTGACAAGTCAGACCTTCCCATCCTTTTGCACACTGTGNGCAAGGCAAGGTTTGCAGGTAAAAAAATGATCTGTTACCTGACCAGTCAGACCTTCCCATCCTTTTGCACACTGTGCATGTGTCTAGAGTGTAACTTTGTTCTCTTTCTAGGCAATGGCTGTACTCTTCTCAAATTTTGTCATTATAACAACAGCTCTTCTCTTCAGGGTAGTGCTAAAGTAAGTAGTATTTACTAAAGTAAATGAAATTTTGTATCTTCTTAGCCTTGATGAAGTTAAGCTACATTCTTTCTCTTTGTCTGATGGGAACAGTAATTCTCTTTTCTGCTTGCTGTGTCAACCTGGAGAGAAGCCTTTGTTTTCTGTGTCTGAATGTGTGTAGCTTATTAGGAGTCCCTACATATCTCTACACATTTGGTTAACTGTAATAGAAAACAATTGAAATAATGATTATGTAGTTGGATGGTGAAAATTAAGGTTTGTGTACTTTCCTTTGTACATTAGATCTCATATTTCATGATTAGCAGTACTTCTTTCCAGTCTGTTGTAATTCTTAATTGGCTGTAAATGTAATTTAACAAGAGGATGAGATACGTACGAGTGAAAGGCAAAGGTGTCTTCAGTAATACTGTACCAGCCCTGGTGTGTTTCTGGTCAACTGCATAGGATGTTTTAAAAAGTAATGGTATGTCCCTTCTTTATTATTTGGTGACAAAAGCCAGACTCCCTGTCCTGTGTGTTCTACTTTACCTGATTGTGCTCTTTATGGTGTAATTTAGATTCAGAAAAGACTGACAGGAAATGGATACTGGCTTCACACTCAAAAAGTCACTTGTGGTGAACAAGGAGTAAAGATGCCTTTTCCACAGGTGTTCAAAACAGTGTCTGATAGTCTGACTCGAAATGCATTTTTGTCAGTTGGTTAGTTATGTCTCTTGTGATGTCACAGTTTACTTAGTCTTTCAAATTTCTAATTTTCCACAAGATAAAGGCATTGCTTGAGTGAAAAAAATAGTATAAATAGTTGTAACAGTCTTACAAATTACATTCATAGGTTTACATGATTTACCATCATAAAATACTAGAAAAAGGGAAGCAATGTGAAATGTAGTGTAAGTTTACCAAAGAAGCTAATTATTTGAATGTCTGTAATTTCTTTTTATGTCAGATGTGTGTTCCCATGGAGAAAACAGTGTTTAAATTGTCAAGCAGTCTGTATCTAGCACTAACATGATCTTGAAACACTTTCCTTAAATTATCTCTACAGAATACTCTGTGTTTCTGTGAGTGCCAGGCTGGGCTCCCCTTGCCAAAGAAAAGAATTCTGCATTTTGGCATTTTACCATCAGTCTGAAAACCCAAGATTTTTGCTTACACCCTCTCTCTGTCTCCTTGTCTGTGCCATAATGTCTTTTGTGCGTTTTATAGAGCTTGTTCTTGTGTGGTTTGACTTGTATCACTGTGTTTCTAAAGTTGGTGGCTTTTTTTGTTTACTCCTAGGCGAAAACTTTCTTGGGTACAGTGGGCATCTCTGGTGATTTTATTCCTGTCCATCGTTGCCCTGACTCTAGGAACTGGAGACCATCAGCAAAGCTTGGCTGCTCATGGATTCCATCACAATATGTTTTTTAGTCCATCTAACCACTGCCTTCTCTCTGCTGGACCTGAGGAAGCATGCCTAGAAAAGGGCAACTGTACAGCACCAAGTTTCCTTCCCAGCTTCCAGTGGAATGTCACCAGAACCATGGCAGGAGCACTGAAACCTCTCCACCTCAGCCTGGGCCATCTGCTTATTATAGTGCAGTGTTTTATTTCTGCCATGGCTAACATCTACAATGAAAAGATCTTGAAAGATGGGGATCAGCTTGCTGAAAGCATCTTCACACAGAACAGCAAACTCTATGCCTTTGGGGTGCTGTTCAACGGGCTTATGCTGGGGCTACAGACTAAGGACCGGGTGCAGATAAGGAATTGTGGCTTCTTTTATGGGCACAACATCTTCTCAGTGGCTCTCATATTTGTCACAGCTTTCCTGGGACTGTCTGTAGCCTTCATCTTGAAGTTCCGAGACAATATGTTCCATGTTATGACTGCTCAGATCACCACTGTCATCATCACCACCGTCTCTTTCATCATCTTTGACTTCAGGCCTTCTCTAGAGTTCTTTTTGGAAGCTCCTGTTGTCCTTCTGTCCATATTCATCTACAATTCCAGTAGACCAAGAGGCCTGGAGTATGTCACTCTGCGGGAAAGGGGCAAACTTGTCAAAGGAGATGCGTGGGAAAGGTCAAGTGGGGTAAGGCTTGATTCTCTGGTTTCTATTATTTCACATCTGTTTATGCTATGGTATGTTTGGAAGATTGATTTTTACCCAACTCAAACACCAAAGCTCCTCAGTATTTCTTAAAATCTTTTAAATTTGGTTGAGTATTGCTTTGCATATTCCACTTTCTCAATTCATGAAGCCTAGGTAAGCATTGCTTTCCTGCTGTGACCATAGACAGTCCTGTCAGCAACTTTAGCTTTATACAAATCCTTTCTTTAAACCTTTATAACCAAAATATTTTACTGGCTCTGGGCATCCAGAAATTGGAATTGATGCCTGGGAAATAGTTGTACTTAAGTAGAATTAATAAATCTGTTTAGTTGAGCCCACATCATGAAGAAGTTATTTAATGTTAAGATTATGTTACTACCTTAAGAGTCAAAGATAACTTAGGACAAAAAAAGTAATGTTTAAATGCAAAGGCTTAACACTTTTTTTTTTCTTACAAAACATTTTCTCAAGGCCCGTTAGTGGGTTTTTTGTCCCTTAAAAAAGTAAAACGTGGGGAAGCGTTAACCTCTGTGTGCAGATGTGTTCTGTGATGCACATGGCATCCAGCAGAGAGTGCTGTCTCCACTTAATTCTAAGGAACGTGAAACTTGGAAGCGTGCTCTTTTCGGTTGTTTAAATAACACAGTCACATACTTTTGGTATACCAGGTGTTATCTGTTTTAGCACTTAAAATTGAGTAGCTATGGTAAAATAGCATTATGTGAGCAGGCTTTCTGATAAGGGAATAGACTACATGCTGCTTTAGGGAGTGAGTCACTAAAAAGTGTTAAAGGGGGTGGTTTTTAAGAATATGTAGATCCTAGAGCAAGATTATAACACACTGGTAAAATATTTAAATTACAGGGTCTTGATTTTATATAAGTGATACCCTTAAACTTTTTTAATATTACTAACAAGATAAATTTTGCTTGAATTGTTCTCTTTTGCTTCTGCTTCTTGTAGGATGGGGAAGAATTTGAGAGATTGAACAAACCAAACAGTGACATCGAAACAGATGAAGATTCCCTCTAGCATGAAGCTGGCTCAGAGGAGTGTTATTACTCAGTGAGAGACTGTTAATGTTTTATTAGCATAGAGAAGGGTCATTTTTCCCCATTTGCAAAGCAATTGAGACTATTTTGGGGCTGGATGTCAGAGGTGGATGAGGAAAACATTCAAGCCATATATATGGTGAATTGTAGTCTCTCTTCCTATCCATGTTAATCAGTTCCAAAATCTGCTGAAAGAAGCAGATTTTGAAACTGATGCAAACAAGAGGAGGCTCAGACCCTCAAGGCTGGACTTGAGTGATCTGGGTGATATGCTACATTGGGGAGAGCAGTCCTGGACTCTACCTATATGCTTTTGTCACTTCGGTTGACTGTCCTGAGTCACTGCAACTTCCTGTATGAATTCCTTGGTTAGCAAAGCAGAGATAAACACCTTGCACAACTGATACAATCATTGTTTAATGTTTTTGCTACCTCTTCCAATGTACAAATGCTCCAGTAAGTTTTCTTTTCAGGACTTAAGATGTTACTAGTAACATCATAAATAATAAGGCATATTGACTGTTTTATTGTATATTGCAGTTAAGATTGCCCTATGTCTCACTGAGTAAAAACGTCCCTCTGAACCAACCTCAAGCTTTCACTTGAGAATGTATAATAATTCAAATAAGTTGGGTAAAGGGTATGTTGATCCATCAAACAGGCAGATCTCTAGAGTGTGATTTCAGTTTGAATGGTTTTAATTCTGTCTTCATTCCTGTTTTTACATCACTGTAACTCTGTACTGACTCCTGTGGAGTCCTTTTTTTGTGGGTTTTTTTTTTCTCTGATGTGACTGAGAGCAGAACAGATTTCACTGACTTCAGCCACTAGTTCTCCTCACATTTTCAGTGTGAGACTGTTGTGTGCCTGTCTCCCAGTGTCGGGGGAAATGGAAATCTGGAATGCCTTTGTAGCAGATAAGCGAATTTTACATGCAACTTATGTGGCCTAATTTTGAAAGAGCTTGAATAAAACAGAAATGTGTTATACAGTATGAATGCCTCATAGGGTCTTTCTCTGTGTTTAGAAAGGCTTAGTTTGCATTGAGGCCATCACCTGAAAACAATTATTATGCAGCTACAGTGATGCTGTTTAGCATCTGGAGTACTGAGCAGGAGTTTGCAGGTGGTAGTATCATTTGATGTTGCTCCTCCCTGTCACACTGATAAGATCTAGCATTCATTTTGTAGAGAGAGAAATCGTTCTGCAGAGTGCCAGGCATAGTGCTTTCAGAAACCCTCTTGAGGCATCTTGCTGGGTTGTATTTTGAGTGAGATGAAAAATATGTTCCAAATAATTCAGAGAATTTTAAAAGGGGGAGGGGAATAGGAATGCAGATAAGAGGTTCTTGGTATGTTCCTAAAGCCACTTCTCTCAGAGCAGTGGAAAAGATGTTGGTTTATAATTTCCTCCCCTCAAAAATGCATCTTTCATAGTTGGAAGATACTGTCAAAAGAATTCTTAAGAAGACAAGCAGTGAGTTCAGTGTCAAAGCCTCATACCACAGTGTAATGTAATCAGTTAGCAATGCATTTCTCTGTGGACTGAAGACAGTCCTGCCTTTGTTCCCCTTTGCCATCCCGCTTCCAGCCTCTGTGTGTAAAAGCTTATCCATGCTGTATTGATGGCTTATTTCTATATTAATATACCTCTTGTCATTGACCCATCAAGAGGGGCAGCCTGTTTTCATATGTGGCCAATGACTGTCAAGTTATAAGCTGTGAATCTAAAGTTATTCTAATTTCTTTTTTGCCAGAGGTATTAATTTTTTCTAGCACACATTAAGAATAACTGTACAAAGTGAAAATACTGTTATGGTTGAAAATTTGTTTACAGCTAATCTCATTGTGTTTGTATAGAAGACCATTTCAAGAAAAGGGATCCTAATTGTTTGATCTGTACAGGATGAATAAGAAAGCATATTTCAATATAAATTCCAAAAACATGGTTTTCATTGGGTTATGATGTCCTATTTTGGGAAATGAAACTTCAACACAAAAAAAAGTAATGCTTAAACTGTTACTTAGTTGTGATAAGACATCTTCATATTTGTTTCATTACATACAGCTTTGAAATCTATATCTGCCTGAGTTCATTGCCTTTTTTCAATCATAGCTACCTACTTTAGCAGGTAATTCCATGAAGAGTGTAAGTATTATTAATTTTAGGTTGCTTTGAACTCCTCCAGGGAGCTTTGCCCCTGCATTAAGCCAGAACATAGAAATCAGCCTCATACCTCTGATAACAGAGCATCAAACCAAAGGTCTTAAAAAAACCTATGGTTGACCTTCCTGCCTGAAATATCTGCATTAAGAGAAATGAGATACAGAAATGACTGATCTGCAGATTTTATAAAGTGTGCTTAGTTCTTGCTTTCAATTCTTGTCCTACTTAATGATTTCTCCCTCTGTACCTTTCACCAATGCTATCATACTTGACTTATTTGCCAAAGTCCAAGACTGCACAAAGAGATCAGGTATGTAACTGTTGGTCCAAGTGTTTAGTTGTGCTGTCAAGGTGGTCCTGCCTAACATGTAGAAATCTTTATATTATGTTCAGGTTGAAGTCTCAGAGAAACTCTGTTGGATTGGTCAGGCGGGTTTCTTTTAATAATGGAGAAGAGCCATAAATTCCCTTTACAGCAACAGGAATGTTAACTGCTGTCTAAAAAATGGGTAAGGGTTTGCATCAACTTAGCAATAAAAAAGTGTGTAAAATAACCCAAAAGTACAACCATGCAGTTCTGTGCAGCTGTACTATCCAGGGCAATAGTTGGATTTAGTGCATACATGAGAATTCGTTAGAGGAAGTGACTGTAAATGATTGTCAGCTGGAGAGCAGCCCTGGTTAGCAAGGGGAAGCTATTCTATAGAGTTACATGTTTCAAATAGATCATCTGAATCCCACTTGATTAAGTATTTCCACTGGATGTTTGTTGACCTACTCCATGTAGAAAAGCTTACTATTTTTCTACTCAAATGACAATAGGGAAATTTATGAGGAGATTTTTGGAGAGCAGCATTAGTTTGGCACATAGCCTTTAATGAATACATTAGGCAGAGAGCTCTTTGTAAGCTATGGTTTAGAGCCCAGATTCACAAACGTTCAAACTGCTGCTGAGGATGTTTTGTTATGTTCCTTCCTCCATGTTTGAGGAAATAGCTCACAAAACTTCCCAGGAAGAGAGCTGTGTTCGTATTTTTCTTGTTTATAATGAGCCAATTAAAGGAATATTTATTTTGGTCAATTTCAACTACTTTTGTGAATGTAGCAACTGAGACATGGTGTTTGAAAGACAACCTATGGATGAAAACAGCCATCTTGGACCTGAATCAAAGCCCATAAATATGCTAAAGAAAAAAGTTTTTCTCTATCACGTGGATCTTTCCAACAAGGGCTGTAGAAACAGGATCTTAATCACAATCATTGCTAGAAGTTTCTGGTAATTATGAGCTAGTTTGTAATGAAGGCAGGAATCAAAACCAGAGTGTAGGGTAATACTATGAATGTTGAGTGTGTAGTTTTGGTTAGGAGCCCATCCCAACCTCCCTTATTAGTGGACAACTTGTTTGGAATTGTCTTTTTAATGCAACTTGCACTGAATGCATAGACTGGGTTTGGTACTTGCACAACTTCACTATGAATTCAGGGCGTGGGGGTGAAAGGGGCAGTTTGGATCAGGTGTTGTTTACTCTTCTGTACGTTAACTGTCTCCTCCTCCTGCTCAGCACAGGACATTTGAGTTTCCATGGTTTGTAATGTGAGTTAAAAGTGCTTTCATTTGAAGATTTTACATGAAAGTTGAAAAGTTGAAATGAGCACCTGAACCCAAAGGTGTTTCTCTTTGTCTACAGGAGGTAACTGTTAGACATCTGGTATACTTTCCTCTGCTTTTGCTTTAGGCAAAGGAAGTTAGGCAGCTGGCTTTAATACACTGATCCAATATGCACTTGTGTTCTAAACCTGAGCTATGGGACCTCCCATTTTCTTCTAGAAACCTTTCAGTTCTGTGATTCTTTTTTATAGCTTCTCTTTGGTTTTTTGCATTTGTCTGTCCACTGCTTTCAGCTATGGCAGTGCAGTATAATGAGAGCTTGGAAGCTCTCTGCAGGTAGAAGTCATCTCAAAATGGTTTTGTCAAATGCCTGCTTTCCCCAACTTACCTCCAGTGACCTGAGTTGTACCTTGGAATTGACAAGACCTTGTGGCATGGAGGGCAGCCTGCCCCAGAGGGTAACCAGGTTTGTAAAGCTAAGGATGAAATGGCCAGGTCCTGTTACCTTTCCATATCTATCTGCCTTCAACATTAGAAGTGACCACTGTGCCACTATGAAGGCTGGAGTGATACCTTCACTTCAGGATACTCCTGAATGTTTCTACTGGGTCTTTAGTGTTTAGAAATCTAACCCAAATGATGTTGAAAGCATGGCTATGCATGCAGTTCCTGCCACTGCAGGAGTAGGGGTAGTGTAGTGCAACAGATCCAATGCCCAAAGACATCAATGAGAAGGGAGAAGAAAATTTCAGAAAGTGTGGTAGAAATAGAGCTTGTTTAGTAGCAGATAAAATTATTCCCCACTAGTTTTATAAACAGTCTAGACTTTTTTTTTTATGGAGGAGGGTATGAGAAGAAGAGGTATAAGGAATTTTGAAATACAGACCAATAGTTTAATAAAAAATGTTATTATAGAGAGCTAGTTACAACTCACTTATATGTGCATGAGAATTTTATTTTCTGGTGAAAATACTGCTTTTCTTTTTAGACAATGCTAACTATGGTTGGTGTTTCCACTTAGCTCTCATGGGCTTGAATTTAACTGTCAGGTGGGCAGGACCTAAGAGAACAGGGACTCCAATTGAAAGAATAAATATAGCCATGCAGCAAGCTTTGTGAACTTTACGTTGTATTTCATTGAAACAAGTCCTGCCATAGCCATAAATTCTTATTTTCATTTACAGAGTCAGCTAATTACAATGTTAATGCACAGAGAAGGGATGTTGTCTTTTTAGACAACGTACTTAAAAAGTTTTTTGTATTATTGTTGTTATTATTAAAGAGTCTGCCCCATGCTTTGTTAAATTTTCTTTTTCTAGGAAAGTCCTGAAGTGTGATTGGTTGCTTTTCTTCATGAGCACAATGCAATCTCACTTTCCAATAAATACACTCATTTTTTTTCTCCTTGGAAAAAAGTATTCAAAAGAGCATTGCAATATTTGTTGGACAGTTTGTGTCCTGCTCTATGGTAGTGTCCATGGACTGGAGCTGTGGGGTTTTTGTTTGGTTTTAATGCAAACAGCACCTGCTGATGCCCTTTGTTTATAAAAGTTTAAAAATATAAAGGAGTCTTTATTGTTTAAAGCTTCAATACTACTGGTTTGAATTGCTTCACTGGAAAGGCTTCTGTGTTTTTAAGAAGGCAAATAACCAAAGTCCCTTGATTGAACAGTGGAAGAATGAGGCAATGAATGTCTAGGTGACCTGGAAAGATTTTCTGCAACTGGCCACCTATTGCTTGGATAGCTATTAGAAGATAGACACAGGGCAGCTGGAGGCTAAGTTGCTCATTTCAGTATGGATATCCGTGGTGGTAACTTCCATGGTGACGGTAGTCATCTTGGTAACCTTCCTGATATCCCTGGTGATAGCTATGGTAGCCATACCCACCATACTCATCATCTGGGCACTGCATGCCAAGGGATTGCTGAATTGTCATTTCCTGTCGCCGAAGCTGCATGGAATCAATCAGATCGTACACAATCGCCATAGACCACATTGGGGAAGGATACCAGGATTTGACGTTTCCATCTTTCCCAACTAGAAGCATGGAGAAATATTCTGGGCTAATTTGGAAGTAATTTCTGATATCTTTCACCAAATTAGCTGGGATATCTTCTCGGTCTACAGTAGCACTTCCTAGAAAATGATGACATAAAACCAGCATTGATATTTTATTTAGACACTGATGATGGTTGTAGGTGAGAGAGTTCACAGTGTGAAACAGGATACAGCCCAATAGTTGGCAATGAAAGATACTTGTCATTTACGACCTCAGAACATCCTAGTCCTGAAATGAAACTTTTCCACTGTGAACTGAAGATATATTTTTAACAGTTTTTTTAGGTTTAGTAAATTTGACTTTATTCTCTAGGCTGGAGCTGCTTGAATATGGCACATTGTAGAGACCAGACAAGGATTAACAGCTTTAAACTGAACAAGGGTATATTTAGATTAGATAAAAGGAAGAGATTTTTTTTTTTTGGATGAGGGTGGTACAACATGGGTTGCACACAGAAGTTGTGGATGCCCCATCACTGAAGGTATTCAGACTCAGATTGAACAGGGCTCTGAGCAAACTGATCAAATGAAAGTTGTCCCTGACCATGGTGGAGGGGTTGGGCTAGAAGATCTTTAAAAAGTCCTTTCCAGTCCAAGCCATTCCATGAAGATGAATGAAGGACCTGCATTAAAGAATCTGCTGAGTCTGTGTTCTATTACTCCTGCCAACTCTTGAGTATGTAAAAGGCAGAGACATCCCTTTGTCTTTGACAGCAAGGCAGGCAGAGGAGTGTACTTGGAATTGAATGTTTATGTGGGAAATGAAGACATGAGATGACTTCCAGATGATATTTGAGCTTTTCTGTCCTGAAGAAGCTATATGATCTTTAGCACAGGAACACCAAGAAAGTTTTGTTTGTTTTGTTATGTCTTGTTTCTTAAAAGAAACAAAACAAAAGCAAACTCTAGAATCATATCCATCCCTCTAAAGGAATAACAGCACCATGTAATGCCCTTCATGGGTAGCACTGAAGAAACTGGAAACAGTCACTTACCATTAATTGGATACAACTCTAAGACACCTCCAATATCTTCCCCAACTCCTAGCAGTTTGAGGATAGTTATATGGCGCAAACCTGTGGAGGAAATGAAGGAAAGTTGGGATCAGACCGGATCTTTCTGCTTATTCTTGGGCAGTCTTCAGTTTAATCAGCCAGGTCTGTGCATGCTAAATTAGGGGCCAGTTTCAGTCAGCCCTTAAGGAGGAAGAGCTACTGATTTTTATGGAGTCTCTGCCAGTCACATCACCTGTTCCAAACATGGATATAAGCTAGTGTGTCGAGTAAATGTGGTATCAGTTGCACAAATGCTGTTGCTAGTACTCCAAGGACAAGAGCATTTAGTGTGGTTCTGCAGCACAGGGATACAACCATCAGACAACCAGTAAATTGCAGAGGCCATTCCCCAAATTCAGAATGTTTCTGCACTGTTCTGTTCACTAGTAAAGCTGGTACTTGCCATACACACAGCAACAAAGTATTTAGAGGCAATGTAACCCATCACAGTTAAACTCCAAATGACTGCAGGGGATGGCTTATGACAGGCATTCACTTTCATTTGTTCCAGGCAGAGGCTTGGACTATTGCCTCTGCTCTGGAGAAAGACCTTGGGGGCTGCAGAAGCTGTTCATAAAACATGAGTCTGTATGAACTACAAAAGCTTTGATGTAACTGGTTTTCAGCTTGGAGGTAAAATGCTTAGAAACATCAGTTAAAACACCCATTGAGGACAACTGCTTTAGGAACTCACTGAATCTCCTTCAAGCTGTCCCTATCAAAGAGCAGAGAGAATTTAACTGTTTTGGTTACATTCCATTCTTCAGAAAGCATTTTACAGTGACCCATATCATAGTTTACTTTGGTAGTTACCAAATAAGATGATGCTAAAGCTCTGAATGAAAGCCAGGTGATTATGAATAAACAGTAATACTCTGCAGATCTCCCTTCAGGCTTGTTTGAAATCTATTGAAACAGTGGCTTTTGAATGGACCTGTTTCATTCTGTTTTATGAGTCAAGTCTAGGGCCCTGTATGGTATTCACATTGCTAGGAACCTAAATTAAGAAGTAAGTCTCTCTGGATTTCATAATGGAAAGCCAGAACAGTGTTTCTGGGTCTTCATCTTAATTTCCTCCTGGAGGATCCCATCTTTCTCCACTAAGTAGTTGGATCTTAATTTAGGGGTCTGTGAGGGTCCTTACTGGATTAAAGAGGCTTTCCTGGATATTTTACAGGTTTTGGTAACGAAGCAAGAAGGAAAAGAAAAAAAGTTATGTCTGTGCATCTTCCTTATTTTCTGGCCTAGTTCCAAGTTGATTATTAGAGGATTTGCCCTTCCCAAAGTGTTGTACTTATGTTATTAATTTGTGCAGTAAGAAAAAATGCAATTGATCCCCTGAAGTAAAAGCCCAAATAGAAGCTTCAGACTGCTAACTTTTTCTGGCTCACACAAATGATTCCAGGGAGCACATTTTTAGCTGTCTTAGCTTACAGCTACAGGGTGTCCAGTAATACCTGCTTAGCACAGTCTTTTCCATTTGGATTTGGAGTAGCTATGGCAAACTTTTCAGATGTCAGACTCCTTAGACTGTCTATGTTCAGACTTGAGCAAAGGAATCCATCACATCACCAGGAAGGATGTGGTTTTGGGGAGCAAGAGTGTAATTTCTTTTGACTCACCAAAATTGCAGGCTTGTCCACTGAGAGCAGCAAGCTGCTGGGAATAAGCCCAGTCCTCATCACTGGGAGCAGAGATCACCACCAGCCTCCTTCTCCATCGGAACCTGGGAAGAGATGAGAGTGTGACAGGACATGGTCATGGCATGTGACTCAAATCCTCTCAGTATTTTTGTTCTCTGTAGGCTGACATATACCTCTCACAGCTTCTAAGCAACAGCTGGATGGGAGATCTTCCCAGTTCTATCCATTACTGGGAGAACATGAAGCCTGATTTAATTTTTACAACTCCCAAACTCTCAAAGAAAGAGCTGAAGTTTTGCTGCTTCGCCGAACAATCGCTGCAAAGCTTATGATCTTTGCTCAAAGCTCTCTTCAGTAGTTAAAACAACAATACTGAGAAGTGTATACTTAAGAGAAAGAAAAATTCCTGTACAGTTCCTCACTAGACATTTAGCTTTTATGTCATTCACCACTGCTGGAACTGCACAGTTATTTTACAGTCCAAGAGCTGTCTGAGAATTAGGGTGTATCTTCATTTCAGACATAACTCATACTTCTGTGTAAATACTCACTGACCTCTTTTTCTTCTCTACCACATGTGCTCAAAATACCTTTAACATGACCTTAAATCTGAGCTTGTTTGTGAGTATGTGGTTGTGTGAGCCTTTGGCTATATAAGGCATGTGTGGGGCAATAAGATAAATCTTGGGTATTTCTTTAATATGGGATGCCCCATCTGACCAAACTTTTGAACAAGGAGCACCTTCTGTCATTCTTTCAAGGAAAGGCAATGCCATAACAACACTTGAAACCTTTAAAAATTCTAACTATAGGGTCTTTAGTACTCTCCAAACAACCTCTTTTTTGAATAAAGGTACTTCTTCATTAAACCTAACTAAATCAGATTTATAGGAATTTGCAAAGCTGCGGGGATATTTTTATAGCAGGAAATGATCATTTAAATGGATGCAGATGTTACTCTGTTATAATAATAGACTGCCTTTCTGCAGCACCATGTGAAGATATGAAAATAAAGGCTAATGCAACAGTGCAATTCTGTTCCACTGGAAAGAAGCAGAAAGTATGGTGGGACTTGCTCAAAGTCACAGATGTTGCTGAAAGAGCAGGGGATGCTGGTGTCTTTGTCTTGTTGACTGACTGATACTGTGTATTTTTTCATAATTAAGAAACTAAATTCTTGAAAAGCAAAGTTCCATAATTTCAAACTTGCCCAGGAGGAACAGCAGAGACATGAGTGTGGGTATACAGTTACATGAATAGGAATGAGAGGCATCAGTGACATGAATGAAGGAGGGAAAATGTCGTGGGTTTATTCTGAAAATGCAGAAAAAATACTTTTGATATTTTGTATAGCAAAATCACCTGGCTACCTATAAAAGGTGACTGAAAAGGTAAACATTGGATCATATTTTGTCTAGGGCATAAACCAAGATACAATCGCCTCCCTGAGCTGCTTTAAGATATTCTTAATTCCTTTCTGGTTTCTTGAGCATCTCCCTTGGAGATGCACAGATCTGAAATGGGTTGAGAGCTACTCAAACTGTTTATCCTCCTGCCCCAGGCAATCCCTGTACGTGGGGTGTTTGTTTAGGGCTACATCTTGCTGAGAAATTAATTCAATGGGTCCTTCACAACTGTTAGTTCACCAATACTAATGTGCAGATTTATGCCTTACTTCTCACATCAGAAGCCATAAACCATTACTCCTGTCCTGACAAATCCGCCTGACCCTTCCCTGTGTGCATCCTTTCTTTCTCTTCTAGCCATTTTGCATCCCACTTTTGTTTGTGAGCCCAGGGAGCAGGACAGCCAGTGTCTTGGTGTTACAGAGGGACTCCCCCCACAAACTCAAGGATCTCCTTTTGATACATGTGGCTTTTCAGCATTGCTCAGGCCAGCTCTGGCTCTCATGGTCTTCTTTCACACCAGCCAGGCTTGTTAAGACCAATATTTGCATCATTATAACTGAGCAACACCAGGGAGATGATGCCAGGGCTCTTGCTCACCTGGGAAGATAGTCTTGGACAAAGCTGGAATAACTCTTGCTGGGAATCTGACCAGTTAACGTGGCTAGTGAAGAGCACCCAATATTTCAAGCCTGATGCTTGCTTCACAGACAGCAAATGCATTCTGTGCAGCAGCAGTTCTGTTTATAGATGAAACAGTCTGCATTTTTCCTGCCTGTTTCTCTAATGTGTGTTTATTAGTAGGGCTGTTTCCAAGCAAAGGAGGATTTGAGGCCTGTCACTTTCCAGCATACAAACTCCTTCTTGTGTTGGTCAGCTGTTTCCAAACTGTGGTTCTTCTTGGAGGATGAATCACTGAGACTTAGACAGGAGGTGGTGAGATGGGTAGGATGGATCTTGTTAAAGGTTCTCTTTCACTTGAAGTGGCCATTGAATTTTAAAATGTTTATGAAGCAATAACCTATTCATTTACTTCCATTCGTTTGCTCCTTTCCTCCTCAAATCATAACCCATCGTGCCACCTCAGTTATTTTTATAGCCATTTGGTATTATCAGTGTATTCCCATGGATTCTGATAGCAGGTAAGGTGGGTGCAGCAGTAACAGGTAAAGCCTAGAGTGATGGGGTAGCCCTAAGCTCATGTAAATTATCCTGTAACAGAGAGGGTTACAGCTGCACAGCTTTTCTGTGGATCTGAATTCCCATAGTCCTGACATATTTATTGCCTGGAATTTAGGTCTTGCAGGTAGAGCAGAACACAGCATAAGAGAGATTGCATAAACAAAACTGACTGTCTGCAGAAGGTCTCTCAAACATTTTGCAAGAGCCATCTGCAAGACCTTTAATAATATGCATGACTAATACTGCCAAAGACCAACTGTTATCTCAAGCAGGATAAGAAGAAAGTTACAGAGAATTACTTACTCTTTTGAGCTACATGGAAAAGATTAGAATGGGGTTATTGAGATTGTGATGGTTGGTGATTGAACCACATGAAATATATTCAAAGCACTGAGCTCACATCTGTGGATTAATCCTTATTTGCTCTTCTAATGGAAATCAGTGTTATTATCTCCAAGTCATGAAGGGGAAACTGAAGTACAGAAAGTTAGTGTCTAAAGAATGTGCAATCAGTCAGGAAACACAACATACATCCTGACTTCCAGTGCTCTGTACAAGACTGCACACAACTATGGCTACAGCTCTGTATTTGCTTAACACTGTAAATATAGATAAATCTGTATTAAAAAATCACAGAAATAGTTGGATGGGTATTTTTTTCCCCAATAAGACAATAATTACTAGAACTAACAGTAGATAAGAACAGAAGGTAATACCTGGATAAGAAACTCTCAAGAGATTGCTTCTTATCTTCTTTGCAGACAATGCCCTCTTTTTTCTGTCTTTCCATGTCTTTAATTCGTGACTGGAAGGTGTCAATCAAGTCAAACACAGACTTCATTGCTATGGGTACTTCATAGTATTGCTGTTAAGAAAAAAGAACAGATGGATAAAAGGATGTACATATTAGCAGTCTTTCTGCATGTATCACAGCACTGCAGGATATATAGGGATTAAAGTATTCCTATTTACTCACAGGTAACAAGGCCTAAAACAGATTAAAAACCATGGAAAATATTACTGGTTTTACAGTCAGACTGTTCTTTGGAAGTGGCATATTTTCAGTGTTTGCCCAATGTGATAAGGCCAGGCCATTGCAGACAAGAAATTGTCATTGTATTTCTTTATAAAAGCATTCATCTAGAGCATTGTCCATACACAATGTGCTGTCATCATTCTGAGTGGCCTAACTGAGTGTTTTAGAATGCCAGGTACTACACTAAAACCCCTGCCACTGTGGGCTCCTGGTGTCAGCTCACCATGCCAGCAGAAGCCCACAGTTCCTGGAATCCCCTAACTACAGAAAATGAAGATAACTATTTAGTTCCTGAAAATTACTGTCCCTTTTCTTGTCCTCTAGCAATGACCAAGTCCTGCATCAGTCTCTGACATGCCTTGTGTGCAATTTCCTATATTTTTCCAAAGCCTTTTCTTTCAGAGTTGAAAGCCTCACCTTGACCTTCATGTCAGTGTCAGTCAGCACCATGAAGAAGTCATTGTAGGTCATCCCATACTCTTTCCTCAACTCACTGATGAGCTGCTGGTCCACAAGATCTTCATCCTCTATCACTTTCATGGGCTTTTCATTATCTTAATGTAAGACAAAAGAGAAATAAAATAGTCATGGAATCACACAGCACCTTCCCTTAAATTTCACCTTGAAAGAAAGGAGGAAATTAATTTCCCAGAAACCCACTTCAATATTCAACATCTCTGCTTTCTGTTGAAAAATCTTGGTTGCCTGCTCTTAACTGGAAAGTTCTTTTAGATGTTTTCAATACGCTTATATATGTATATACATTTACTAATCATTTCACCAGCTCCTGAAGTGCAGCCACATATGGAAGAGAAACTGTTCAAGAATTTAGGACAGAAGCTGGAACGCACCAGGAGAGATTTAGATTGGAGGTTAGGAAAAATTTCTTCACTGAAAAGGTTGTTAGGCATTGGCACAGGCTGCCCAGGGAGGTTTAAAAAATGTACTTAGGGACATGGTTTAGTGGCATGGGGGTGATAGGTAGATGGTTGGACTTGATGATCTTAGAGGTCTCTTCCAACCTTAAGGATTCTGTGATCGTGTGATATCCAAATTAAACAGGATATAGAATTTGAGACAGTAAAATATAGCCAGAACTATGTTAAATATATAACTAAATGTGTTTTGAGGTTGGCCAAAACACTAGAGTTAACCTTGCCAGTCTTAAAAAATTACAGGGGAGGTTTGGTGACTATAAGAAACCAGAAACTGTTTAATGTGTCATGAATACTGCAGCCCTAGCCCTTCAGCTCTCTTTATACCCTGCTGAAGCACTCCTTCTCCATCTACTTGCTGATGTTCATTTCCTGTTCTAGCACCCTGACAGGAAACCTAATTTTGAGAATGACTTATACATACTCACTTCTCTACCCTAAGAAAACATTCAGAAGCACTTGAAGAGAAAAAGACCTCTGAAGGCAGAGATATGAATCATGTACAAGACAGGCTTGTGGAGACACTGAGATTCCTTACTTCCCCTGGAAACAGGGTGTATTACAGCCAAGTCCTGAAAGCCTCTGTGTCATCTCATCTTCAGCTGTAGCATCCATCCCAGGACTATACAACTGTGTCAGTGCTGTACCAGGCCTCCATATGCAACTGTGGGCCTGGAAAGCTAAAGACAGGCTAAGTCACACACAAAATGACATGTTACCTGGGCACCAAAGAGCTCAGGATTTAGTGTTTGGGACAGAAATACTAGGTGAACTTCATGTAACGTTTAACTTACACCCTTCTAAGTTCCCTGCTTTTCTTCAACAAGTTAATCCCTCCTGTGAGAAATCAGCTGTTAAATACACATGTGTGGTTTAGGGAAAGTTTGGATGTAGATTAAGTTTGGAACAGACTGAAAGAGCATGGTCTATGTCAGAGTGAATGTGTATTTACTGGCCAGACTGGAGCTAAATATAATCTTAAACAGTCCACTGACATGCAGATGATGGGTCTAGGTACACAAAAAGTGAGCTTGAATAACCTTGGCCTGATGTGGAAAATCCTGTAGTGCTCCAGACTTTTCAAGGAGGTGCACAAATGGACAGCCTGGCAGGATTTGTTACTCACTGTCATTCAGGGACACAAGGCTCCTGGTCCCCTGCTAGATCCTCTCCCTCTGAGAGCAGTAAAGGCATGGCTGGAAGCCAGTCATAGGTTTGTAATCTTCTGGCCTGTTGTATGCCAGACCTGAAACACCCTGGAGCTGGTGTGATCCTGAGCTTTCCATTCCATCACACATCTCTTCCTAAGGTCTGGTAAAACCAGATGAACTTCGAGAGGATAGATGTGGTGGACTTCTAAGAAAACTAGCAGCTTTTATATTATTTCCTTCATCCTTATATTATTGCTTTTGTTCAGCCAAGCATTCACAATAATGTCAACCTTTAGACACGGACAACAGTGAGATTGTTTACATGATTCAAGAAACACTTAAGCTTAAGTGCTTTGCTGGACTGGGACATCAAGTCTTTGTCCAAACCCTACTGCTCTGAAAGGAAAGGTTCCCACTGGCTTTGGTGGGTACTTCCTCAGGACCTGAACCAGTTGTTTTAAAGCTGCCTAAGAGAGATGGATGACCAGAATCACCTGTCTATATGGAAACACTGAATGTTAGGGAGGTGTTACTAAATATGGCTGAATAAGCTATTTTGCAAGGCCTGCATAGTCAGACTTACAGTGCCTCCAAAACCTCCAAAGTCATACTATGTGTCTAAGAGCATTGTCCAGATGCTTCTTGAATTCAGTGAGAGTTCATGCCTTGACTGCCTCCCTCGGGAGCCTGTTCCAGTGCTCCACCACTCTCTGGGTGAAGAACATTTTCCTAATATCTAGCCTGAACATCCCCTGGCACAGCTTCATGTCATTCCCCTGGGTCCTGTCACCAGAGAGGACAGATCAGCTCCCACCCCTCCTTCATCCCTGGTGAGGAACATATAAACTGTGATGAGGCCTCCCCTCAATCTCCTCTTCTCCAGGCTGAACAGACCAAGTGACTTCAACCATTCCTCATATAGCTTCCCCTCCAGACCCTTCACCATCTTTGTGGTTCTCCTCAGGCTACTCTAACAACTTCATATCTTTCTTGTATTGTGGTGCCCAAAACTGCTCACAACACTCAAGGTATGGCCGCACCAGCACCGATTAGAGGGGAACTGTGACCTCTCTTGTTCAGCTAGCAATGGAGTGCTTGATGCAACCCAGCACCCAGCTAGCCTCAGATAAATACAGAAGGGGAATAGTTAGTGTGGAAGGACGAGAAGTAAGTTTGAAAGTGCAATGGACCACAATAAATGATCTTGCTTAGATGTTGACCCAAGCTCGGGAGATTTCTCGCTCTGTTGTCTGTATTATGCCTACAAGGTGGAAAGAAATCATTAAAAAATAAAGAACCTAGCTGGAAGTGGTCAATTTTCATGCTGCTGTTGTTCATGGTGCCAAAAATTGTAATGACTGAGATCTTCCTCGTTGCCATCTTGCAGAAGCTCTCCAGATATTCGTCTCGCTGCTGTACATACATGGTGTTGTCTGCCTTGGGGGTTGTGATCAGCTGTTTGGTGGCAGAGACAAAAGAGTTTATTAGTAAGGAATGAAGCCAATGAGTCTTTTACTGAAGGAGAACTAGTCGCTGTCTGTGAAGTAGGCTTTCTTTTCCATAGAGCTGTTAACAGCTCTGTGGCCTTATTGTGCCAGGACTATTTTAACCCAGATGCAGTATATACACTGCATCTGTCTGTATTTGCATCCACCTGTGTGTATGTGCATGTGCATATATCTGCATGTATGAATGTTATATACAAACTGTCAGTCAGCATTTCATTACCACAGAGAAATAAACAAAAAAAAACCCCAAACTCCACAAGCCAAGATTTCTCAAGATTAGTAAGACTGCAATAAGAGCCTCATTATAGAGAGGTGGGGCTGCAGGACTCAAAACCCATGCACTTTTTTCAGTTTGCCCTTGGTGAAGCCATGCTCACTTGAATCACCTCCCTGTCCTCCATGTGCCTTAGTGTAACTTCTAGGAAAATCTATTCCATGATCTTCCCAGGCACAGAGGCAAGGCTGAAAGGTCAGTAGTTCACACAGTCCTCCTTTCTTCCCTTTTTAAAAATAGGTACAATGTTTCCCTTTTTCCTATATATACCATTAATTGAGCTTAACCTAGACCGAGCTTCTAAATTCTGAATGTTTGGGCTTCACACTGATATCTGCAATCTGAAATCCTCAGTAATGTGTAGGACTTCAAATCCTCAAATGGAGAGGGAGAGACTGAAACAATGTGCTTAGGAGTCAGTCTATCAAAGCAGCTGAAAGATGAATGTATAGTAAAAGCAGTGGGGAATAACACAGGCAGAGCCACTTCTGCAGCAATGTGGCCTAATTCTCTAGAAAGGGAGTGTGAAGACTCATGAACGACAGAGTTCATCTAGCTGGAAGGACTGACCTTGTGAGAACTGAACAGTTTGATAGGAAAGGATCCAAATAGGCAAACATGTGGATCCAGAGCAGCTTTAGAAGTTCCTTGTTTTCCACATATGCCACGTTTGGCAAGGAGATAGTAGAGTTCAGCTACAGCTTTGACTGATGACCAAATCAAGCCTATTCTCCAAGAAACTTCAGAGCAAGCAGGCTGAGATGATACTAGATACTGGAAAAGAGAAGTGCATTGTGGCCTAATCATTTATCTTCAGGGAGTTTTGGCCTGACAGCCTGAGATTGTGCAATTCATTTCCTAGAGATCCAGCTGAGAGGTGGCCTAGTACCAGAAGGTTCAAATATCAGACCATCCTTTAAGCTGCCAGGATTGTGTTGGTGTAATGCATTAGCAGGCTGACATCTGTGAGCTCTGCTTTTGGCTCTTTTTACAAATTTGTTTTTGTTTGTCCTGATGCTACACATATTCTTGGAAACCACAACATCAAGATATTTCCAGAGAGCCCAGACTTCTGTGGAGTTTCTCTCTCTGAGCTTTTGATTTGGCTAAGTATTACGCAACAAGTAATTAATAAGCATTATGTGCAAAATTCAGTCAAGTTCAACTTCTCAAATATATGGCTTTTCTCCACTTCCAACATGTTGGAGAAAGCAAGTCTGCTAGCTCTGCACAGCCATTACAGTTGGAAAAATGGAGAAGGGAAGAAGAAAATTACCTCCTACTCAGGTCTGTGAATCATCAGCAAAATGACTAATTAAATTCCAATAGTTCAATTAATTAATGGTACAATTAAATTGCCAGTCAGGGGAATTGTCTTTTGGCTGATGTAGTTGCTAAGCCACTCTCTAAGGTATTTGAAAAGTTATGGCAGTCAAATGAAGTCCCTGGTGACTGGAAAAAAGGAAACACTTCAGCTAAATACAGTAGAAAGAGCTGTGTGAACTACTGACCTGTCAGCCTCACCTTTGTGCCTGGCAAGATCATGGAATAGATCCTCCTAGAAGTTATGCTAAGGCACATGGATGACAGAGAGGTGATTGAAGACAGCAAGCATGGCTTCACCAAAGGCTGAGACAGTTGGGATTATTCAGCCTGGAGAAGGCTGTGAGGAGACCTTTCAATACTTAAAGGGGGCTTTTAAGAACGATGGGACAGACTTTTTAGCAGGGCCTGTTGGGACAGGAAAAGGAATAAGAGTTTTAAACTAAAGGAGGGTTGATTTAGACTAGATACAAGGAAGAGATCTTTTTTTTACAATGAAGGTGGTGAAACACTGGCACAGGTTGCCCAGAGAGGTGGTAGATGCCCCATTCCTGGAAACATTCAAGGTCAGGTTGGATGGGGCTCTGAGCAGCCTATACTAGATGAAGATACCCCTGCTCCCTGTAGGGGTTGCCGGTTGGACTACATGACCTTTAAAAGTCACTTCCAACCCAAAGCATTTTATGAGTCTATTAATTTTAGTTTGGCATCTTAGCTATATTTATTGGACTATGAGGCATGAAAGCCAAAGCTATGTTTGTGACACTGACTATTGGACAATAACTGTAAAACAGGCCAGCTTACAGTGGAATAGTTGCAAGAAACCAGATCCCACAATAATATTTTTAAAGAACTAATTTTTCAAAGTGTACCTTTCAGAGTATGTGCCATCTGCCAGAAAAAACATTTGCACTACAGCTAAAACTGTTTCCTGTCCCAGGTGAAGTGCTTTTTTAGATAAGTAGTTGGAAAAACATACAACATTATTAAACCCTGGGACAAGTAACTGCAGACCATGCCGAGTTTCTCAAACTTGAAATGTTACCATACTGTTATAGTTTAATAAAAACAGCGGGACGAAAAAGCAAAACAAAACAGAGTTTGCACGAGATCTCTGAAGATGTCTAGGAGATTTGAATGCCAAATTCCCAACACAAAGAATAGCAAATGTAACAACCCCTACCTCAGGGCATTTGATCATAGGCCTTTGTGCATATCCTCAGTCAGACATGCACTAGTACTGCCAAGCTACCTGGCTTGCTTCCAGTTTTAGGACACCAGCACCAATATAAAAGAAGTGTGCCAGCTGGCAGGACACAGTGAGCATCGAAATGTGGTAACATTGGCAAGTACCCCAAAGTGACGAATGGATGTAATCCACACTGGTGCCTCATTTTATCGATCATAACTGTACAGATCCTGACACCTACATATCCACCACAAACAAAATAATCTGATGGCTATATGGTGGCTGATGGAAGCAACTGGGAAGAGGTTTTAGCCTAATTCATGGCTGACTGATGTTCATATTGCATATAAGGTTTCCAACATGAGGCTGCGAAAGCTTCCTTATTAGAAATGATCATTTGGGTCTAGAAATTTTACTTCTTAAACAAGAGCACCAAAAAGGAATAATGCAATACCACCATAAACTTTCTGTTCCACATATTCCTACTAGGAATCTTCTCTACTAGGAGGGAGATACGACTTCACTCAGGTAATCAGATGAATGAGTTACTTACAATGAGCCGCCTTTTGCCTTCAAAATATTCCAGGAGGTCTGTCACTGATTTCCTGGGAGGCTGTAGGAAAGGCTTCTTCTTGGGCTTGGGGAAATCCTCATTTTCAGTCCTGCTCCCCTTCTTGTTCTTCTTGCTACGATCTTTGTCCTGCTTGCTCTTTTTCTCAGTTTTGTCCTTCTTGGACTGCTTCTCACTCTTCTGCAGCTTGTCAGGTCTGTCCTTCTTCTTCTTCTTCTCAAGTTTATCCGTGCGCTCATGCTTCTTTGATTCTTTTCCTTTCTTTGGGGCAATATTTCCTGTTGCAAACTCTTCCTCTAAATGGGAGCTAGCAGGTTTGCTCGGGTCGTATTTATCTTCATATTCATTGCTCAGTATCTTTTCTTGGGCTTTCTTTTTTGGTGGTTTAGTCTTAGTTGGTTTGTGTTGCCCTGGTGCAACATTCAGGTCCCTATGGTTATAGTCCTTTCTGTCTGTTCGGTTATCTTTAAATCTACCCACATTTGCCTTTGTATAGTGCACTGAGGGAGCTGTTGGGACTTCTGTGAAGCTGTCATAGCGGGCAGCTTTGCTTGGTTTCCGGGTGGCCACTGGGTTTTTCTCCGTGTGGCCACGCTGCCGGTCCCTGCGGTTTGCTTTCCAGACACGAGAGTAGAAATCCTCAGAGGCTGTGACTTGTGGCGTGGTGGTATCAGGGGCTACTGGCAGTCTGTGGTACTCTGTAGTGGAATGTGACTTTGTGGTCCAGGTCCTCTGTGTGGTAGGGAGGGGTGTAGTTGTTGCTGTAGATCGGCTTGCTGTTGTCACTGTGCGTGTGGTGGCAGAGGTGGTTGTGGAAGTGGGAGGGAGGGTAGTGGTCCTGACTGTAGGCAGAGGAGTGGACACTGTGGTTGTCATTGGTTTCCTCACTGGTTTGGTCCTTGTTGGCTGGTTATTGCTCTTTCTTGGCTCCTCCTTCCTTGCTGACACCTGGACATGTCCACCACCAGGGGACCCGTTATTGCCTTCCTCAACCACCTGTCCCTCCACCCCGGCTGCTTTGCAAGACTGGATGAAGCCCTTCTGCCTCATCTTCTCAATTTTTCTGATAGGGTTCTGATCAATGACCTCATACATGGCCTCTAGCCTGACTGGATAAGGATACCTTTCTTCCACCTGCAGAGTTTTCTTCAACAGCACCATGCCAAATTTCCCTTTCTCCAATTTTAGAAAGCTCATGAGCTTAGGAATGAGGGCAGGATCTAGTGGCTGCTCCAGGATTTTTCCTTCATTGGTTATCCTTCTGACTTTTCCCCCTTCTTCACCTTCTTCATGGAACAACACAATCTGCTGAATGTGCCTTTCAGCCAGTTCGCAGTAAACATCGTTCTTCAGCAGGCTCATCATGAGCCGGTAATAGCCCTCAGAGGCATGGGGGGCAGAAATGACCCACACCCGATTTTTTCCAGCAAAGCTGGCCAGGACATTTGGGGAACTTGACCCTGAAGGGAAACGTACCACTCGTGACTGTGAGGCAGAGGATATCCCTTCATCCTTAATCATTTGAGACTTGGAGTATTTGGCTTCAGCTGTGAGTCTCTGTATTCGTCTCATTCTGGTCCCCATGCCCTTGGCATGGGAACCTGATTCCCATTGCAGGAGATTGGCAGGTGCCATTGGAGTTGCTGAAGAATCCCTCTTGGTGACTGGGTGTTGGGGATTTGGGCTTGAATTCCTCAGGGAAGCTCCAGACTTTCTCAGGAGGCTGCTTGAAGCCCTGTAAGCCAGGGGCACTTTCCTAACTCCATGGCTCCCTCTCTCTGCTAGCCTTCCCATTTTCTCTGAGCCACACACTAGCCACGCTGCCCACAGCAGGGCTAAGCTGAGAGCTGGCCTCCAGTTCATTATGCAATCTGCTTGAGGGGAGGGGAAGAAAGAGAAAAAGTTAGATGTTAACAGCATGATGATATCTTGCGCAACAGATTAAAAAAGCAAGGCATAGGCTAGCCAATTTTGGGGATTTAAAAGTGCTGATTACACCTCATCCTGCCCTGGTGCCTTTGTACACTTTACAGTTATTTTTGAAAAAGCACAAAATGGATCATTTCATGCAAAAATGAGATCATCCATGTGTACCATGACTCTGCCTGTCCAAAAGGACATTGTGATCTGCATCCTTCTCTCTGTCTCTCTCACGCTCTCACACACACACATGCAAACACGCACAGAGAAATGCTCCAGTACACAGAGCAGAAAGCCAAGAATTTGACTTGAGACTTACACTCCCAGGGAAGTTCCCCTTCCAGAGGCAAGGTTTCACGTCTTCTTCCTTTAAAAGGAGACCAATGCCATACAGCTTTACTGCTCCCCAGTGATTTATCCTTACACAGCTCAACAGGTCCCACAGCCTGTCTGTCTCCCCGTTTATCTTTGAACTTTCTTCTTCTTCACCTTCTTGACAAGTAGAATGAGGTTAGGGGAAATTTCCTTTGGGATCTCTGCTTCTCCATTTACCTGCAGGTCTGGCTTTTTGCTGTACTGATCACTCACGCAGGCAGGGATTTCATTTAAGAAAAGGAACTCCCAGCTGCTCCAGATCTCTCTCTTTTAAAATTCCCAAGCCTCCTTCCCACTTTTTACTTCCTCAGTCCAGTTTAGCTCCTTTGTTTCCAGAGAGGAAAGCACCAGCATTAATATATTTTCCAGGCTGAAGAAAAACACAGGAATGTCATGCTGAAAAAAAAAAGGACGCTTCCCTTTCCCCTTGCTCCACACTTCGACAAAAGCAAATTGTAAAATACTTGTCTTTTCTTCTCTTTCCTTTCTTGGCTGGCCACGGTCCCAGAAATGTCAGGGTAACCCTAGCCCTGCTCCGAACCAGCCTCAGACAACGGTGGCCACTGGAAATGGGGGAAACTTCACTCAGGATTTAACAGCTCAGCAGAACCCGCCTCCTCCCCACTCCAACACAGGGAGGGAGGAGGAGGAAGGCTCTGGAGGCTGAAATACTGCACAGCATCACAGAGCACTTCAGAGAGGGTGACTCCAGCTTTAACTCTTTCCTTCACGTATCGCAGCTCCCTGGCGCTCCCCAACCTTGTCTTTCTCTTTCCTCCCATTAGAAGGACAGTGTCTGGATGAAAAATAGTCATGTGAGAAATGTGTTTCCCCATCAGTGTCAATAATACTTCTGGTATTATTTTTTTAACCCCATTATTTCTGCCTCCTGCTCTGCTTTTCCTTGTTTGTTTGCTTTCTGGGACTTTTCCACTGAAATCCTATTTCTCTTCACTTCCCAATCAATTTCTCTTTCAGGTTTTCATGTATGTCAGTGTAGTCTTTTCTGCAAACATCACATGGGCATGGCTGTTTGTTTATTTGTGGTTTTTGAAGACATCATGATGTTTATTATTGTGGTAAAATAAGAGATGTATGTATTTCCTAGGTATGCGCACTAGCAGTGAAAAAAGAAGAAAGAGAAAAGGTGCAGAAATAGCTCTAAAGATATCGATAAAGACAGGGTCATGTCCTTTGCTCTCCCTTTATGGTGTAAATGACACCATTCTATTAAGCTGACGTAAACTGGCATAGCTATGCTGCCAACACCTGGTCTTTAGAAGATTTATATTGGCTTCATGGTGTCATGGACCTTCAGTGTAAAACACCATTTAATTGTAGTTGATGGATAACACCTAAAACCATCCAAGACCTTAATACTACTTTTACTGTTTTCCAGTATTTCACTTATTTACAGAGATGCTGCTACATTTCCATGAGAACATACTGGATTTGACTTCAGTTATCTTGGGGGGAGTGAAAGTGTACCTTTTACTTCCCTTGAAAATAATGCTTTGAGGATAAAAATCTGACTTTTCTTCCTCTCTTTCCTTACTTCATTTTTATTTTAAGTTGTCCAATGCAGGGATAAACATGAGTAGTGGTTTTGCTAATATGTGTCCACAGTTTTTACATTCTGTGGCCAGTGGTTTGCCCTGCAGGTAGGGGAGGATGCTGAATGTCTGTGCTCACATTAACATGAGTGCAAAAATGTTCAGCCTCTCCCAGATATCATCTCCTACATCCACTGGTAGGTAGGAGGACTGTGCCTTTCACAAGGATCACAAAACTGGAGTTTTGCAGAGCAAGGGTGGGTAACATTTTCCACTTAAGTTAGTGGTAGGTCTGCTGGTTTATTAATCTTGACAAGCAAAAAATGGCTCTGAACATTACTCCATTTCATTCCGACATTTTGAAGAAACCATATTTCAAAATCAGGTTTTAATTTCAGTGTTTCCTCCAGCTTTATTACAAAGCTTTAAAAAAGAAGTGACCGTACAGAGCTGAAGGCAAATATTTAGGAAAATCATTTAAAAAAAAAACAAACAAACCAAACAAAACTAAATTACCTCCATTTTCTTGAGTTTGGTGACAATTTGAATCCACACAGAGGCAAAACATCACTTATCTGCTTAGGTCTAATGAAACCAAGAAAAACACACTCGGGAGATGACAACAAAGCAAAGAAAGAGATTTCCATACTAGCTCTGCTCTCTATTATAGACATGCTAAAGAATTTCTGTGAGGACAGAGAGCTTTGCTCTCTCAACCTGATCACAAAAGTAGCATGCTACAGAATCTGTGTTAAATGTGTCAAAGGGTGGCAGATCAGTGCAGATGATAGATTGTAAGGCAGATGTAGAGAGAGACTAGCACACAAGAGCCATGGGGATTATTCTCAAGGCTAATGTTTGTTGCTATCTTCATCTGAGGTGAGGAATAACCTTGAAATGACTGCTGGAAATACTTGGCAACAGAATTTCTTAGAAAGTAAATAATTTACACAGGCTAACATGGGACTCCTGGTAAAGTGAATATGTATTTTAAAGGACCAATGAAAAGTCATACAGCAAGAAGTGAAAAAATATATGAAATATGCATGATAGGTGTAGATGTGGTGCTTAGTGACATAGGTTGGTGGTGACTTGGTAGTGCTAGGTTAACAGTTGGACTCAATGTTCTTAAAGAACAATATCCGAGAAGGCAGCTATTCTGTCAGGGATGAAGTAAGGGCATTAAAAGTCACAGTATATAATCCATTGGAAATAAGATTTAGGTGAGATACTGCAGCAAGGAGAAAGTCTGCCAGCGTGCCAAGGAGAAGTTGGGGACTTACACGTTGTGTCAGTGAGGTGGTTCATGCTATTCACATCAAGCTCTTTCCAAAAACATTGCAGGGTTCAACAGGTGACCTGGTGCCTGGATATGATCTTGTTGAAATGGAGGTGGGGGGATAACTATGTGGAAGTCATAGCCACACCTTGGTTGTGATTTTCTCATGCACACACACAAAGGAGACTTCTGAAAATAAATTGCTTTTTTAATCCAGCAGAGGAAGGCAGAAGGGTAACCAATGATTAGGAATTAAATCTTGACAAATGCAGAATTGAAGTAACTGCAATTACTTGCAATTTTTAATAATGATCTCAGTTAACCCCTGGGATAATTTCCTCAAGAATGTAGTGGTTTTCTGCTGTTTAGTCTTCAAATCAAGGCTCTAAGAGAGCTTCTTGGCCGGACTGAAAGCCATGGCAAAAGGATGGAATGAGATCCCTATGGACGCATCTATATAGGAAATTTGAGATCAAAAGAGCACCCACCCCTGAAGAGTGTAGCTCTCGGGAGGCTTATGGAAATGAATACTTCAGCCCACTGAACTGACATGAGCAATTTGAGAAAGGTGGAATGCAATGTACAAACCCTGTAGCCCTCAGAGTGGTTTTAATAAGGAACTGAAAGTTAATGCTATGCCCACAAAGGGAAAATATATATCTGTTTAAACACTGTGAGTATGTCTATATTCTAGTTTAGAATATATTTATTTATTTAATATAAATAAATTTATAGTAATAATTTTTATATAATATGTTTAATAATTATAATAATAATTGATTATTAATAAATTTAAATAATATAAATATTATTTAAGTATTTGTATATTTATTTACTTTATAGTCAGACTTAAAATACATATATATCGTGTGTGTCAAGGAGTGTGCACACAGATACACTGTTTCAGCTGCTAAGGAATTAATGGGAAAGTCAACTGCCTCCTGAACTAGGTTTCTTTCTACAAAACCTGGAGAAATAAGGAAGCAACAACAAGGAGACAGCCAGAGGAGCAAGTGGGAAGAGCTTTCTTTTTCAATAGACTTCCAGGCAATCCTCCAGAGAGTGTGGGAGGAACTGCTTACAAGGAAGGTGAAAGGAGGCAAAAGGCTTGGAAAAACTTTGTACAGTGCTGGGGAGCTGGTAGCTAGATAAGCAGGTGTAGGTTCCCCTGGCAGTGCTGGTGGGGGGCTATTAGAGTAGAGAGTACCAGAGCCTGAATCCTGTGAAGCAAGACATTGTTGATGCTCTAAGAAGGGACAAGAACCCTGCTGGCTCTTCACTTTCCTGAGAAGGGAGGAGGCTATTATCAGTGATCTTGACTGGGGTCACAACCCAGCTAGCAGCTGGGGAAATAACAACTAAGAGTGTAAACAGGGGAACTGTGCTGCAGGCACCTGTCTGTAAGCAGGAAAAGGAGTCAGTACAGGGAGGCTTTCAAAAGCAGTGACCCATAATAAAAAGAGCAATGCCTGTTTAGTCAGATCAAGCTCCTAAAATAGAAAGGCACTTTTGATAAATAGGTTGGCCTCATTTGAGTCTTCACTTTTTAAATATACATTTTTCTGTGGAGTCCCCAGGAATGTTGCTTAGAAACTGGTGGTGCAATGTGAGACTTCAGGCTTTAAAAAAATATTACAAACTTTAAAATTAAATGTTTTAAACTGCAGGCTAAGCCTCCTAGGTACTGACAGGGGTGCTCAGCCCCAAAGGTTCAGGCTGTATTTGAGACACAGTGAAATTCTTATGTCTGGGTGTTATTATTGGTCTGTGCTCACGCTGACCTTCCGTTTAACACCTCTCCTTGTTCAGTTTACAGAGCTTCCTGGTGAGAGGAAGGCTCTCACATAGACCCATTTCTTGTTCTACATCTGCTTGACATCTGGGATGTAAATGTCAGCCAGGAAGAACAAAACATCATCTGGCCAGGACTGACAAAAGTCCTACCCCAAACTGACTGGTGCAACTAAGAGATGTGTTATACACGAGAGCAAATGAATACAAAGGTTGCCATCTGCCGGCCTTGCAGACAGTGTTACCTAGTCACAAACTGCTGGGAGTGATGAAACAGTTGCACTGTACTGCAAATGGTTTCTCAATGATACAGCTCCTAGGTGCAGCATTGGGAAAACAACAGAAAGTAGTCTTGGAATAGTCACAGACAGTCACAGAAATAGTTCTTGAAATGATTAGGAAAATGAGACTTCATTAGCTCCAATCATCAATGAATAGGACCAATGTCCCTCTTTTACATTAGTATAATCCCACAGTACAGGGAAGCAGTACTACTGGCATCTCGTGATGCTGAGGTTCAAGATTGTTCCATGAAGTGCCATTGGTTACCTCTTCCAAATCACATGCCTGCACAGCTAAATGAATTTGGCCATGGCAATTAAATCATTAGTTGCAAGGGCCTGGATTGTCCTCTCACTTCTGCACCCCTACACCAGAGGGCTTTATGCTAGCCTAAGTCTGAACGCTGATCCATGCCACCTCCTTTCTCTGGCATGCTTTCTTTGTCCTCCCTTCCTTTGTCTGGGAAACTGCCAGCTGATGTTGAGCCCTTCTGAATAGAGGGGAAATTCTCTCCTGGCTCTCACAGCCTCATTTTGTGGTACAAAGCAGATTTAAGCAGGATAGAAGCTGGTGCTTATGCAACTTCTCTTCGCACAAATACTAGGACTTGGATTCTTAATGCAGACCTTCCAGGTCTGATCTCTTCGACAGCTGTTTTGTCCAAATGCAATCACTTATGGCTTTTCACACTTGGAATAAGATCAAGTAAAAGCTGTCCTGCAACACAATCAGCTCATTCACTTACCAGAGAAGGCTCAGCTTGCTTCTTCACTGCTAGAGGATCTTCAATAAGATTTCACCAGAAAACAGAGCCCACTGATTCAGATGGGATGGTTCCTTACATATTTGTGGGCCTCATTATCTATCCTAATTTGTATCTGATTTACAAATATTTTTCTTGCACTCTGTAATTTAAATTAAAAAAAAAAAAGTTTGGTTTTATTTTTTTAAAGACTTGTTTTGATTATAAAATTGAAGGGTTAGGAGTAGAGGAGGATCATCTTTAAAAACCAGACTGTACTATGGTTCAGCAATAAAAGAGTCTTCCAAAACAGGGCTGTGCTCAGTGATTACTCTCAGTAATTATGTGTCAGAATGCTTTGGGAATGAATACAAAAAATTACTAGTTACAGGGCTGCATGCATTCTTGTCCTAACAGTCGTTGCTAGTCAGTGGAGGTGATTCAAATCCTCTGGGGGTTCTAAGTCAAAAAAACATTTAAACATGTGCTGAAGTTTCACCTCACTTTGGCGCTTGCATGGCTTTATGGAGGGAAGGAAAGGCAAGGCAAAAGGCTGAAGCAGAATGAGAATTTAATGTTTATGTCCCTTTGCTTCAGATTAGACTGAAGACAGTTCAAGCCTGAAGGTAATAGCTGGAAGTATTATCATGTGATGTACCACTCTTCCTGCCAGGCTGTTTATGCTCATTTGCAGGCATTCCTTGTCCTTGTCTTTATTTATATGCTGTCAGTCACATTACAGTATTTAACCTTTAGTGGAATCACTCTTTTCTTTTTCCTTCATGTGAATAGGCACTCCTATGTCTCACTCAGTAGCAGCCTGTGGCTCTTCCTCCTCTTATTTGGACTTAACTAGATCTTTTCTGCCAGATGTTTTTGGCATCTTTCCCTGGTGGGTGGCAAAGGAGGGAGGCACCCATTGCAGTGGGTGCTCTGACTGTCAAGTGCTCCACAGACCAGGGATCATAAAAATGGAGACAAGGAATACAAGCAGTTAGAGGCTCATGGCTCTTAAATTCTTTCCTTGAGCTAATTTTCAGCAGCAGTGTCTGCTACCCATCCCTTGGAGAAGCACACCAGGAGACAGAGGAGTGGGCAAGTATCTGCTTAAATTCCAGCATTTAGAAAATTGTGTCAAGACCTGTGGAATCATTTTGAGTGAAATGAATATCCCACAGCCTCCTGTATGGGGTTCAGTTTGCTTTGGGAAGGCCCATGCCAGCCTCCTGAAGATGCTGCTTGGCTGGTGAATACAGTTCTTCTTGTTGCTTTGCAGAATTTTGTTTCCCTTCTGTGGCTATGTAGGGGCAGAATCTACTCACCTGGCAGAGGGGCTAAATGCCTAATTTGGTTAGTCTTATCATTCCACCAGTCTACAGGGATATGAATCCAGTGACCTTCCTGTACTAATTCTGGAACCAGAAATAGACACAGAATGATGTAGGCAGCTTGTTTTCAAACCATAATTCATGAGATGATGGGGAATGGTCAGCAGCTGGCAACAGTGCAATGTTGACTGCTCTAGTGCTTTCAACTAAGAACATGTGAAGAGGAAGCAAAATGGTGTGAGAATTTCTGAGCCATGACATTGATTCAAAAGGTCTGGGAAATAGGGGTTTTGTTATTTGCTTTTTTTAAGGTCTTTGGCCCAATCTCAGCTCAGGTCAGAAGAAAATCCAACATGGTGCTGTGTGGATAGGTTTCCACCAGGCCAAAAAATAACAATGCAGTTGAATGCTATTGGTTTCCCTAAGAGAAAAGACAAAGAATAAAAAAGGATTTAGGTCCCTGATACAGTGTCTTACACTGAGGCTATGCCTATATGCATCTCTGTTTTGTTTGGTAATACTTGTACTAATTTGAGTCAAATAATAGAAAATCTAGTGGTTTGAAATTGCTGAGGTTGTCTACTTGACAGGCAATAAATTCACATAAACAAAATTGGTGCAGAAGGGATTAGGATATACAGCAGAGCTAGAGGGTAGTCTCTGCCATACACAGTCAGTGTCAATATTTTCATTCAAGATAAAAAATACTTTTTAAGGGTGGAAGAACTTACGCACACAAATTCCACAGCTCAGCTTTACACTGCAGCGTGAGACACATTTTTCACAGTTATTGACAAAGGACATTCCAGCAACTAGTGAGATCTGGATTTCATTATATATTTTGGAATACAGTGCAAAAGTACTATCTGCCAGAAGAAATGTGGTCAAAGCATGTTTTATTAATATATTGCTGCTGTTCTTGGATTATGCCCTGTAGAGGCTCACATCTGAAATGACACATCTGATAGGTTAGACATTAGATAACATTTCAAGGTTTATTTTTTGGATGTGATTCCCTTCCAATACACTGAGGCCATGTGTATCCCTGTTTTTAAGCATCCAGAGACAAACTGTTGCTGCTCTTCTCCAACAGATGATTGCTGTAGGCTGTATGTGGAGCACATCAGTGCTCGTGTACTAGAAGCACTAGTATTACTATAGTGCAGTAAGTTTTTACCATTGAGTTTGATATCCCCTGTACCTGCTGTATGACTAGAGAATGACTTCCAAGTCCAGACAGCTTCTATCTAAAGACATGGGATAAAGCAGTCCAATGTTGTCAACTTTTTTATCCAATGAATGAGCTGAGTCACAGGAGAAACAGTGGCAGGAGGCTTGTGCTCAGCAGGCTGGAAGACCAAAATAAGTGCATTTATTTCCCTGTCACTTCACCTTAGAGAGTTATATCAATGACAAAATCTCCCTGACAATTCATCATCTCCAAAAAGAATGTAAAAGAGAGAAAAATCTGTGTAAGAGATTTCTTCAGAGAGATACACAGAAAGGGCTGATATTTCCATTGCTGGTTTTGCAATCTTATCTTTATGTTAAAGGCAGCACTGATATAAACCTATATGTGTTCCTAATATATATGAACCCAGCTGCCTTGAAATCAATGGCAAAGTTCCTGTCTTCAGTGAAGCCTCCTGGATTTTACTCATATTTTAGGATACAATTGAGCTGAAAACTTCAGGGAGATTATAGCCTTCCAAAAATTAAAGAGGAGAGAGAAAGAAATGAGAAAGCAAATATGTTGTGAAAGAGATCCCAGGTGAAATAATTGGTCCAAGTTTTCATGTCTGGATGTTGTTATTTTTTCCATAATTACTATAGCAAGCCCCTGCTTCCACTTAGGGAATGTGACCTGGAATTTTTCCAGTAGCAATGGAAATTTAACACACAAATGACCAGAAATGTTAAAGTGGCTTTAGTCATATGTGTCAGCACTGGGAGAATCAAGGTTTAGCAGATAGCATTTAATCAAATACAAAATTTTGTACTTATGTGTATCCATGCACTAAAAATGGAGAGCAAGGAACTGAAAACCACTGTCTACCAAGAAGAGATTGTTTAATTACCTAGTAATGTACAGTCACGTAGGCATGGATGAAACATGATTTAGATGTCTTATTTCTTGCAGATATCTTAGAATGTCACATTGTTGGAGCAAGGATTACACTGATACTGCCTTCAGCTGTGAAGGGATGTGGTACAACACATCTAGTGCTGTTGGAAATGCCACTGTATTTGGACCTCTAGTTCTCTTCATTGTCCTTTTTACAGAGGTGGATAATATTAAATGGTTACATAATGCAGATTCTTATAAAGTCACCAGCTCAGTTGACAGAATCACAGAATCAATGTTAGGGGCTGGAAGGGACCTTTGGAGATCCTCTAGTCCAACCTCACTGCCAGAGCAGGTTGCATAGGATGGTGTCAAGTCAGGTTTGGAATATCTCCAAAGATGGGCCACATTAACCCCTCTTCCACCTTATCTCCTTCCTCTGCCCTCACCTCCCCTTTCCTGCCCCATTTCCTTGCTCTTTTCCCGCAACTCACAGAGCACCTGGGCTCAGTTGCAGACCACTCCCCTCCCCACCCTCTCCCTCCCCTCCCCACCCTCTCCCTTCCCAGGTGTGGCTCTTTGCCCTCCCACCCCCTGCCCTTTATCTCCCGCAGGAAGGGGAGCAGCCCCAGCTGCGCCCAGCCGGGCTGAGGGAGGCAGGAGACTCCTCTTGGCATCACCGGTGAGTTCCCCATGGGTGCACCCTGCTTGGAAGGGGGGGAGAAAGGCTGGGGGGCCTGCTGGCCCCCCAGCCAGCTAGGCAGGCGTGGGAAGAGGAGTATTGGTAGCCACTTCAGCATCACTCGTGGGTGCTACTTCAGCTCCCATAGGGAATGGTTTTCTAATCTCCAGAAGCATGAGGCCATATATTCCCAAAATGATTGTTTTCCCTTTATCTTGGAATCATACTATTACAGCTGACAAAACCTTATTTTTGTTAACTGCTGAGAATTTGTTTATGGAGTAGGGTTTGATGATTTTATTCATAGTGTCTGTTAATAGCCTGGCTGTGGCCAGGATGCTATTGTACCTGCAACAAAAAAATCTTGGACATCAAGAAAATGTTTTCTTAAGGGAGATTATAAAACCTGCTGAAGACACTTGGTGGATAGATGAATGCAAGAGCCCAAGGGATGATGAAAGAATGGAGGCAGGAGTGCCAGGCTATTGTAGTAGCCTACTAGTGGCCTAAGTTATGTTAATTAACTCAGTAGCAGTGGTGTGGGTGTATCTTAGCAAAGAGAACATTTTAGGGATTTTTAAGGAATAATATAAAGAAGAATGAGCATTTTCCCCCCAAATGTAAGTGGCAAAATGTTATTTGTCAACAGCAAGAAGCAAAGGAAACTCACTACAGAACTAAACTTTCATTACTTAGTTCATTTAAGGCAAGATCTCAAGTTTTTGTCTTACAGAGGTATTTCCTTATTGCTGTACTGGTAGCCAAAATCTGACATCTGTAAGACTAACATCTGCATGCCATCATGCACAGCAGATGGTGGGCTATAAAATGTCAAGAAGTTTTGGTAATGGAAAGATCAGCAGCAGACTGGAACACCAACCAGAACTATTTATAGAGGGAGAGATTTAATTCTCTTTGAGAAGAACAACCCAAGTGATAGAGAAACTGAGAGAATGACTTAGAAGAAGATAGTGAAAGAAGTATATATATTAAGCTTGGGCAAATGACAAGTCACCAAGCTGTGGTATGAACAATCAGAAAGCTGAAGAGTTTTTACTGGGAAGGATAGGGCAATGGGATCACCAGACAAAGGCAAGTCTAGGGGGAGGCTCAAGAGCCTCAAAAAAGGAGATGTATTAAAACTTTGCAAGTAATTTCTCAAGGGAGATGGGAAGAGCTCGTGGTGCCTGAGTCACTTAAATCTGACCTGGGCAGAGCACTAGCAGGTAACTTGTTGGTAGGAATTAAGTCCTGGATGGTTGCATTGGCCTTTTGTATTGCTCCATCTCGTTCTGGCATTCCAGTCCTGGAGAATATTTGATACACATGTGTCCCATGGGGGGAAAAAAAAAAGGAAAATAGGAAGTGCCCACCTGAGCTTCAGGTGTGATTTGACCTTATGTAAACATGGGCCTGCTGGCCCTGCAGAACAGGCACAGCTTTTGAGTGAGCTGAGCTCTGCTAGGCTCACACTTCCTGAGCAAACTTGTTAGTTAAACTGTTAAGGCACAGCCAAATTGTTCTCTCATATCAGCCAATTCTAAAGCCACCAGTGCAGCTACACAGCTGTAACTGAAGGCAGACCTGGGAGGCAAGGAGCAGTGCAGTTGCAATTTGGAGCCAAACTGTGCTGACAGCCCTGGTCCAGGTGAAGTGGGAGATAGGATACTGGCTTGATTCCCAGAGCTCCCAGCAGTGTGGCAAACTAACTCCTAGCTTTTATTTTTTTAAACTGCTAAGGCTCAATGAGCTGTTCTTAAATATTAACAGACACAGCACCTCCCTGTACCATTTTTAGAAAATCAGCAACACCATGGGCTTTAAAGGCAGGCAGTGAATGAGCTGTCTGCTTGATATTAGAAATGTACCAGACAGATTTTCCAAGTCAGGGCCATATTCAGTATGGAAACAATCATAACTTTGCCACTGTCCCTGCTTTCAGTGGATTAGGTTGGTATGAATGTTTTGCCACACTTGCAGGAGCAGTGTGTAGTGGCTGTTGTAGAGAAAGAAAACTGATGATTTCTATGTGTTGATTCTTGCAGTCTGCTCTCATCTGAGTTAAACAAGCTTAGAAGAGATGGGAGCTGGTACCCAAGCCTGTTTTGCTGAGCACGCAAGCATAAATAAATTCTCTGGGGCCTTACACGGTAACGCAGCAGCCTAGGACACAACTTTCAGAGTCTTCTTTGCCACTAAGCTCTACCAGAAGTGTTTTGCATCGCCATCTAGTGACGCACGGAGATGCCTCAAACATACTCGAAGTCTTCCCTTGGTCAGCTTTTACTGCACTGAACAGAACAGCCAAGGAAAAAGGAAGGAAAAGAAATTGTTTACATTTAACAGCTGTGACAATTAGACTAGCAGATATGATAGGAGCATTTGAGCCATAGGATCTGAGCTGTTGGTTTATTCTAAACAAAAATCAAAATCATCCACTGGAGCAATAACCTGTTCCCCAAGCAGTATTTAAGCAGGCTTGTCACTCACAGTCCTACTCCAGCTTCAGGTTTTGGTGTGCAGCCTCAGGATACTCAAACGTTCTTCTGGTTTTAATATATATTATAAAACCCCCACCACTTCCACTTATGTTTCATGGAAAAATAGCTCCCAGAGAAACAGAGGGTGTAAATTACACTGGTGCTCTTCTTTTAGAGGGAACTAAAATATCCTTCCCTTAATCAGAGGCCTATTAAAAGGGAAGCCTTGCTGAGAAGTTACTGATGATTTCCTCATTTGATGAGCCTGCTACAGAGCAAGCTTCCAAGATTTATAAATCTGTAAGGAGTAAGAAGGAAAGAGTCACAAAAAAGTCTCCTATAATCTTTAGCTGTCTAGAAACCATAAATAATTTTTTCCCCTATACTTTTTCAACTTCAATATTTTGAAAAGTGTTGAATTATTGCTGGATTTTTTACTTTGGAACTGATACATTTCTCTCTGCTTAAAAGAAAAATATTAATGAAAAACTTATGTTTGAAAGTAGTAATAATTCTGAGGAATGATGAAGCCCTTTATTATCCTGTGGCAAGCTTGTAATTTAATTCTCACCCTTTCTAATGACCATTCTTACTCTGGTTCTCCATTTGCCATCCTTAGACATGTCATAATATGAAGTAACTTAGCATTTACTGTGTTCTTCCCACCCCTTTTGAAGGGTTCTGGCTATTTCATGATGCAAACACTTAATGTGTTTTTTGCATCAAATAGAAAGTTTTTGAACAATCCCTTAATCCAAAACAGACATTTCTTTCCTTCTCCTCTAGCTGAGTATACATCTGAAGAACTGTGTGATGAAGGGATATGCTCTTTTCTCAGCAGCACCCAACATATGCCAAACTCATTGATAGAGGGGGGGAAAAAGGCTACTTAAAAACTTTCCATTACCTGTGTATGTGGTGGGGGAAAAAAATGAACACATTCAGCCCAGAGGAATTCTCCATCATCCTTGTTAAATACTAGGTGCCCTCTAGAAGGCAGCCTGTAGTTTGAACAGAAGCTATGAGGGTGCAATGCAGCAATAACTGGAAGTCCTGTCTGTGTGATAAGTCTATTTTAGTAATAAAATCTCTGACCATGGATCCATTTCTGTAGAAGGTAAGTTCCCTTTCTGTTATTCCAGGAAGCAAGTGTAATAACAAACTATCTAGCAGGTCAGAAATACATGTGGCTAGGCTTTGCTAAGTGTTTTTATTAGAATCAAGTGGGACAATGCGGAACAATGCCATGGTGCCTTCATTTAGTACATTCACTGACCCATCTCAGGCCAGTGTTTGTGTGTGAATCTGCACAGACTCATAGAAACACAAGCCTCAGTCCCTGTCGCGCCATTCACAAAGGAGCTGTTATGGCAATGCTGAGTTTTTTCCTGTTTCGCACATTGTGGCCTATCTTAGAGGATAATGTTGTCTGTATCAATTATTTCCTATCTGAGATCCTAAACTGAAAGCTGACATTTAGCAATATGCAAGCCTCTGCAAGGCACTTGTCAAATACAGCCTCATGACAAACTTTGTCAAGCACCATTCGCAAATATGGAAACAAAGGTGTAGGAATTCTCAGTGGTTTGATCTGTCACTCCTACTGTAAGTAGAGTTCAAGGTGAGCTCTCCTTCCCTTTCTGTGCAGGGCATGGACTCAGACCTGCTGTTCTTGAAATTGGGTTTGTCTCTTATCAGCTTTTCTAGCCAATGAAACAATGAACTCTGCAGAATGGGGAAAATTACACAAACAAGCATTTGGATTATCCTACATTCTTGTGTATTACCTTGAAAACTTCCTAAGGATATGACACAGATTCTATTATTTTAATTCTAAAATGCATGGCCTGTAAATGCCCATATTGTTCTGTTAAAAGCAGCCAGTCTTAGGGCACTGCATATTTTGAACCCTGGAATGTCTGATTCATTTTTAAAAACATGTTTTTTCTGTTGCTGCTGCTAGTGGGCCTCTCATCACCTCATCTGTGTATTCATGCCTTTCCTGTCCTTAGCCACAAAAGATAGGATTCCCATTCATGCAGTTTTTCCATCCTGTAGAATGCTACAGCATAAGCTGAGGGTTTGTCTGTTGGGAGGGGGGGGAAAAAAAGTGTCCTGCCCATTTAGTGAGCATGTTGCATGGATAGCAATCACTGTGAAGGGCTGATGTTTTTAGAGTTCAGCAAGCCTGGCAGGCAGCTGTGCATAGAAATGGGGGGGAAGGAACTAAGATCCAAGATCACATTGGGAAAGCAGCAGGGAGAGCAGAGGGCAGGCTTCAAAGCTAGGCAGCAACTTCTAGGCTCACCCAGGCAAAGCAGACTGAGAGACCATGGCCTTGCTTACCACAGCACAAACATACTGGTTGTTGGACTGGCAGGATGGAGGATACAAATTGTAACTCACCAAGAAATCTTCCATTCTCAGCACTTTCCCTTCTACTTTGGCCATGGCTGGGAAGGTTTTCCTCTTCCTCTGGCTTTAAAAGTAGCTCTACAGTTCCAGCTCTCCACATGTGCACTGTTTCAGAATGTGTCAGCAGCTGCTCTTTTCCTCCATGGGAAATTACCTCCTTCTCATTCTCTTTCTCCCCCACCTTTGGATCAGAGATTGGAGTTTAAACTTGCTTATGAACTGTACTGCTGCTTCTTGTCCTTTTTTGTTCCACTTCTTAAATCACTGCCTGCAGCACCCTCTGTCAGCATGACATGTCTGAGATGGCAGTGATAGGCCCAGATGTGTGTGAAGCTCAATCCTCCAAGTCCAGAGTTTGAGTCTCAGCTGTTAGCTAAATTAGAAGTATTCATGAGGAAGAGGAGAAGGAGCATGTAGGAGCTGGCTTAAGCAATTGATTTCAGAAAGAGCTCACATTGGTTTGAATCAGGTCTGCAAACTGCAGAAATGTCTTGGATATGTTTGCCTCATTCATTTACTGGATAGGAAATGTTATCAAACATATTTGCCTGGTAAAACTGGAATCTAGTACTTTTTGGAAAACCAAGCCCCTTGTGATGGCATCTCTAATCAGGTATGCAAAGTTGCTAGTAATTCATGGTATTCTTCCTTATGCAAAACTCAGTCCTGCTTCTTCAGTCAAATGCAGAATCTCAGGGACAAGTGTTCATACCCATAGTGAATCACACTTTGGGGCCTACATTGATGCTTATGGAGATTATACAGGTCAAAAGAAAGATTAAAATCAAGAGTGAGGACAAAGACTGTGTACTGGCACTGTGAATTCTAGAAGTAAGTGGGGACCCTACACCCACAGTCTTCCTTTTGAGCTCAAAACATTCTAGGTGCCATCCTACAGAGCAGGCACCACATGCTGTGTTGCTGGTGTCCTCTGTACAGGAACAAATTGTCTTATTTTCCTTGCTTTCTGAACATTGCACAAACAGCTGTGTGAAGAAACACTTTCCTCCAGAGAATGCTGTGATATATGTAAGATCCTGGGATGAATGCTGGCAATGTCTATGAAGCTCTGTGATCTCGGATGATTTGAGAGATGAGAGAATTTTGTGTTGTCCTCAAAACAGGAAAAGGAGGAATTTCTGGGTATATTGTGTTACAGTATGCAGCCTTGCTGGCCAAGGATAGCTTTTCACACTTAGTGATTCTCTAATTAAAGGCAGGATAGTTTGAGTGAGGAACCCCTGATTGCAGATTATTTTAAAGACTGAGAGAGAACAGAGATAATCATAAAAAATTGCCCCAAAACATTAACATGAGCAGAACTGTTCATGGAGGGAACAAAAATATAGTAGCTACTTGTAATCAACAACTGCACAGCTTCAAGCTGAAGGAAGGCGATATTGAAGGAAGAAATTGAAAGCCTGCAAGGGGTACACATCTTGAATCTGGTAGAGTTCAACAGCAACCTGCAAGCAGTAAGGCAAACTGAAGACCTTCACTAAGTCAACATTGAATCTGTGGCATTATCCATTACTGGTGACAGAAGATAGAGCTACCTGATTTACCAGTAGCAAGAAAGTTAAACTCCTCTGTGGTGTTTTCACTGAGTTCAGACTGCCTTCATCAGACAATGCCTACAGACATCACCACCACTGAAGACATATATTCATAGCCCAAATCTCCTAATTTGAGACAGTACCAATGTCTGGAATGGTGCAAGTGAGAATGAGGAAGGAGGTAGTAGCTTCTTGTTTGCTTTGTGCAATGTTCTATTGAACTGGCTAGCTGAAATAACTCAGACACATCTGAGAACCTCTTCCATTTTACTTTTTTTTTCAGGACAGTTGTGAGTTGTGGAGGAAATAGAACCATCTGTTAAATCTGATAGAAAATCCAGCTTCTCTCTTGGTTTACAATCTGGGTAAAAAATTTATTTATATGAGATGCTGGACTGCTTTGTGAACTGTTTCAGCACTCCAAGCCAAGCTGGTCTTCCAACACCAAGAATTTATGTCCTTGCTGTGGCTTCCTGCCAGCATCCTCTCCATTGAACTATATTTACATTAGCACTGTAAAACATGACTTTGTTCAAGGATCTAAAGTGAAGTACTCACTCACTCCATACACTTACTTCTTGATTGTTGCCAGCTGCTGAGGAGTTAGCTGATGACCTTGCCCAGCTGGGCCCTGCCATTCTGAATAAAAAGAGAAGTAAAGCCACTGATTATCTGGGGCAGCTTGGGTCTCAGTGTTAGTTTTAGTTGTTTGCAGCTGGTGTAAATGCAAACTATTGGCCAATTAATTTCTTTTACTAAGATTGAAGGTAAATCCTTGGTTTGGAAGATAAATGCCTTCAGCAGGCATTGACTTGGGCATAAGATCTTGGCATCCTGAAGTCTGTATACTGGTAAGTGTTCTGGATGATGTTTTCCTGGATTTCAGTCTGTTTTTCTTTAACTTTGAAAGATCTTTATAAATTGGAAGCATTTTCATTTTATGGAAGGTAGAAATGGAGAAAAAGGCAGATTGTATTGTCTAATCTGCTGTAGATCCTCATGAGAAGCATGTCTAGTCTGCTGAAGCAATAGGCTGGTGCCAAGGTCTCTCACTGACAGAACTATTATAACTCCTACCAGAATGAAAGATAAAGGAGGTTTGACTCTCCTTAGTGGGCTCTGGTGCTCAGGCTGTGTTATTTCTGAATAAACCCTTAAGAATGGAGCCAAAGTCCTATATGTTCTACAAGGGCTTGCTGAATGGCAAGCTTTGCTTTACTTCAAGAGGCTTAAATGAAGATTTTTCTTTCTTGAATTTCACTGAATACATTTTAATTACTTTTATTGCCCTATGTCACACTGTATTTCCAAAAGGCACAGGGACTTTGCTAGTTCACAAGAACCAGAAAGCAAAATCATCTGGTCTTATGACCAAAGAGGGTTGAATAATAACAGATGGAAGAATGGGATATGTATTTTAACTCATATTTAAGAATAAAGTACATGACCCTACCTGGAAGTTAAATTCCCCATCTTTATACTTTTAACATGAAAAATATGGGAGAGCTAACTTAAGGAGAATAATCTTTAAATGGTTTGGAAATGAGATTTCTAATAGAAGGGTCCCTGGGTTGGAACACTTAATTATCTCAGTGTTAACATGCAGAATGGGATATGGTAAAACTTTCCCCACAATAATTAGTTTCTGGTTTAAAACACAGATCTGGGTGTCAGGAGATTGCATTTCACTTTCTGGCTTAACAGCCCTCACCTTGGAAAGGGCAAAAGCACTCACCATACAACACCAGGGTGTCAGGGCTCTGTCAAGTGCCTTAAGATGCTTAGATACAAGGTTTGAAGGAGCTAATAATTACTGCTACCTCTCTTTGTAGTGTCATTTCAGTTTTATGCTTTCCATATTCTAGATTTGCTCACATTTAACTTCTGTCTGTGGAAAGCACAGGCAGAGAATAAGGAAATGTTTTCATGGTTCTGTGGAGGCAAACAAAGGAGGTGTGTTGGGAAGGATCTAAGGATGGTCAGCTATGACCATGACTGGCACTGTTGTCTTCCCCAGGGGCAAAAAAAACCCAACAAACACCAACCAAAAAAGGGATTTTCTTCATTACTGCTGTGGTACCTGCCAGTGGAGCAGTGACAGTCATCAAGGCCTCTGTATAACACCTCCAGGATTTGAAAACTAAGAGAAATTAATGGAAATTTGTTTTAAATTTGTTATATGGGTGTTTGCATCTTCATGGGCAAGGAACCCTTTCCAGCAGTGGACAACTGCAGTCTTTTCTCTAGGCACCTCAGCAGGGATGAAGCCCACCTCTACCTTCTGGGCATAGAGGCTGCTGCTGCTATCTTTTCTATTCAAACAGCTTCCCAGTGCTGTGAGCTTGCTTAAGGATGAATCTACCTCACTGAAGCAGGTCCCTATTTCTCTCTTGAACATATCAACTTTATCTCCTACATCCTGGCAGAAAATACATCCTGCTTTCCAAGTTATCTGATACAGCACTGGAGGCTTTCTCTTAGAGAAAGTACAGGTAACACCAGGGGAAATGCATTTAAATCTGCCTGGGATCGTGACCTTATTTTTAATGAAGAATTTATTGACTTTTATCAACGTATCTGAGGGATCATTAAGGACTCTGGAAGTCCATTTTTGATCTGTCAAAGAATGCAAGCACTTCTATTTATATATTCTCTCCTCCCTTCTCTTTGGTGTAGATTAGAATAAAAGTACTCTAATTCTTCATTAAGATTTCAAACACCTCCTGGTATGCAGAGGCTGGGATTACCACATGAAGGGCATCCTGCTCTTTTTGCCTCTGGTCCAGTCCCTTTGAAGGGACCATGGAGCACTATACAATCTCAGAGATTTATGAGCACTGTGCAGCCTGCCAGAGCCTTTCTGACATACTCCTGTAAACTAATTATGGGAAACTGCCCCAGGCCTCTGTCATTAAAAATACATTCTTAGTATTTCATGAACAAAGTTTGTTTCCTCCTTCTGTTCCTATAGGATATGATCTGTTTCCTGACAGATGCTTATCCTAAAACATCAAGTCATTGTTTCTGAGGAAAATAAGTGAATAAAAACATAGCTTATCACCTAGGATGAGTCACAATGTGAATCCTGAACTCCCAGCATGATCTAAATTTTTCCAGTGCCCAAAGAAATTGCTTTTAAAGATTTTAAAAATTTAAATGGAGTTAAAATTCACTGTAATTAGAGACTGGACACTTGAAGCCCTGAGGTTTGTCATCAAGCTTTCCTTTTCAACACTATCTTAGCATGGCTTTTAACCAAAAGCTGTTACCCACCCACTGGCTGTTTAGGCACCTGAACAAAATTAGTTGATCCATCCAACTGCTTGTGCCTTGCTGGCTGTTAGATGCTACAACAGGAGGTGCCAGGAAAGGCAGACAGATATAGAATAAACAAGAATGGTTATTGGCAAGAGTGCAGCACTGGCTCATGTAGGCAGATAAACACAATGTGTTTTGGCTGACTGAACTGCATGTGTGATTCCAGGCCCCTGGAGAGCAGGGTGGGCTGCACGTGCATGGGCTGTGTGTGCCTGAAGCAGACTCAGAAGTTCCAAATGCAGATGCTGATGTTCCTGATGTGCATATCATAAACAATGCCCTTGGAAACACTTGTTTCCCAGCTAGGAGGAGGAGTGCAGGGAATAGGTGAAATAGAGAGACCAAATGCAGTCTTGCAGTCCATCCCTATGGAGAGAGAGGCACCTTCTGGCTCAGACAGGTGGTGAGGTTATCACCATTTACCTGATTATCTTGGGCCAGCTGAGCTGACAGACTCTGTGCTTCAAACTGCCTAACCTGTTTATTACCATTGATTTAAAAACCTGCTCCAACCTCAATGAAATGCCAGACCTATGTCAAGTTAGTAACCTAAGCTGCAACTTAGGCTTGTGTTTGGTCAGAGAGCATTGGTGCATGTAGGACCTTCAGCATGTCACTGCTGTTGTGTGTGGAGTCCTAATTTCTGTTAGGACCTGAACTCCTGTGTGTGTTTCAGAGGTAATGCATATGTGCACAGTACTCACACAGATCTTGATTTTAAAGGATCTTAAAATCCATGGGTGGTGTTCTTCCCAAGGCTTTCAGTTTATGTGGAGGTCAAGCAGCAGATGATCTGCTACAGCACAAGGCTTTGAACTGATCCCTGAAATCCTACAACCATTTTCCTGCTATAAGGTTTTTGAGCTGCCAAGTAAAATGCACTGGGAAAAGTAGTATGCAGAAGGATGTCCATATTTTCCATCTGTAAGTGCTTAAGACCAAAGATCCCAGAAGAATAGACATGTCTGATTTGTGATAAGGTTATTACTTAAATTCTGATGTAAATTAATCCCCTCACCCTCCCTTTTTTTTAATCTCTTACAAGGGTACTAGGCTACAAATTGGAGGTTGGGTCATGCTTACCATGCAGTCTTGTCTTGCACAGACATCTTTTCCCCTGCAAATGATAGGTGTGAAATTCTCCTACAGAGTGAGATAAAAGCAGGAAGAGAACCTGAGGAGCACCCTCCTCTCCCTGCTGCACACACACAGAAGAGGAAACCGTGGGAAGGAGTCTTCTGTGGGGTGCACATTTGAGGGGGCAGATGGCTTCTTACAAATGCTTCTGGAGTTATCAGGAGTTCAGAAAGGAGTCAGTAAGAAATGGGTTATTGAGAAATAAGGTGAAGGGATGTTCAGGAAAGTGCTAGTATATGTCTAGACAAACTGAGGTGTGTTTAGAGAAGAATTGCAGGGCTCTCTTCCTTGTATCTCATGCCACGAAGTGATGTACAGTAAGGGACAGGCACTCACTAATGTGGATGGTGATTATCTGATTTCCATTAACTGAGACTCTGGCTCTTAACCTGATGGCTTTCTGCTCTTTGCATTGGTGTAAATGATTGAAGAAACAGGGAAGCAAAGAATCAGGCTGTGAGCCCGTGGGAGCACTGGAGAAGCAGCACAGCACAGGCACTGGTTTGAAGTGGGTGATGCAGTAGCTGAGGTGCAGAGGGTGGGGAGTGATGTGGTCAAGCAAAGAATTGTTGGAATTAGCTGCCTGTTTGTGCATGTGGCTGTTCTGGCTACTTTTCCTTTTCTTGGCAGCATAGTTTGGATCTGAGCCTATTTCAGACAATCCTAGCTTTCCCCTTCCTTATTCCCCATAGTGAAGTTGAATAAAATTAAATGATAAACTGTGGGTTCAAGCTTTCCTTTAGGTCTTAGAGGAAAACCACTCTCTCCTCCTGCTGTCCTCCCCCTACTAAATTTCTCACCCTTTTCCAGCATGCTCTGTGAAAGACTCTTGGGCTTTGCTCCTGAAAGCTGATGCTGATAGATGACCCCAGTAAGGAACTTGGTAAACACCTATAGCAGGATGAGGCAGAGCTGGAAGCATCCCTGTGATTTTTCTGGAAGGGGAAAATAAGAGAGTAGACTACTTCTGCAGCTGGGGTCAGGCCAGGAAAAAAAATAAGGGATTTTGAGGGGTTTGTACTGGCTGATAAATGTGCCACAGGGGCTTCATGCTGCAAGAGACTTTTCTGATTCACCCTATGCTCCAAATTCATCAGCTGCAAATAAACATAAACCAAGCCAGGATTACATTAAATGAGGCTGAAAAGCTGCACAACAAGCATCCTTTGAGAACTTAAAATATGGCATGACAGGGGAGGTGGTTTTGTGTGGGGTTTTTGATACAAAGTTGTGTGATACAGTAGTTCAGCCTCCTGTTCCAGAGCTAGCACAGCAGACACCAGCTTGAAGGGCTTTTCCACAGAGTTCCTCTGCACAGGATGGACATGCTTTTCTGCTCTAGCCTTGCTTCACAGGGTGCACCTGTGATCTGATAATATCATCAGCACCAGGCAAAAGCATTTTAGTGCCACTAAAGCTTATGAGCTTAACTCCAGCTTTTCCATCTGCTTTCCAGAGACAGAGGAAGAGCCATCTTATTAGTGGCTTTTGTGAAAGCATGAGTCAATGACTCATGCAGCCTCTTCCATCTACTTCCACTCCAGAATACACCAAAGATAGAAACAATATATTTGGTCTCACTTAATCAATCTCTCTCCTACTGCTGATATTTAATTTGTTATATTTCTTCCAGTACAAGTGCTCTCCCTTCTTTTTAAGTGTATTTCACACCCTGTCAGACCTCTCTGTTGGATGTACTGCACTGTCAGTAAGATGTAGACAACGGTGAAAGAGTCACCACTGGAACAACAAGAGTGTTAAGAGGCTTAGAAATCATGAGCTGTGAGTAAAGGCAGAGAGAATCAGATTTTGTTTAGTCTAGGAAAGAGAATATGGCAGGACCAGAGGTGGGAAATATGAGAGTCTTCAGACATTTCTAAGGGTGTTACAGATAGGGCAGTGATCAATTCTACAGGTCAAGATGGGGTAAGGCAAGAAGAAATTGGCCTAAGTTCAGCAAAGAAGATTCATGTTAGAGGTTTAAGAAAGGAAGAAAAAAAACCCCAAACTCTTTCTAACTGTAATCATAGCTGAGCAATGGCTGTCTAGGGACTTGCAAATTTATTGTTCTTGGGAAGTTCTTGAGAAGGCTGGATGGTGAAAACTGGAGAAATGAGATCCCAAAATTTCACTGCATTTCCACAGTCACTTTTGTTTATTGCTACCAGTATAAATTCTGTTCAGTCTTGGCTACTTCAACTGCTTGTAATCAGCTGTCCTTTGATCATCTCTCACTCCTCCCTCCCTTTCCCACAGCATTTAGTTGTTTTCCTGTATCACCCTCGAGCCTTTCCATGTTGCTGGATCAAAACACTAGGTGGTTGATCCTATTTCTTTAATTGTGTTACATCAAATTTGAACATGTGTTTCTTTAGTTTGGGGTTTTGGGGTTTGGAGTTTTTATTAGAGGAACAAAGCTCATCATTTAGCTGTGGTTTTGTATGGTATCTAGCACAGCAAGGTTGTTTTCTGTCTCTGAAGCTCCAAAGGATGCTGCAAGGGAAATAGTGCATACAATAATAATAGTTACTCTTCCACAAATAACTGCAGCCATAGATAGAACTGAAGTAAGTGTAAAAGCAAGACTAGGATGTTTAGTGTGTTGAGTTGGATGAAGTATTATCTATAATCTATGACAGGATGACTGCAATATGGAAGGTACAGTATGTTTCAGTTGAAGGGGCCATGGCTGATTAATGCTGCATGGGGAACATATTTCATGTTTTATAAGTATTCACCAGAGAGAAGCAGGTCAGCAATAGAATCTCATACTTTGGAAGTATACTCTGTGCTACATCTTAAATGTTGTGTTTTGAAGTAGTGTAACTAGACTGCTTTGGAAGGAGTTGACTGAAGACATATGATGTAACCAGACCTCATGTGTCAGCTAACCTATGTTAGCTGCCCAATAAGGCAGGACCAGCTGAGATCAGCCCCCAACTCTGAAGGAAACAGTCTGGAGGCCAAAGCAGCAGAAGTGAGGGTTGTATGGTATGTCCTGCTGAACTACTTAGTGTCTCAATCATCCTGTGATGGACTTTCCAGAGGCATTGATGTCCCTAATGAGGAAGAAAAAGTTGAGTCTCGCATCTGTCTGTATAGAAGCACATGCTACTCCTGTATTAACATCCAGATTTACAGCCCACACAGCAGAAAATGCAGCCAAGGTTTTGTGTGGGGAAGCTGCCTCAGAAACCCTCTCCAGGACCTCCTTTCTCCCTGCCTGCAGCCATGAAGGAAGCCCATGGCCTCCCTTGCAGAGCTCCACTTTTAGCCTGGGGCTATGATGCTCCCAGTGTCCTAGGCACTGTCAGTCCTGGGGCTGCAGCTCCTGTGGCAGTTTTGTAGCCCAGCAGACACTGGGACTATCCCTTCAGGGGAGCAATGTCTGGCTGGGGTGTGGGTGTGCTAAGTGTGTGAAACACCTCTGTGTCTATAAGCTGACAACTTCAAGCTGAGGCAATTCAGAAGTTAGGAGTTGTTTCTGAAGGTTGAATTGTGACATTTTAAGGAGCTCTGAGGCTTAGGCAGTGCACGCTCTGGTGTGTCCAACCTGTTACAACAGTCTTCTGCCATTCCTGGGAGGCTGTGGGCAAGCACAGCAGCTCAGCTCTGCTCCTGACTCTGCCAGCTGCCACATGGCTCTTCCTGCTGTAAGGTGCAGGGGGCAAGGACCTACAAGCACAGCCTAGATTTCATCCCCAGGACAGGATAAATATAAGCCTTGATCTCACTCAACTTCTGGCAGAGCTAGTGGCAGAACATGCAAAGAATATGAGGGGAAACATCAGGCCCCCAGTCTCAATGTATGTAGGCATTGTTTGGAGCTAATGGAGAGTCAGGACCAGTGACCTACACAGATATTTCCATAGGAGAGTATCTGGCACCTGATTATGGTTTCTCCACTTGGCTCGAACTGCCTTTGCTGGAGGCCATTTAGTAAGAACAATGGTCAAGATTTGGTGGAGTGTTTGGTTTTGAGGATGTTGTGCAGAAAATGTGGGGAACATGCCTTCTGGTAATTAAGCTGCTTTTAAAGTATTTCAACCTGAATGTAGAACCTCTGTGCTCTCTCTGTTTTCCAGAGGTGTAAGGCCTTCTATGGTACTTCCTCCTCCACTTGCAGTTTCCCCCCACCATTGAGATACTTGCCAGCTGCCAATGCAGCTATCTTGTTTTTCAGGGTTTTTAATTGGTGAGGCAATATGAAGAAATTTGGATTTAAATTAGCCTGTAGGATGTTGGTGACATTTTTCCCTACTGTGTTTTAGACCATGCTGGCTCAAGCCATCTTACATCTCTCCAAAGTTATTGCAGACAAGCAAGCTTTGATCTTTCCAAAAGTGCAGCAGTGCACGTCTGCTGTAATGTGATGTCTCTCCTATTATAACTGAGCCTGGAAAACAATAACATCTTATAGAGGGCTTTAGAGTTTAGACTACAGTCCAGTTATTTATTTTGCTGAAGCACTGTCCCATAAGGAAAATCCTAGGCTAGGTTTAAAGAGCCAGACAATGGAGCAGCTGTCACATTTAGATGTTGCTTTTGAAACAATACCCTAATGCTACATCACTTTGCTCTGCTGGGTTCTGCTTCTACTTGTCAGGGGTAGAAATCACAAGATCAGAACTGCTGAAAGGGCTTTAGTGATGTTTAGTGCAAAGCATGTTGAAAATGAAAACATTGACTCAACTCTGCTGAAAAAGCAGCTCTCTGCTTCCTAGGTTTCTTCTTGACAAGTGGATAGAGGCATTGTCTCACACTCAGTATGGAGCTGGGCAATGGATTGATTGTGTGTCTCAGAGTTTTGCAAGAAAAAAGCACTGTTGCATTTCTAGTAAACTAATAGTGCCAAATGTATGTCAAAGGTTTAGGCCATCTATTAGCACTGAAAGGGGCTTGAGACATTCAGCATTTATGGAATAGAGAAAGAGATGTGTCTAGTCTTATTGTCTGTGAAAATAACCTTCAAACATTTTTTGGAGTCTTCAGACAGCCCAAAGTAACAGCTTTAAAATGTGTGACTTGCTGTATTTATACCTGATGTATTTTTTCAATGAGAAAATAGCAGTATTTTCTTGAAAAGGTTGTTTTTGAAAAACAGTTTTTGGTGAAAAAAAAATGATATTGTTTTGCTTGCCTATTTGCCAAGCTTCCCTCTCCTCCTCTTGCTCCCAGTTTTAAAATACAAAAATGGTACATATAGACAGGTAAAAGCAGCTGTGTATTGTGAAGGTGTTTTGGACAAATAACCTTTTCATTTATTAAAAAACGATATGGAAACCACGATTGAATTAGCAAACCAGCAAATAAGAAAAAACACTGAAAAGCAAACACTTGAAATTTCTTCTCTTCTAATTCTCATTAGCTTGATTAGAGCAATTTAGATAAGTTTTGTTGATGGCTTCCCTGTGATATTAAGCACCTCTTATGGACTGCTTGATATCTTAAGTGATATACATGGCACTTAAGCATCTCTGTTAAACTTTACAATTTGCTGTCATAAAATCAATGACATTCACAAGGGAATTATGTGCAAGGATTTTGAAAACTGGAGTTGTGTGCACATATATCTGTATATATCCATCCAAGAGAGATATGATGCTGCATTATTTATTACTTCCTTGATGAATCCATTGGAAATGTCAGCACTTTTCAGTATTTGTGAACTACTTGAGATCTTTCTGTCACATCAGATCACTGCAAAACCTGGGAGTCTTGCCATGAAAACTAGGGCTAGTTTGACAAGGATTACAGGCCTTTTTGCTAGTAATTACAGGAACAGCATATTTTGGTGAGCTGAATTTGATGTGCATATGTGTATGGCAGGTCAAGCAGGGTAAGAGGAAGTATTGGGAACAGCTCTTTCAGCCAAGTTTGCTTTTTAAAGGACCAAGTCAGCCATAACAGACCAAACTAAAAGTCTAAGTCTAAACCAAACCAGCCAAGATTGCATGTGATATCCCACCTCAGTGCTTAAGTCTTTCTTCCTGATTGCCACTTCTAGTTTAAGCCCCATTTGTATGAAGTTTCTGAGCCCTTACTCTGAATTTGGACACAAAGCGCTGCTTATGTGTAGCTGCTAAGATCCATTTAAAACTCTGTGCACAGGGTTATTCTATTGGGTAAACTGAGATATATAAGGTGATGACAGAATTAAAAACACAGCACATGCTGAGGGACAAAGCAAAGGCTGTGGATCCAACTGGAGGGCTGAAATGACTAACTTCTGAATGATTAACTCTGTGGCCTTTGCAAAGCCTATACTGCAGGAACCTCATAGCTTCAAGATTTTTGTGTATTACCAAGAGTGTAGGTCTATGTGGTCTTTTTATAGAATAATTCAAAGCCTGAAAGCCTTAATCTGTTCATTTTAGCAAAGAGAAGGTGAAGAAGTGCCTTGGTCAAAGCCCACAAGACTTTCATGTGGTAGAAGGTTTTAGGGAACAAAGAACTCTTTTATGCAGCAGAAAGGCATAACAAACCTCGTGTATGGAAGCTGCAACTCAGCTTGCACACATGGCAACTGAGGTGCAAAATGATGAGCTTGAGGCAGGAATCACTGGCAGAAATTCTATGCCTGGTGTTACACTGCAGATCAGACTAGGTCATCACAACCAGCACTCTTGGCTTTGAGATCTCTGTGTCTATGATTAACGTGATTCCCACATTATATGCACACATCAGCATTACGTTTAGTCACTGAAGAAGAGAGAGAATGTATCCAATTAGCTCTGGGCTTTCTGCCTAAAAAGGGAAAATGAAGTGAGATTTTGTTTAAGGACAACCCCGATAACTCTGGAAAAACACCATGCATTAGCATTTGGGCAGAATAGACAGGATTTCAAAATCCAGCACAAAAGATCTTGCAGAAAGAACTCTGTTCACTGAGCTGCACAGAAGTAAGGCCTGCACCTATCCTACTGGGTCATGGTTAAGGTCCTAGAAAGCCTAGAACATGCTTAGATAAGCAAAGCAGAGGTAGTCAGGACTGTACTGCTTTAAGAACAGATGGTACTAGAACCCTTTATTTTGGTAGGATTCTGCACAAATAGAAAGGAGAATATTCTCTTCTCTGAGGATGGTTTGGTTAAAAGGGATGGTAACGCTGATGGCAACGGGAGGGAACTGCATCCTCTCTGGAGCAGGTTAAATGCTTCACTTTGACTCTTTCTTAAAAGAACTTAGAGGTTTTCCAGCACTTTCATGTGTTCCTGACTCATATTACAGGGAAAATTGCATGAAAATGCAGTTTTCAAAGCTAAAAAATTATGATTTTCAAATGGAAAATGGCTTGTCTTCAAAAAGGTAAGCAAGATACCATTTAAAAAAACCTGCACTCTCAAGATCTCCTTAAAGTACTTAAAGATAGAAAAATGGTAGAAAATGTTTCAATAATAATTATGGTACACTAATAGTGATTGATCTTTTGACAGTTGAATCAGATTGGGAAAGCTTTGAAGTTATTCATCAGACAAAAAAAATCACTTCCTATATAATGTTAATTGCTGCTGCCATGGGGTGCTAAGGCATCTGTGGTTGTCACTCATGTATAGATGAGTCCTTTCAATGCAGCTGCTTTGTTTTACTTCTCCATTCTTTCCAGGAGAGTGCTCAGTTATCCCAGCCCAACAGAATCACAGAATCACCAAGGCTGGAAAAGACCCCCAGGATCATCAAGTGCAGCCTATGACCCAATACACCACAACATCTAAACCATGCCACTCAGTGCCACATCCAATCTTTTCTTAAACACCTCCAGGGATGGTGACTCCACCACCTCCCTGGGCAGCCTATTCCAGAGCCCAATCACCCTCTGTGGGAGGAAGTGCTTCCTAATGCCCAGTCTAACCCTCCCCTGCTGCAACTTCAAGCCATGGCCTCTTGTCCTGTCACTAGCTGCCATGGAGAAGAGCCCAACCCCTATCTGACTACAACTTCCCTTCAGGTAGTTGTAGAGGGCAATAAGGTCCCCCCTGAGTCTCCTCTTCCTCAGGCTAAACACTTGTAGAACATTTCCTCTCATCTGCCTCCAAGGTCCTCAGGTTTGAGCAGAGTGCTAAGGCATAGATCATCCAACTCGCTCATTTAGGAGTTCAGGTTGTTGTTTCCCTTCTCTCTTGCATCCAAGCTGAGTGACAAAATGGGCTGTTGTCTTAGTCAAGTTGTGTAACTTGGTCTTGAGTTTTCTCATTCTGTTTTCCAGCCACCTTGAGGAAGAGGTATCATGTGGAGCCATGCTTTTGATCTCACCTAGGATGGTGGTTCTGCACTGAGCAAATCTGAAATAACTGTTTTAAAGAGCCCTTTTGTTTTCATCTTGTTGCTATTGGCAGGGAAAAAAAGCATTCAGAAGCAAGAGAGTTTGTTTCTGGCTGATTTGAAAAGTGAATAGCTCCCTGTTTTGGGGTTTTTTTTGCTTTTCTAAAAGTCCTTTAGGTGGGACTGGTATTTGAGGGCTTGTGATCATGCATGTAGTTTGCTTCCTGTCTAGCCACAGCAGTTTACCTCATTTACAAAAGACTCTTTCAGTACCTGACCCTATATTCAGGGCAAGTTCTGCAACCTCTAATTGTTTAATTAGTTAGTGCTAGCTTAAAAGTATTTATCAGTGCTTTTTTAGGTAAATAGGTTATTTCAGGAAGCATCCCCACTGAATATTTTAATTCCAGATTAACTTCCTTGTTCTTTGCTACTTTACCCAGCAGAAGGAAGCGAGGGCAATGATCTTTGAGGGTGATCAGCTCATCTTCAAATACTTGCAAGTAGCCCTTATCTTCACAACTAATGAAATAAAAGCCTCTACCTGAACCCTCTTTTGCTGAGGCTTTTTGTGCCTGATGTGCTTTCTGCTGGGGAGGGGGGTGTGTAGTGGTTAAAACCAAAAATGCCTTGTATCTTTCCCTTGCTTCTTATTTTTAGTGGTGAGTGGGTAATCTTTTCATGGGAAGCCTTGTTAGTTCTCTTTTTCTCCATAAAACTGTCAAATAAAACTCTAGTGTGGATATGAAGGTGTTTTACAGCCAGTAACAAACAGCACACAGAATGAAGGCTACTTATCCTAACTTCCTCTGTCAAAATTAAGGATGAGCAGAAGTGAAAGACAGTGCTTCTATAGCTGCTTAAAAGTTATCCTTTTAAACACCAGTTAACTGAGGAAGGTGGAACTGACAGTATGTTTGCAGATTTTGAGCTGATGAAGGTGATAAAATTGAGCTACTGAGAAGTATTCTTCTTTTAGTGACATCCAGCCACTCCTGCTGGAATATGAGTGAGCACTTGTTTGCCTTCATCATCAGGCTGGCAACTGATCTCTGCTACTATATTTCTGATAGAATTTCCAATATTTTTAATAACAGAACACTGACAGCTAAAAAAATAAGAATTAACTTGCCTCTACCTTTATCTTTTCTGCAAGGGATAAACATGAGTGATCATGAAGTACCCCAATATCACTTTTACTGAGCCACTTTTTAGACTGTAGGCTGCTTTTAAAGTCAGCGTTACACTTGGCTCAAATAATGAGATACTGACATTAAATGCTACTCAGGCAGAGCCAGTGTTAATATTTTCAGTGCCTCAGAAAAAAGGAAAGAATGTAAACTAATTCTACTTCTGCTATGAGATTCCTCCATAAGATCTGAGCAAAATCAAAGCTGTTTGAGGACTTGGGCAAAGTATAATTTCTCTGCTGTTTATTTAGGGCAAGGAGGGGAGGGAATGCTTGCTGAAAGTCAGTTTCCTTTCTTCATCCCTGTTTGAAAGTTTCCAAAAAAAGAGCATAAAATCAAGTTAACTCTCATGATCAACAGCAGACAATGCCAATGAGTACATGTACTGTTGGTTAGTGAAATTCATTATTCCTATGTGCAAAAACTGAGATGATGGAGACATAAGCCACTACCTTTCAACTCCAAATATATCACTGGGCTAAACTCACCTGACATGACTAAGAAAATGATTGATCTAGAGAAATTACCATGCAAGAAAAAAAATCCCTCCTTGTCTAGCACCAATCTCTTGTAAATGGATTCAAGTTGCAGCAGGGAAGGTTTCAATTAGATATAAGGAGAAATTTTTTCACTGAAAGGATTGTTAATTCTTGGCCCAGACTGTGCAGAGAGGTGGTGGAGTCACCATCCCTGGAGGTGTTTAGATTAGGTTAGATAGAAACATCTATATGTGGCATTTAGGGACATGGTTTAGTGGCATGGGGGTGATAGGTAGATGGTTGGACTGGATGATCTTAGAGCTCTCTTCCAACACTAATGATTCTGTGATCTGGCACTGGCTAGCTAGGCAGTCTACAGGACACTCAACTGTGTCCTGTTATCTACATACAGAAAAGACATACTTTGTGCAGCAGCTGAGCAATTATGAACATTAATTCTGGTTACCCCTCTGTGTTCTATGTTCTTATCTTCTTTTTTGTCTTCCTTCCTTTGCTGAACACGTTGAGCCCTACAGAGGAAAACCTGTCCATACATCCTAAACACACCTGAGAGCTTCTAGGTATTTCTGTGGTACCTTGAGTCAGTGGTGTTGTAAAAGAACCTGTCAGGAAGTAGAGAAATTATCTCTGAGAAGCTGAAGTTCTGTTTTTTTTTTTAATAGCCAGAGGGAATGACAAAACCAAAATCTTGCCAGAAGATTTTTTTAAACATTTGGTCCAGTGATTTGCTGGTTTCTAGGCATACTTGTTGAAATCTGTCTTCTGTGCATTAGAAATAACTACACTGTGCTTAAGAGAATATTTATGGAAAAGCCAAACCCTGCTCCTAGAACTTTTCTCTGCCTTTTTGGTTTTTTAAAGCTTGGTATTTGTATCAGCTAACCATTGGACAGTTTTAGTTGCAAAACTGTGGCTACCCAAAGTTCTGAGAGCCTGCCAAAAGAAAGATGACTTCTCTGCTGGTTAAAAACCATCAAAAACAACTTTTCCCACTGGGTGAGCTGAGAAGCATCTTACTGAATAAAGCAATTTTCTGAAGAGGAGACAGCTTTGTGGCATAATTCTGCTGACTATACTGAGATTCTGCCTTGAAAGGATTCTGACCCTTGCCTCTTGCCTTTGGTATTGTATAATCTGCTTTTTAACTGACTCTTGGTAAGTGTTTTCTGAGTGATCTTATTCAGAGAAAAGACTGCAACAGGATTTGCCACATGGCAGCAAACTGCAGAGAATATATCACTCAAGTATGTTGCATACAAGCAAAGCAAAGGACCCAATCACTGTTTGAAAAGCCTAGTAAGGTTAATGAAAAAGCAGAAGCTGTATAGTTCCCATTTCAGAACATCAGAAATGTGAGATTCTCAAGCTGTTTTTAACAAGCTCTACCACTTCAGTAGCAAAATTTAGCATCGTTTAAGGTAAATGACCACTGCCAGTTTCATCTGTGTTTTATAAACACAAATTATCTAAAATTGGGATTTGACCACTTACCAATCCAACCACTGAGGGTTAGTTATAAAGGAACACTGGTCTGAGCCATCCCATGTCTGAACTAGTGGAACAAACCCCAAACTGGTGAGGTTTTGTGAGACCAAACTAAACCTACCTCTCATAGCAGATATAACAATAAACTGAACCCTTTTATCTGAGTCCAAAACTGTGGTGGTGTGGATAAACAGGGAGCAGAATCCAGGCAACCCTCAGAAGGTGGAATGCAGCTACCCAGGTCAGAACGTGGTCCCAAGAGCAGAGGCAATTTCTTGTTTCTGAAAAGAGAACAAGAGTACCTCTCATGCCCAGATGGCTGACTTTCTGCTCAGAGAACCCTAAGTGTTGACATCATGATATGAAGCTGCAACTATTACATCTGCAGAACAATCTCACTCCTTTGCCAGGCACAGCAAGGCACTATAGCTAGCTGTTTTCTGGAAGCAATAGCTTCAGCCATAATTTGTGGCTGAGTGACTGCAAACACAAAATCCTCTTGTAATATTCTCTCCCTGCACTAATTCTCTTGCTGCAGAGACAAGCACAAGGGACCTTCAGGTTTTGGTTGGATTTATTAATCTCATGACCACCTGTGACCTTAGAATGACACTTGGCACATCTCACTTGGCCATTTGATGACATAACTGTTTACTCAAATCTGGAGTTTTTCATCTCCAGACGAGTTTACTTGGTGTTTGTCAATCTTCCATTAAAAATGGTGTTTCTCTTCAGGGTTTAGATAACCCTTTCCAGGCCACCATGCTTCTGCTCTCTCTGCTAATCTTTCAGCTACCTGGAACATTCTCTCCCCCTCAGCCCCCAGTAAACTTACAATTATTTTAAAGATGAAATTTGAAAATGCCTCTCTGAAAAAGGTATATAAAAGAAAAATAAGGTTAGTTGAGTCCCCTAGCCAACTGGCCCATCTACCAGACTTGATAATGTGATTAAGTGGATAACTAAAACCATCTATTTTGGTGAGAGAAGGCAACCCTTACTTTTATATTTGGTCAGATTGCTTGCCAGTAGATGTTCATAAAAGGTTAATGGGCTCTGATCAGATGCTGGTAGTTTATTTTTAAGGCTGAGACCAACAAAATGTTATCTATATCCCAGGATTGAATTAAACAAAGTTTTTGATTGGCCTCAGTCCAGGGCACCCTGAAATGCCTTTTCAGCTGCCTCTCTTTAGTAGTAATGCTCTGTCATTTTCTAACTGAGTCTGTGAAACTGTTCATACTAGAATTAAAAGTCAACAAAAAAGAGCTAGAAGGTTGCAGGGGTCTGTGTCTTCACTATCTGGCTTTCTCATCTCATGGCTCATGTTGAGTTGCATTCTTCTTAAATAAAGCAATATGGGTCTTACTACTGAAGAGCACAGGACTGCAAATAGCATGCTAGTCCATGGCTTTGCTGTTGTTTTATGCAGTACCAGCTGTTTTTTATTGAGGAAACTGTACTGTGTACAGTGAATAATTTTGGTCTCTACAGGCCTTATTGTTCTCTTTTGGATGGAGTGAATAAGAGAGTGCTGAACCCTTTGAAGAGTTAGGAAATGACAGTAACTGGTAGTTTCCATAGCTGATGAAGAACCAGATGATCTTTCTCTCTTTCTTCATTTTGCTTTGTTACTAAAAGCACAGATTGACCTATGACAAGTTTACAGAGGGAAAGAAAAAAGAGGAGCTTTATTCTGTTTTCCTTCTAGTTTCAAAATGATTAGAATGATTAGAACACAATGCTGCTTTTCCAGGGATTCATCAGCTGCTTAGAACTTTCCAAATTGTTCCCCTTGTTTGCATTATCTCAGTGTACATCTGTTACCTTCTCTGTGAAATATCTTGACCTCTTAAAAAGACTTGCCTTTCTCTTTATAAGTTGTTTTGAGAGCTAAGGGTGAAAAAATGAAGGTCAAAAGACCAAATACTCAACAGACTGGTCACTGGGCTGCAGTGATGCATGCATTTTCATTCTCTTGCATAGACATTTGCTTGTGCTCTGCTCTGGAGCCCCTCAATTTTTGCTCTGTTAGGTAATGAATTCGACACAGACAAAAAGCTCTTTTGCACATGCTAGTAGAGAGTTTGGCTGGTGCACTCAGTGAAACTTGTTGCTATCCTTAGGTAGAGCAGCATGTAGGTTGCAAATGCTGTCAAGCATATTTCATGACAACTTTTGACAGCAGCCATGAGTCAAATGGACTTTGGGCTGCACTTCCCTACATGGAGCATCTTCCTGTGAGTCAGGTCAGTGGGAGGCAATCTGCTTGGGAGGTGGCAGAGGTATGAAATGTTTTCTCCTTCTCTATGAAGTCAGGTTTTGAGAGCATAGGACAGTTGTCTCGAATATCTCAAAGCAACAAATTGTATGAGGTCAGAGTGCTGCTCTAGGCTTCATCAACCAATTTTCTAGTGTGATTTTGCCAAAGCAGAAGATCCTTGTGGAATGGAGACACTTCTTTGGAAGGAATGTGCCTGGATGAGTAAGGGTGGGGAGGAATGAATGCAGAATTTACCCTGTTGCACGTTTCACATGATGAAATTTCCCTTGCTAAAGCAAATAAGGGCAAAGGAAAAAGACAGAAGGAACTGAGAGAATTGAGGGTTTTTTGTGGTAGAGCTGTGCTTCACATATTAATCTGCATTATGCAGTGAATTCAGCTGTATCCAGCAGACTTCAATTAGCTCTTTGTTAGGAGCAAAAAATTATCTCTACAACATAAAAGGTTATTTTAAAAATGGAGTATTGTGGCTATTTTTAATCCAAATACACAAAAGAACCAGAATTCAATACATAACAATGGCCTGAAATATTTCAACTGGAAAAAAAGTGAAGTTAGTTATAAGCCATGCAAGAAGACATCACTACATCCTTAGGTTTCATTGCCTTTATTTGCACTGAAATAAATTGAAATAATTTTATTTTGAAATCATGAAATTACAGCACCAAGGGAGAGACCTTAACTGTGAATTTTGGCTTTGGGTGAAATATTTAGAGCTAAGTTGCTAATCTTTAGTTGAATGAGACAAGTTTGTGAAGGAGAATGCTGGTTTTGGGCTTAATATCAGCGGTGCATCTGTTCATGTCAGATGTTATAGAAATACAGCAAGAAGTGTGGAGTTGGAGGCTTTCATCATCTTGTTCTCCATGCTTAAAAATGGCTAATTTATTTGTGTGCTGTGGTTAATCTTCTAACCTACCCTTGCTCCCTTTAATTTCCTCATACAAACTCTCCCTGGTATAATATTTCCTTAATATGACACAAGAAGAAATGAGTTGGGGTTTTTTTTCAGGCTGTCTTTCCTAACCCTGTTTTTCAGTTTCCCCTAGTAAACTGTTGAACCCAATGGAAATCTCAGAGATAATTATTTTTCTGTAAGTTTTGTGCAACTGATGAAAGAAAAAAGGTCCCAAATAATGCTTTTATGAGACAGGAAGCGAGCAGTCTCTATTTGTTATATCAGCAATGCTATCTCTTAGGCAGAGGTGGAAATGATCTTTACCAAAGTGAGGGAAGCAGGAGAAAAGAGCCATTATATCAAGTAATTATTGGGGGTTTTTTTTACAATTTTGGGGCAAAAAGAATCAAACCTTTTTGGAAATATACTAACACCTTCCTCTGCACCCAAGAAGAGAGAGAATATAGCATTTACCTAGTTCTTGTCTCGAGACTTATATGCTTCTTTCTCAGAACTGATGACTAAATTTTGTTCAAACTTGGCTTTTTTCTAGATATATGGAAAAAACTTAGGAATAAATCGGATTAAAGGTATAAACTTGATTGAAATTCTTTCAGCTCTCAAGGAGACATGGCAAATAATTTGACATCCCAGATCTAGAGAACAAAAACATAAAAATGAGTGCAAGCATGGTTTATATTCAATTATTCCTGAAGCTAAAACATATTATATATGATAGCAAATCTGTCTTTTTGAAGTCTGCTACTTCTGTGTATTGTTTATTAAGGAATAACAGGTTATGAGAGCCATCTTAACTGTTTCTTAATAAAACCTAGAGGAAGACTGTGGGAAAAACTTCTTCTGAAGCTAAGCATTTGGCCCAGTATTCATAATTTGTCATCATATCATAATTTTTAAGGTTTGCTGTCCAGGATGAATCACAAATTTATGAAGTGCAGAACTGAATCCAAAACAGTTTCTATTCTATGGAACAACCATATTGCCAAGGGGCATATTTTAAATTCCTCTCTATTAGTAACTTCATTGCTTGAATTTAATCCTTCTCCACCAAAATGTTATAAACATTTTTTAAAATGTTATAAAATGTAATAAACAAATATTTTGGGTCAGTGTTAGAACACCCATTGCATAAATAAATCACTCCTATATATTCTCTCTCAATCCTTCATGATCTAGTGTGTCATACTTTTACAGCAAGATGGTCCATCAGAATGTAAGGGGAGATTTTAGACCATAGACATAGGAAAAGGTCTGTAACTAAAGGCCTAAAAAACACTTATCTCCTTTTCAGTCTAAAAGGTTAATACTTTATATTCTGGCACTGATCCTTGTTGGGGAGTACATGAATGTTTAGTATGGGACAGAAGAGCATGCTCCAGGGAGCACAGTGATGCCTAGTGGCTGTACCCTTTGGAAGGTCAGTTGTGTTGTGGGGGCATGTGCCCAAAGCAAGACACAGCCTCTGCTGTGAAAAGCACTCAGTCTGAGACAAGGAGCCCCAGGGCCTTTGGCACAGCCAGCTGAAAAACAGAGCTGTGCAGGGTTTGCCTTCAGACTTCTACTTCCTCAGTATCGTTGCCTGTGTGTCAACAAAGGCTGGAGGCCATCGGTGTAAGCAGACAAACTGAAGTGGGGAAAAAGGGAAACTGGAAACCCCTGGCTCCCAGCCCAGGCTTCAAACCACACAGCCATCCTATGTGTTTCTCTGTGTATCTGAACTGGGGTTCTGTTTGAGGTCATCTTTAAGATCTGTGTATTCACCCAAGGACCAGTTCTATATATAGCATGCTTGCTTATGTTGCACTGCTGTGCCAGAAGCCTTCACTCCAGGAGATCTGCCTTGTTGACTCATTTCATCATTGTTCTTTCCCATTTCTTGCTGGCAAAGGGCTTAGTTGTTTCCAGCTGGTACTTGACTGAATTTGCAATTCATTATATATCAAATAACTTTAAAAACAAATCTCATAGTTTGTTCTTTCCAGTTATACACAGTCTCCAGCTTTGTGCTCCTGTTTCATTCTCGTTGTAAAATAAAGTTGACCTGAAGAAGAGGGTCTTTCTTCAAAGAAAACATGTATCTGTAGAGGGTCAGGAAGGAACTTTCCAAGTAGTAAACTGAAAAGTACATCTGAGACTAAGATACTCAGATTTAATATGTTATTTCATTTCCAGAGCTTTCACCTGCTGCAACTCCTTTGAGCTATTGTTTATGTCAACATAAAACTCTGCTGGTGTACTCAGGGTGGTAGCCTGCTGCTCACTGCACCATCTCCTGCCATACAAAAGGCACATGTCTTAGCAAATAAGGAATATAAGGGTAATTTTGATTTGGGGCAGCTAGATGGATTCCATTCTGTGGTTTACTGTAGTCCTCTAGTTTTCAGACTTTTCATCATCAGGAGTTAGGTCTATATGGGTGGAGGAAGGCAAGCCCAGGAAGATGTGTGACCATGCTGGGGCACTTCTGGACCTCAGTATGATGACTGTGTGTGGCAAAATAGTATGATTTTCACAGAGATGTTACCTGGTACGTTGTCAGTTGCAGTGAGGATGACTTTACATGCTAAGCCTCAAGACAGAGAAGAATTTGTTGATCTACTTCTCTGGTAGGGCTGCAGTACTACATATATTTCTGGCACTAATGTGTGAATGCTTCTCTCTACCTCCCTCAATCTGCCTTGTTCAGCAGAAAAATTGGAGTGGAGCTGCAGCACAGCAGGGGGCAGTTACAATATTTTGGCAGGGAAGGGAAAATCAGGCTCCCAAATGGCAAAGAACTAGAGGCCCTTCCCTGATTAACCTGTGCCTGTACAGTGCATGAGCATACATATCATAGAGTCATAGAATGGTTTGAGTTGGAAGGGACTTTTGAATACCATCTAGTTTCAACCTCCTTGCCATGGGCAGGGACACATTATACTAGACCAAGTTGCTCAAAGCCCCATCCAACCTGGCCTTGAACACTTCCAGGCCTACCTCTCAAGCCTTTTAAGGTTCCTCTGGGTAGCATCCCTTCCCTCTAGTGTGTCAAGTGCACCATACAGCTTGGTGTTATTGGCAAACTTGCTGAGGGTGCTCTTGATCCCACTGTCTGTGTCACCAACAAGGATGTTAAATAGTGCCAGTCCCAATACCAACCCCTGGGGAATGCCACTTGTCCCTGCTCTCCATTGAAGGAGCAGACACAGAGGGGTCTCAGCAGTCTCATGGTAGGTTTCACACAGAGGAATAGAAAAATCAGCAAGTTTCTCTGACAAGAAACATCAGTTTAGGCAGGTGAAAAATTTGCTGTGGTGAACAGCCTGCTGCAAAAGTCTGCAAAGTAAAGCAGCATGACAATGTACATTTTGGCAAGTCATATGTTCTAGTGGGAAAACTGATGAATGGGTAAAGTTGTGAGGTTCAGACCCTGCTAGAAGCAAGCTGTTACCTTGTAGGAAGGTCCCTGGTGAAGATGTCAAATCCTGATCTGTTATTCCGAACCAGAAAAATCAGTGTTTGCTCATCCTGGCTCAGCTTCAGCAAAATCACCTAAGAACAGTTCCTGTATGGTCTGAGATGAAAAAATATCAGCTCAAAATGGGTTTCTGTTCAGATTCAGTTCAGCACCCTCTCTAAAATGCACTTAATCTCTGGAGGAACTACCCCTTCTCAAAGTGTACCATCGTGTCTGGATGCTAAGAGGAAGGGTTTTAGTTATTTGATTTTGCCTGTGTTTTGCTTCATCTGCCGTTGTGTAACTTGCTGTGTCTCTGCTCCCTTGCCACCCAACAGCCTCACTGGGATGAACAGGTGGGCCACAGTTTGATTCCTAGTAGGTAAAGACTCTTCTTTGCAATACCAGCACTGTGCTTGTGCCTTTGCAGCAGTAAAGAGGCCAGTGGCTGACGAGGACATGGAAATGAGCTTCTTCATCCTTAAAAACAAGCCTGGAGATTAGGGTTGCAACACATCAGCATGTGCTGTTTTGGCAGTAGTCACTGCTACAGCTAATCTTTGAACACGTGGGACATATCAGGCTCCAGCATCATCAATCATATGTTCATTTATTTTAATCAAAGGAAGGAACGAAGGCTTCGGTTTCCCTGGAAAAGGATGAAGAAAAGCTTGACCTAATGCCAGACTTAGAATGATTAAAGGAAGACTGTTCTTTTCCCCACCTCTCTACATATGTGTGCTGCCAGCTTCTAGGCTCCAGTCACTGGAGCAAAAGAGTTGTCTTCTGTGCTCCTCTCTATGCAACAAATGTAATGTTTAGACTGAGGTCAAGCTGGAATTAGCAGTTTTCCCCCTGAGGGGCAACATCATTGTATTATGCCAGAACAGCCTTGCACTGGGTGAAGTCCCTTTACTGGATTATCCCTTCCCATCCTGTCTGCCTCCTCGTCCTGTGACCCACTCCCAGCTTGTCCTCATCAGTGTTCTTCAGGGTGCCTGCAGTGTTGGGATCCAGCTGGCAGTGAATCCAGGGTAACTCTGGTAAAGGTTTCAGTGGGCTCTTCTGCTCTCCCTCATTCTCACCCTAAGCCATACACTTTCTTGTGTTGTATACACACAGACAAAGACACAACAACTTGCTTTATCAGCCTAGACCTTTTCATCCAACAGAGCTTTGCACTCAGAGCTGCCATGGTTACAGCCTGACTTCACTGGTGAGGAATTAAACTACTGCATGGTCTCCTAAGCTGTGTGGGCATTTGAAAGGCAGCTGTTTGCAGTAGGCAAATTTATTATGTGCAGAAGGAGGCAAAATGATCAAGTCATCAGTTTTATCTCCTTTTGGGCCAGATCTCTCCAACTTAAAGCTCTAATAATCATTGCACACGTGTAGCAAATGAGAGAATTTGGACCACAGTATTCAGGGTTGTTGCTATAGATAGGGTTACACAGGCTGTCTGGTAATGATATGATGTACTATATAACACTTCCTTTCAGCTGTCTTTGGGCAGTAGAACAATATTTTATTTTGTTATAAGGATTCTCATTTGAACTACAGCTGAATTGGTTCCACTGCTGTCAGTGAACTGTTCCAAAAGAGACTTTATTTTCCCTCATAAAATGCATCTTGCAGTGACTCTTCCTTTTCATTTTGCTGGTAAAGTTTGTAAAATATTTGCTAAGAAGTGTGGCCAAGATGCAAGTTTCACTGGATGGGCTTATTTTCCATTCAGTAATACCTGTACTACAGGAGAAAGCAACAAAAAGAAAACAATAAAATAATAAGTGGTGTAACTGAGCACAGAATTTGAGTAATCTGGCTTCAGCAGTTATCATAATGCCTTAAATTTTAGCTTTTTAATTCTTGCAAAATAACCTAAATTACAGGGAGTCCATTTGACAAGTGCTTTTCTTATATCACTTATACTTCATTTGGTCTCCTGTAAGGTACTCTTTATTTAAAAAAATATAAAAATTGCCATACAAGATTAGTTAAAGCTATTCTGGTATTTTATATCCATAGTTTGACAGGGCTCTGGGCAAGCTGATGTAGTTGGGGATGTCCCTGCCCAGTGCAGGGGGGTTGGACTAGATGAGCTCCAGAGGTCCCTTCCAACCCAAACCATTCTATGATTCTATATATAAGCTCTATTAATTGCTCCAGGAAAGCTACTGTGATCCCACTAGTAAAAAATAAATAACCTGCTATTGGTTGAAATGATGTCCTTCCACCTTTCCCTCCACTGGTGACAAACTGGTCATGCCCAGCACCCTCTGCCTTGTGTATTTATTTTTCCCTATGAAAGTTCCAATTCCTTCTTGTATGCTACCAAATTCCTGGCCTCAGTGACTGCCTTAGTGATTGCCTGGTTTCTTCTTTCTCCTCTCTGAGATATGAACTGGACTTTACCTCTACAGAATGCTACTTATCCTTTCAGTTTGGCATTAATCTGGGCCAAATTTCCCTCCTCTTCAATATTGCTCAAGAGCATTGCACATATATGATAGCAGTAGGGTTAAGTTCATGGTACACAAAGTCAGATTTACACAGCCTCTGTGGCAGTGATCAGTAATGGTGCAAGGGGTTTGATCATTTCCTGATTTTTCTTCACCATCTTTATTCAGGGCTTCTAGTTTCTGACAGTGTATTTATTGTCTGAAGACACTAACTCCAGAGTAGACTTCTCAGCACCATTAACTTTGCCAAAGGCCAAGATGGTGAAGGTTTTTCTGCATCAAAATCCCTTAACTGTGCTGCATTCTATACACAAAGGGTCCATCCAGCTGATTTCAGAAACAGCATGAAAAAATATGTTAGTGGAGCATTTTGTGATGAGAGGGATTAGTACTAACATATGGAGCCTTTCACCTGTAAGCCAGTAGGCTCACATCTGTGATAAACAAAACTTTCTTAGTCCTTAGTCTGGTTGTTTTATGCTCCCCTCCTGTTGTAGCAGGCAGTTGTATAAAAACAAGCACTAACACATCCAACTGCACCCTGTTGTGCAGCAAGGCAGAGTGTGACCTATGGACAACTGAACCCTAAAGGTAGTTTTAAAAGCAATGTTGAGAGAGATTTACACTGCTCCTGTTCAGCTTTTATAAAGGGGGAGAAGCATGTGGTAAAGCTGTTAAACTAGTGCTAAACAAAACCTTAAAGGAATGCACTCACTGATCACTTAATTATTCAGGTGTGAATTCCTGTCCTCAAGTAAACACTGCAAAAACTCCCCCTGAATTCTTCTGGATTTAGCCACAAGCCCTTGGAAGATTCATGTGAATAAACATAAGGAGGTGATATGGGCCCCTGCTTTATACAAAGTGACTGAAAACTTTTTCAGCTGAAGTTTTGACTTTTGTTATTTATCTAATATTTTTAAACTGCCTGGGAGGGGAAAGTCAAGAAGAAGTAGATGAGGTTGTACCTTATCTGAATTATAATCTGGACCTGATTTCTGTTCCTCAGCTTTGAGCAACACCACTGATGTGCCATGATTAACAAGGAGACACTTCAGTAGAGTCTGTAACAGTGCCCTGACCTCAGCCACAACCTCTCCCTGGGTATGAGCTCATGTGTGTCTCTGTGGTGCTTGCTCTGACACTTTGCAGGCAAGAATGGCAGTCTGAACTTCTCAAGCCTGAAGGGAGAGCCAAGGTGCCTTACATCATATGTCAGTAATTCAACCAAGAGGCAGTTCTACCAGTGCTCACTGAATTGCTGGTTTTCTCCCTCTTCTCCTGGGAAGAAAGCTGAAATCTATTACAACAGGTACTAATCACATCTCACAGCTTTCTTGGAGTGCCCAAATATCCTGTTGGCCTAAGTGAGCCAGGTTGGAAGAGAACATTAAGATGTTAAGTCCAACCATCTACCCATCACCACGATGCCACTAAACCATGTCCCTAAGTACCACATCTTTACATTTTTAAAACATCTATTCGTTTTTCAGTGTTTCTTATAACACTTTTTAAATCCAACAATGTTCTTCAAGATATGAATGTACTTAACACCTTGTTGAATTTCTGTCCTTACTCTGACATGCAGGCTCTCTTGTAACTAGTTCTGTAGGGTTTTTCAGAACATGATTAGCATTGCTAAGGATCCAAAGAGGTAGTAGAAAAGTTCTTTTGAGGTGACAGAAAAGGCGTGGAAATCCTTTGCAGCCTATGAGATTGTTTTATACGTTGAACAGCAGGCTGAATTGCCCATTCTGTGTGATTATGTAATGAAAGACCCTATTGTAACAACGGGAGAACACAGAGGAAAGGGGTTAGAGCTGCTCTGGGAACCTTCAGCCTGAACTTCCTGACCTTTCTGCAATTAAAATTTCAGATGGCCTTGCATGTGTGCATTCTTTTGACACTGAGAGGGTGGCTGTTTGGATTTTGGGCAAGAGACTTGAAAACACTTCTGAATAAATAAGTGTAAATCAGTTGCAGATGCCATTGTGTGACTATCATTCCTCCCTAAATCTGCTGCAAATACTGGATGTCTGTGTAATGAAACAAGTAGTTGATGTTAAGAAGGTAATTTGAAAGGTGTTAGGGTGAGGTAAGGAAAAACAAAGCAAAGGGTCAGTGAAGTGCTTATGAACTTGAGTCTGTTTTTCCTTTCACTGGCAGTGCAGGCAAGTACTGCACAAAACACACAATTGTTGCCCTCCTCTTTAACTCATTTTCCTCTACACATTCCAAGCAGGCCTAACACTTCTGAGTGTTAAGCACAGACCTGTTCTTCAGGCTGTCCAGCAACTGCCTTTCAGTTACAATTCTTGGTCTCCTGTAACTCATTAATTACATGCTGTGTATCTGAATATACAGAATGACTGTGTGAACTTTCTGTGACTTGGTATTTAGCTCCCTCATGCTTCATCTGAGTTTGGACTGGACAATGCAATATAATTTCTGCCACATAATGTACAAGCATGCCTTAAGGGGAGTGTGTTGGAGAGAGATGTGAGCCAGCTGTAAGTAACCTCAGTCCTGTGTGTGAAGGAGCTTCATCTTCTCAGTGAGGTCAATTAGCCCAAGTGGACTTCCATGCTGAACTGTTTCTGAACTAGTTTTGGTACCTGGACAGTGTGAACATAACTCTGTAGAGATAAGGCCTGAACCTGGGCTGTGGACTTCTCTGTCATCCTTCCTACATACACTTGTCAAAACTGCAAGGCCCATCTTTTTTAACTCTAAGGCACTTTCAGTGTTTAAGGCACTTTGGCAATGTTAAGAGTGCAAGAATATAAGAGCAGGAAACAGTATATTTTTCTGCCTGAGTAGTACTAAAGGCTTTAGTGTAAATGATGGTTAAGCTCTTAGATACTGGATAATACAGCACAATCTGTGACACAAAGCCCTTGGAATTCATGGAGGTTTTCTTTTCTTTCCCCCAAAATGAGAACAATCACTCTCCCAGATTATGGGCTTCCAAAAGGGGAATATTTCTAGATGGAGAATGGACTAAGCTCTGCTCAGAGGGAGGCCTCTCTGGTATGGAAAGAATGAATAAACTATGATACATGTCCTTCGCTATGCTGTAACTTTACTAAATTCCAAGCAAGCTAAAAGCTTTATTCTCTGCAGAACAAGGCAATGTATTTGTTCACTGGATTCACCTCTATATGTTCTTCTCCCCAGTCTCTCTATGAGCATAAGAACATTTTTAGAAAATATTCTGGTTATGAGTCATCTAAGTGTCATAATCAAGGCCTAGTGATACCACACAATATCAGAGTCTCATGGAAGCTGTAACCTCCACTGGGATGCTGAACCATGCAGTGTTTCCATCATACACTTTCCAGTCTAGATACATTTTTGCAGCCTAGCTCAGGTCTAGACTAATAGAAGTCACAGTCCAGAAAATCCACTTAATATTCCTAATTTGGGGGGGAGGGGAAAAGACATAAGAACTGAACCTTACTTGCATGTGGTCATGTAAGAGCAAAGTTGGTCTTTTGCAAGTACCTAGAGCACCAATGCCTTACTGAACTGCACAGGCATCTTACTTTTCTTACAGAAGAAGAAACCNTAATGCCTTACTGAACTGCACAGGTAGAGTAGGGCAGGGAACTGGATTGGCACCAGGATTCTCACATCCTGCCTCCAGCCCTGCTTTGGATTCTCTGTATGGCATCTTACTTTTCTTACAGAAGAAGAAACCAATATCTCCCTGCAGTTGTGAGGTTTAATTAGTATTTTGGGATTCTGTGGGAGAAATGCAAGTAATGAAGACACAGATAATCTACTGACAGTAATAGAAAGATAATGTGGTGAATAAAACACGGTTTTCTAAAGAAAGATTGCTTCACATCAGATTTCCCCTGAGGTAAATCCATGTGATTAGGTAGTTGCAGCGTCAGCAAGGATGTGTCACATCAGGAGGTCAAGAAAGTTGGTTTTTTACCTCTGTTTCAGTTCAGGTTTATTTGGAACTGAAATTGTTCCTGCTCAGTTTCAGTTCAGGCCTCTAATGGTTTGTTAACCACATTGGTAACTTGGAACTGACTGTCAATTGCTGGAAAAGATATAGAAGAAGAGAGCTTAAGGCATAGCAAATATTACCTCTCCTTGCTAATTAATTAAAGTAAATGTTGAGAGGGTCTAGTTCTAGCTGAAGTTTCCAAAGGCTCCAAAACAACACTTCAGTTTTGGTTCAAACCAGAAATGATATTTCTAAGTAGCTTTTTGGTTGGGTTATTTCTCTGGTTGCCTAGCCAGCAAGTATGCTATTCTCTCAAGTGTCTTAGTCATCTGCTGTAAGATGTGATGGGTGCTACCAACAGAAAAGCCCTACTGACTCATTTGCTCAGTGTCCCTGATGAGATGGGTCTGTTTGATTCCCTGCATTTGCCATTCCTTAGTCCAGTTTAATTGTATTTGAAACAGTCAATAAACCTTCTGTTACTTAAAGAGACTACTGTTCCAATTAACAGATTTTTCCCGTCAGGAAGGCCTCTTAATTTTCTTACTCTTTCTTCTAGCATCACTGTAGATATTTTTTCTTCCAAGGAGGCCAGACCAATTAAAATTTCTGGTAGCTTTTTCTCCCTCTGTGTGATTCCATCCAGAGGACCACATTTGCTCCCCCCATCTCCATTGATAACTTACTCACATGAGTAGTCCCACAGAAAGGAACACACTTGTATGACTAATCTGCTCAGCAGCACACAAAGTTCACCGTCTGGACTAGAATTAAATGACTTTTCTGTAGAGTGCTACAAAGGTTGCAGAGGGGGTGGATTAAAACTCAAGAGTCCCTAGTGGCAAATGCCATTAGTTTGAGAACCAGACTGTTCTTCCTGTCTAGCTAAACTGAGTCTGGACACCAGTTTTGGCCTCAGATTTAATTTTTTCCTCCTTAAAAATGAATAAAATGCAAAGCTTTTAGTGTTTTACTAAACTGTGTATAAATTAGGACCTCTGTTAAGGTCCCCTCAGTTGTGCAGTTCTTAGTTGGATTAAATGCTTGAAAATGTTGATGATCTTGTTTCTCCCAGACATATTACTGTATGTTGGCGCATATATTACCTCAGCTTAAACTAATTGATGGGATGTGGCACCTCTGACACAGTTCCCCTGTTCCAAACAACAGTCTTAATCACTTCCACTCAGAAACATGTATAATGCTGAGGAGCTGTAACTACTAGTAGCTTTTCTCTTGATTAGGACTTTGGCACTGGTCCATTATTCAGTCTTCTGTGAACAAACACATCCAGCAGCTCACTGAAGCAGAGATGCCATTGACAGACGGGTCAGTGATTTTGTTCTGTCAGGAAGAACAAAACTGTGGTGAGACAACCAGGGGGACAGTGAAAGTCATACAAGAGAACTAGCCTATTTCCTTCTTAAACAAAGACGTCTGGAGTGAGCCTGCACTAGCCCATCATAGCATTTCTTTGTTGTTTCTTCAGATGTTAAGGGGATTAGAGTTTACTGTAGTGGTGGAATATCTCTACAGTCACTTTGGAAGATAAGGATGCTGGGGCTGGCTCTCTGCTGTGCCCACAAGAAAACCACAAAGTAGGAACAGCCTGATAGAGGGGAATAAAAACTAGATTTGTGCCACTATCATTCCTCTATCTTCAACTTAAATATCTCAAAGTTTATGTGGCCCTTGATATAAGGGTGCCCAAGGAGCTCCTTCAGACAAGCAAAGTTACATATCTGTTCAGAGACTACTCTGGAGCTTGGGAGGACTAGCATCTGCACTCTATCTCTCTCTCCTAGGCATAATCTGCTTCATCTTGCCCTTCCTTTCTTACTTATGCTAATTACTGTATAAAAGAGCTGCTTGATTATGCATTATACTTGTTGCTGCATGGGCTGTGGTCACTTTCTCAGCAGAGTCCTGAATTGAGCCTGACACCTCCTTCAGCACCTTTTCAACTGAGGAAAAGAAGGAGAAGCAGAAATAGTTAAGAATTTACAGAGAGATGCTAGGTGCAGTCAAGTATAACTGTCAGTCCATCTGTTTCTGCTTCTTGTCTCATAACTCAAGAAAAGAACTAAGGAAATTAACTAAAGGAATTAACTTTGAAGAGTGGTCAATATTTGGAAGTGTTTTCCTTACAATTTGCCAAAAATGTTTTTTCACTTTAACTCAAAATTTCTTACAGCCTCTTCCTTTATTTTCCTAGTGAGTTGCTGTTTTAAAAAATACTTGCTTGTCCTTTGAAGAGAAAAGGAGGAAGCTAAAAATATGGTCAACACACCCAAATGAAATCTTGCAATCTTTTTCACTAAATAACTTCAAACTCTGAAAACCCAAATCTCTCTAAAGTTTTGTTTCGCCTTTTTGTCATCCTAAAATGTGTTGATGGATGCCTCCCAAGGTGGGAAGTTGTATGCACCAGAGGAGGAGGTGCCAAGCAAGAGTGTGAGCACAGCCCCATAGCCCACGCTGAGAATGGGCCCTGCTGGTGGGTGTGAAGCAAGTTTCTTGCTAAGCCAGCACAGCTCATCCTCATGGTTAGTGATTTTACCTTATTTTGACCTACAAAGGATGCCCTGGAATATCAGATGTTTCACCCTGGTTTTATTTGAGACAAAAAGCAGTTACAAAAAAAAAGAGGAACATGTCTCTGTCCTTGGTTATTTTTGTCAGTCTGGGTTGGGTGCTATTGCTAGCAGCATACCAGACACCAGAGCTGGCAGTGCACTGCACTGAATTAAGCAGTGAAGAAAACAGAGCTGGTTTCAGGTGCTCTTGAATTTCTGTTGCAAACCTGCCACTTCACATTGCACTAAACCCCTTGACTCTCCTGCCCTGCAGAAAAGGCCACTCTGCCCTACCTGAGGGCAAAGACACAGTGCATGAGGTTTCAGCCTGTGGCTTAAGGACATATGGGTTACTCCCCAGAGGTCTGCAGAAGGTCCCCACACATTGCAAGCTTGCTGCTGAGAGGCTGCTGCTTGCCCTGCTTGGGGAAGAGGTGGGGAAAGACTGGAAAAGCCCCAGTGGATGCATGCTGCTCTTTGTCTGATCTTTTGTTTCAGCTGCTACCATGCAGCTGCCTTATATTCACTTTGATATTCCCTTCCATGGTCTCCTTTCTCTTCTCTACCTCTACCCCTTGCTTTTACTCACAGATTCCTCTTCTGACTCCTCTTCTCTGCTCCCAGGGAAATGAGTAGAGTGGCACCCAAGGGACACTACACAACCAGGGTCTCATTTGCTTTTCCTGTCTTATACAGTCATGGCATGTCCAAATTAGTTCATGGCTTTCAAGCTGCCCTGCAGTCATGCTGTATGGACACTTCAGGAGGGTTTTTGGGTGAGGCTCAGGATATTTGAATGAGGAGGTTCATCCTGCTGCTTCTTTCAAGCTCCATGTGCCTTGATCATGTTTTTAGGTGTCTAACAAATACCCTATCCTCATGTCACCTCCACCAAGGACTAATGGGATGTGCAAATATCTTCAAGCACTTGTTGTTCATGTATATGTCCTGCTTGCCTGAAATAAGGAGGTTTTTACCCATCTAGAATGAGCTAGGAAGAACAGAGTGGACAACATGTGATTTCTGAAAATACAAATAGGCATAGATGAGTCCAGTGTCTTGTTCCCTGAGAACTGGAAAAGAATAAGAAAACAGTGCGAGAAAAATCATGCCTCAAAGAGATTGGAAGTACCTCTGGTGTTCTAGCTGTACCCTTTTAGAATTGCAACCCCTTAAAAACCTGCAACCACTCTTTCCATCCCTCTGATTTAATGAATTTAAGGCAAATGCATTTGATTGTGTACTAGGAGATGAAGAAAACAAAAAAGGTTGTCAAAAGCCAAAAAGCTTGTCAAGACCCAAAACCCCAAAGTCAAAATTTCCCTCAGTTCTCATGCATATATTTCAAACTACCTGGAACCTTTTCCTTGCTGTTAGCTCTAAGGAGACTAAGAGACTCAGGACTTGCACCTCTAGGTTTGTTTCTTTCAGTACACCATGCTCTCTGACTGCCAGCATCCCATGAGAAGCAAATTGCCATGACTAATAAGTTCCATCTCACACTTCACATGAAGAGGTTGGGTGGCTTTTTCCAGAGCCTTCAATTGAATCAGGGATAAGCCAACAAAGAGATTACAGACATATCAAGAGTTTACTTTGCGTGATTGCCACATACTTGCTGCCAGATACAGTATCCTGTTTTCCCTCTACACTTCACTTGGAGATCACATCAAATAAATCTCAGCTCAGTTTATATAGAAATAAAGCAAGCTGTACTCCAATTTTGAAATTCTTTTTATTTAGCAAGAAATGAAAAAAAAAACAGGCACAATGCTGAGGGAATTCACTGTGATTTGAGAGGAGTTCACAATTAAAGGTTTTTTCCAAGTCTTGTTTTTTGGAGATGGCCTGTGAGCCCAAATCATGACAAACAGGACTGGGGGAGGGAGGAGAGAAAAACAGCTCACTGTGGGCTTTTTCACTTAAAAATACTTTGGTTATTTACTGAGAGCTTTTCCTCTGAGCCCTGACCTATTTCCACCTGCTGCATGGCATTTGATGAAGCAAATTACTATAATGAATCCATTATTAGAGCTGGAAATAAATTCCCTCACTGGCAGAGGTTAGATTTTAGAATGATTTTTACAGCCTTAGACCTTAAAGTCAGCACATATTTGGGTGGATGCTCAGGTTTCTGGAGTAGCTCCTGGTGCTGCCTCTTCTTTTAGGCCTCTTGATGTGACTGAGCACAAGTGACTTTTCCTTTTTGATCTAGAGAAATGAGTGCTAGTTTCTGTAGTGAAGTCTCAGCTTGTTGCCCAGCAATGGTGAATCCACAAAGAATCATTTATCTGTCACAATAAAGCCCATTGTGTTGAATTGCCAGTATAAAACCAGTCAGGTTAATTATACCACAAGCATGGTTATATTTGGAAAGTTTTTTACTGTCCCTCTGGGTTGGCTTAAGAGGCTGTTATAGAGTGAGCTGTGAGACAAACAAATGATTCTCCAACCTAGTAATTCCAGGATTTGTAGGGCTCTGAAGTAGATACAGAACTGGGAATCTGAAACTTCATCCTCTGATGTTTCCTCTGCAACCAGTTGAGTGTAATAGGTGTGAGCAGAGCACTTCAACTAAAATGCAGCACCCAAGTGCCATCTCTAGAAGGACCAGCAATAGATTAGGGCCACCACACACTCAGGCAGAGGGAGTGAGACTGGGGCAGCTGCTCTCTTTGCCTTTGGTAGCTGCACTGCAGAAATCTCTTCTGGCCTGCTTTGTACATATTAGAAACATATGTCACTCATGTCTTCACATCCCAGAGTTTAGAGGAAAAGGTTGAAATTCAGTTGTAATCTCAGTTGTTTGCCTCTGAACCAATTATAATAGGAACAAAAGCCCTGATGGATGTAAGTGAATATCAAGCCTGATGAGAGGATCTTAACAGAGTGGGAGGGAGATCACTGTGGCACACTAAGCAAGATTTCAGTTGCTCTTACTTATCATTTCTGAGATGTGCTGATTTTTCACTGCTTATATAACCAGAGAATTTGAGCATTCTCTTCAGTGTTTTCTTTTCAGGTTGCTGAAGTTATTTCTGTTCTACATGTCCTCATATCACAGGGAGAGTGTGTCTCCTTTCATGACCTTGAACCCAGTTCTGCTTTGTTCAGTTTTACCAACATGGTGATGGATTGCTAGCTGATTGGCAGGTAGTGATCTCAATAAACTACCTAGAGAACAGTTATTGCCATATTAAAGAAATCACCACAGCAATAGACTCCAGGTACTGTTGACCAGCAGATGTCCGTAGGCTCACATACTTGCTGTCTCTTAATATCCCCTCACTAAAATGTCTCAGCATGAGGCAGGGGTTGAAGAGGACATAATGAGAGAAAAATACTCTATTTTTCCTGATAGGAACTTAAATTTTAGAACATCAAGCAAGATTTAAATTAATAAGAAAAGAATATTGCCATTATTTTACAAATGCTTTTATCTATCTCCAGGCCAGAAACCTGCTTCTCTGGAGCTTGAACTGTAGTGCTCAAAGCATGTAGACTTTGTGAGTGGAGCAGAGAACAGGCTTGCCAGTGAAAGTTACAGGAATTTGTAGTTTATAAGTATGTAGTGCTTGCAATAACATCATAAATATTCCATTTCACATCAGACTTGCTGTTCCCAGCACTCTTAATATAGCTGTATTGTCAACCCCCAGCCACCGAGGGAGGTGAGCCTGTCTGGAAACTGGTTCATTCCTTTACTGGAAAGCCTATTCCTTCCAAAAGTCTGGAGTGGGCTAGTTGTGCAGTGTGGGCCTCTGGTTTCCCTTCTAAGCACAAGGAGATTATTTTTGTTATTTCTTCCCTAGTAAAGACTCTGGAATCTCTCATCTGACTTCCTGACGTGTTTGTTTACCCTGGGCTTGAATAAATCCTCCAAGTTTTCAAGTCACAGACAGAAGAGCCATGTCTCTGTAACATCTCAATTTCCTTAAGTCTGTTGCTGGATAGATGGTAGAATCATTTTTGCTGCCAATTTGCTCAGTAATGGCATGTGAGCAGGACTGTAGCAGCAGTAAAACACCACTGAAATTATGAATATTTTTCCCTTGCAAGGCAACATCTACATATACATATCAGAATCCCAGCAAACTTCCTTTATCCTTTTGTGCTTAACATTTCTAGAAGTGATTAGCTATGAAATAATCTGAAAAATAAACCAGAATATTTACCTGAGAAATGAGTAAAATTTTTAATCTTAAGGTTTTGTTATGTAACTATGATAATATAAAATAAAAAATCAAGTGTTTGCATTGAATCTGAGCAAAAAAGCAAATAGGAAAAAGCAGCTGATTTTGCTCTTTAAAGGTTTTGATGTGTCAGTGTGATGGTATGTCAGAGGTGGATGGCAAGATCTGTGAGAATCCAAGTGCAGACATCAAGACTCTTTCGGCACATTTAGAGAGATGTGTTTCCCTGGAATGGCTCCATCATCATCTCCAACAGCTGACTTGACACTCAAAGCTGAGAATCCAGCAGTGAAGATTTTTACTATGTCAGATAGTGGCCCAGAAGTTTTAACTGTCATGGTCCAGCCTAGCAACAGCTGTGACACTGGATCTGGTGGGGCTCAGCTCAGCTGGAGCTGCATTTGCATTGGCAAAGCTCCATGGAAATGAAGAACAGAGATGGTGATGATAAGGGTTTTGCTTAAGAGCTGAGGACATGGCTCTAGATTAATATTATACAAGCCAAATAATTCCAAAATATTTGAATAATCTTGAATGCAGACTTTGGAGCCTGCTGGACCTTCTTTTTCAAGTGTTTCACTGAATGAGCCCATTGGCTTTGCAGCTCTAATCTTGCAGAATTTCCATGTTTCACAGGGTGAAGCCCTGCAGAGCTGCAGCTCTCATTGAGTACCCAAATTCTACCAAGGATGAGATGATGAGATGATGGAGAGTAGCCCTGCAGAAAAGGACTTGGGAGTGCTGGTGGACAAGAAGCTCGACATGAGCAAACAGNGCAGGGGGGTTGGACTAGATGACCTCCAGAGGTCCCTTCCAACCCTAACCATTCTATGATTCTATGATTCTATAAGGTAATATCCCACCACTTGGCTTTCTGCATTTAGGTGCTTAGGACTTGGCTGTCATAAAACTTCACTGTCTCTGAAGTGAGCATCATCCTTTCTAATGACACAAAATGGGTTAGGTATCTTTGATGTTATCTTGTGTATTTACAAAGTATGCAAATACAAGGACAAACACAGTAGGAATCAAGGTATCTCCTTTTCAGTTCTTCACACTTCAGTGACAGCATGCTGAATGTTGCCTTTTCTAGACATTTCCTCAGAGTTACAAGTCCTTCTACTGATATGTTGAGTTTTGTTACTTCTTTTTCTTTGCTGTCACTTGCATATCTTCTTCCCCCACTCTAATCTGTATTAAAAGCATGCATGCCCTTTTGATATAAATAAGTACCTAATGAAGCTGTTTTGCTGACATGTTGGAGGTTTCCAAATTGCTTTTCATTTGCCCATGCTTTGGGTGGCTAAGGGACCTGTGGTTTGAGCTTACTATCAGCTGCTATTTTTACAGTTATCAGACTTTGGTCATTTTTAATTTAATGACTTTGTGTTTAGTGACATTCTAAAGGACTCAGTTGAGCTTTAAGCTAGATTTTAAGAGATCCTTTAATTTCACTCTTTTCCAAACCCAGACACACAAATTAATGAGGCAAATGTTTATCTCTCTGAAAATGCAGCTGGACTTTTTTTTAATCTCTTTCCATACATTACCATTAAGAAATATTCTGTTGAAAATGAGACAGTAGTTATTTTAGCAGTGGCTGTTGCAGACTATACCCACCTCATAATGGCAGTGTGGTTAGATGTGTAAACTTGCTTCCCATGGAACAGAGCAGTCAACAATCCACTCACATGTGGAGTGAAAACATTCCTTGCAAAAAGAGTAAGAGAAAGCTGACAAGCCACCTTGGACTCTTCACAGGGGCAAAACCATGTCAGTTTACTTCATCACTTTTCTACAAATAACCAGATTTTGAAAGAGATTATATTTCCTCTCTCAAAGTTTACATATTCAGAGTACTGTTTCCTAACACAGACTCTGTGCTCTCTTGTGTTCTTTGTCCTTTCATCTCCAGCATTCCAACACTGATATTTTGGTTCTGTGGTTTCCTGACTGTGCTGTAGTATTACACATGGATGCCTCCAGTTTAGCTAACAGCATGTGCTTTGAATTCATATTAATATTATTATTTCTCTCAGAAATACAGACCCCCTAGACAGAATTGGAGCCCTACAGCAACAGGGCTTGATACACAAATGCACTGTCTCTAGAACACATCTAGTTTTCTCTTTCCATAGATTCTACCTTACTAGCAAACCCCAAATCTTCAGCATTTCTTTAAGCATTTTGTTCTTTTTTTATTATGAACCAGAACCTTTCACTGTTTATTTGTTTTGTAGGGGCTTCTTGTCACAGAGTTTTGCTTTGGTAAATTATCATCCTCATCTGCTTAAATCTCATTGCATTTCCATAGATATAGTTTGTCAGTATTGTTTTTAAAGTTCTTTAGGGAAAAGACCAAATGGGAGGGAACAAAAATGTTCTTGCATAATACCAAGTACAGCATTTGTCTCTGAGAATTTGCACAGGCTTTTGTGCACATGGCTGCTGGTTCTTGCAGCCAACAAACTCCTTGTATTTGTTTAACACACAAACAAGCACCAGCTACACAGTATGTTGTCACAAAATACAACGTGGTTTTGCCTTGTGTAAATCAAGTTGATCTTAAAAGAGATCTTCTCCAGTTCCTGTGAGCCTGAAAACTGGTGAGATTTTGGCTCTGGGTGTGAATTCTGTAGCCCAAGCTGACCAATAGCTTTTTAATTACTGAGTATTGCTAGGACCAGATTAATATTTGATGGTTCAAACACTGACACTGACTCATTTCCTGCTTACTGCCAGATGGACATAAGGAAACAGGGAGAAAGAAAGGATAGGAAAATGTCAGCCCACTGCCATTTAACAAATGGCATTAGACTAAAATCTTTTGTCCTGAGAACTGTTTTTAAGAATTCATGGTCTGTGAAAAGTAAGCTGGAGAATCTCCATATTGAATCTCTCCAGACTAGAGCAGACTGTGAAAGCCAGCAACAAATAAACCACAGAGCCACTTTTAGCCAAAAAAAAAACCCCAAACACAAAAACACTCTGAGGCTTGTGATTTAGCACAAAAAAAGGTGCAAAATTAATTAGCTTGACTTTACAAGATTACCAAAGGCATATTCTAACTGGTTGCAGTGAACCAGGAATTCTGTCACTTCTCTGCTCTTCCAGTAAAGCAGGGTAGATTTATTTGTAGTTTTAGAAGGAGGAAAGGGCAGATTCTCTCTCAGGTCAGTCTGGTTCAGAGCACAGTCTGATGTAACTATACTTTCTATCATCACTGGATGAAATAGCATTTCTGATGTAGCTATACTTCCTCTCATTGGTCAATGAAACAGCATTTTTCCTTCACACATGACTATGAACTGCTAAAGGGTGTTACTTTCTCTTTTGCTGGTTTCCAGTGGCTCTTTATATTCTTCTAGAATTCACTACTCTTCCTGGAAGAGCACCCTGAAAGTGCTTGTGCAGATCATAGGAAGCTCTTTCTATCTTATGCCTATAGTAAGTACAAAATATCCTCAGTATATAATAGCTCATTTGCCTCTGAAGTAAGCCAAAAAAGCTCCTCTTTACTTTAGTGTTCTTTGGTTCACACTCTGAAGGTTGGTTTACAAATGTCACTAACAAACATTGTCTGAGTTTTGTGAAAAGCAACTGAAGGCTGTATGTTAATGCTCCTTAACTTACTTTTCTCTTAAAAGAAGACACACACATCCTTAAGCCATGCCTAGCCCAAATTTACTGCTGTCAAAGAAAACCTGATAACAGTAACACCATGTTAAAGCAGCTGCATGTGAGGGAGGAATTTTGTAGCTATCACAATGTTCTTAAATTCATACCTCCTATTTTAGGAGGATGTTGTACATACCATTTTGACTAAAGCATATCAAAAAGCTCCATAAATTAGCACTACTCTCTTTCAACTGGCTCTGCTGGCTGTTTCCATGCTCTTCTTCATTGGAAGAACTCTATTTGACCTATAGTCATACTGTAAATATGTTTTCAGGTGCTTCCTCTGCATATTACCAGACAGATGCCTCCAGATACAACCACCCATATTTCTTCAGAGGACCTTTAATAAAAGAAGCTCAGAGCAAACAACACTTTTAAAGAATATTTAGTCTAAGACATAATGGGCAAGTGACAATATGCATATTGCTGTTATGGGCATTGAGCTGGCTCTTTGGCAGGAAATAACTCTGTATGTCAGAGTTTGTCTTCAGGAGCTCCCTCTGGCAATTTTGATGATGCTATCTTTCATGAAAATGATTCTTCTTCACTGCCTTTACAGGAGCAAATTTAGTGGCAGGTTTCAGCAGTGATATAGGAAACAGCCCTTTTCCATCCTAACTTAAAATAGGACTTTGTATGCTAATCTAGTTGATGAAAATACTGTGGTTTTGTTCATGCACAGATGTAAGGAAATGAAAAGCAATCGAAAACTATTTCAAAGCCATTCCTTTTCACTTTTTAACATAATTCCTACAATGTTCTCTTCTAAAACATGAGGAAATACTTACTAAAAGAGACTAATTCCAATTCAGAAATATGCTTGTGATCAAATGTAAACACAAAATATTCCTAAATTAGGATGTAAACATAAAGTTCTTTGTGTAAATCAGGCTCACAGTTTTGTGATAAGATTTCCTATTATGACTTTGTTACTTTTACAAAGTAAAGAATGTTTACTGTAAATGTAAATGTAGGGTATTATAATCACTTAGCAGGGTTGCCAAAGTTCTTTTGGTAAGCAGTGAACTTGGTTTATATTCTTCTGGGTTTTTTTATGTAGTGAAAGTGCTTTTTGAAAGATCATTCTTCTGACCCTTGTCTTCCTGTCAATGTGGGTTAGTGAAACTGCTGTATGATGGAGATTGTCATGTGGATAAATTGTCATGGAGCTCCTGTTATAGGTATAAATTGAACAATTTACCTCAGCCTTTAAGTGATAACCAGCAAAGGCTTTTACTCAGGTGACTTACATTCCTTCCTCAAGAAGAACATTTATTGGTAACTGGTGGCTTTATGTGTCAGGTACAGATGAAACCTGGAGCTCTCACCCCCAATGACAATGAGTTCTACAGCAGTATCAGGTGTTTGGGGTTTATTCCCTTTGTTAAGCAGTTTCTATAGAGAGTCTACATCCTAAATCTAACAAAACTAAATGCTAAAGGGGGGAAAACATAAAGGTTTGTGAAGTGTTGGAATGATGTTTCAGCTGCCTTGAGCTGAACCAAGTTCCTAACAGATGAAAAACATTTTTGTTCATTTGAGAGAATTGCAAGGCAGCCAAATGATTACATTCAAACTTTCCAAAGCTTGCAAAGATTTGTTTCTGAGTCAAAGCCAAACATCAGTAACTGCTGCCCAGAAGGGATATTGTTGTTTGGAGAGAGGGAGACAGTTATAACTGATTGCAATGCTGAGCCTGGAAATTCCATCTCAACCTTATCTTCAGCATCATGCTTTTGCAGCTCTCTCACGAGCTCTACCACTGCTGAAGCAGCAGTCCAGGAGCAACAGATTTACCTTTATGATGCAATGAATTGCCCCAACAAAAAGGGTGTTGAATCCCTGCATCAAGATGTAGTCTAATAAGCAGGTAGCCTTAAGAACAGAAAGCAGTGGTCAGTGTTCCTTCCAAAAACCATTTATGTACTGCAGAAAACTGAGCAACTAATCTTTCTTGATTTTAAACACCATGTGGCCAAACAAGATGTTCTGCCAGAATTAAATACAAGTTAGCCTTTAACAAATGGCTGTGACTAGTTGGCTATTAACAGAGAATTTGGGCTTTCAAATTTTGGCCTACATTTCTGTGTGTTATGTTGTTAATGAGATCTCATCTGTCTTTTTAAAAACAGTTGCTCTTTGAGTCAGAACTAAACGTTCCAAGGAGCTGTCATAAATTAAAAAGAAACAAATAGAATTTCTGCAGAAACAAGTCAGCCTAAGAAATGCCTTCAGAACAGTTTAGAATTGAACTTTTTAGTATTGAGCTGGATATACCAGTTCCAGGATACTTGTGAAGAATCAGAAAGGGCATACAATATTCAGTTCTTAACCTTGCTTAAAGGCACCAACATGTCACGATTCAACCTTCTCCAGGAAGACTTTCCCCAAGACCATAATACAATCATCCCTTCTCAAGCATCCTGTCATTTTGCATGGGAGAAGGAATTAACATTAGAAAACAGACCAAAAAACCCACTCCCACCCTTAAAACAGTGCTTTTTCTGTGGTGCTAAAGTTATGTATATGGACTTCACTTACCACCAACCACAATGGTCCTCTTCTAAGAGAAAGACTGACTCCTGTAGAGGACTAAGACTCTTGGAATCTAGAGTCTCTCCTTGCTGCCAGCTCTTCAATTAATAGGGGGGTAAGAAGCAGGTGTCTTTAAATCCCATGTGAAGTGTCATTTAAAACTGTCATTTAAAAGAAAACACCTTTGACTTGTGTACCAGGCAAGTCTGCACTGAAACCACAGGAAGAGAGTAAATATGATCCTTCTGGTGTCATTTTAAAAGCCTCTTTTCTGTCCCTAACTGCTCTTTAAATGTAAATAAACACTGTTCTCTTAATATGTGAAGTTCTGCCCTAAGAACACTATTAGGGATTGGAGAAATATTACCTCAGTGTATATTCAGACATTATTAAAACAAATTACTCTATTGCAGTACAGCTAAGGCCCATTCATTCATTCATAATGGTGGAGGACTGTGTAATATCCCTGAGGTATGCCAGAAACAACCACTCTGTTGTAAGCTTACACACCGAGTTATTTAAAATTGATTTATTTTGTTAATATCGTATAATGGCTCCCAGGAGGAGATGAAAACAAACAGATCAGAGCTGATCATGCCTCCAGGTTATTCTCTGAGACAAGGCAGTAACTCTTGGGTCTAGAACTTGCAGCTAGTGCTTTGTGCCTTGTGTACTTTTTCCTCCCTTCATCCCTGTGAACCTCACAGCATTCATGTCTCTCAAGTCTTAAAGCACCACAGGCCTGCATTGTACAGCTTGGCCCACAGTCTCCAGATTGCCTAAACTGGCAGAGGTCCAAAGGGGTCTTGTACACACAGCTATAGTTAGTTTTAAACCACCCATACTACTCCCCTGTTCTTGGGTTCCTTTAGTCTTGAGCCACCCATTGACATGGGATAAAACTATCCAAAGGAAAAGATCTCCAATAGATGGGGATTTCCAGTGGACAGAGACAAGCAGTTTGTTCCCCTTTTATATTCTCTGTATTAATAAACAAAAGGTCTGACCTAGAACAAAAAGGTCTGTATTGGCTCTAGCTCAGTCTAGAGATTCCTGCCAGCTAGGAAATTTGGAGCCATGTTCCAATTTGGCTCCTAAGGGGAGTTTAAAGATCTAGATATGCCTCTCTTCCTTTCAAACCTATTGTTCATGTCTTGTATGTTCCTGACCCTGTGTTTCTTTCCATTTTCCTGTCAGAGGCAGGTTTCTGTACTCTTTAATCTGCAGGTCTAATCTGTGGTATGACTATGCAGTAGCTTTCTCTTGCCACAGGGGAGGTCATTCCTAATCTTGCTGCCATGAGGCAGGGAGTAAACAGCCCATGATTTATTTTTGCAGGAACATAGCAAAATGTTGGAAACAGGATGGGAGCAATGTGCTATGTCTTATGCCCACACACACTCTGAAGTCCTGTGAATGCTTTCAGACCAGATGCTATTAAGTCAGTTGATTATGGATCTCTGGAGACAGTGGGCAAGAGTGTCATTTAATGAGTAAGACTGTTACACTAGCTGCTATTACTATTACTGTAGTGGAAGTTGCAGCCACAGATGAAGAACCTACTGTAGTGGAAGCTACATCTAACACACCATTCTTCATCCCAGCAAAGCTGTAGAAGAACTGTCAGATCTTTGCTCTGAACCTAGAATGCAAACCTGAGAGCTACTTTCCTGCTGATCGTAATGCAGCTCTGAAAGAGTAAATCCTTGGCATTTTGTTGCCTGTATGTGCTCTCCTCTATAGTGCCTGAGGAGCAGAAGCTGCTTGGCCTGAAGGATAATAGATTGTTGAAAGCCAAGTAGCCCCTATCTAAAAGAGAATCACAAGTTTTTGCTTATAATCCTGGACCCCTGAGGCTTCAGTGGATAACAAGACATTATTTAATACCCTTGGTGACAGTCTAGGGATCTGTCCAATAAAACATTTACATTACTTCCAAACAAGATGAGGCCAGGACAAGGATACATTTCTGATTTCTTAATGCCTAATTTAGCTGTTGCTGCTTTAATGATATGTTTGGACTTCAGATTTGGACCTGATCAAATCTCTGAGGACTGGGCTTTCAACACATAATTGTCCATACATCTCTTAAGTAGCTGTATCAAGCTTATATACATTACACTGGGTAAGGCTGACACAACTTTGACCCTGGAATATGCTTAGATCTGTGGCTGGCATTGGATATTTCTCTGCAAAGCTGCTAAAAAGTGGGTTTTTTTCAACAGTTTTATTGACACTGGGGTTTGTCATTTTATTGCAGAAAGTAGGAATGAAACATTCTGTAGTGTTGTCACTTTAGATAAAGGGCAAGCTCTAGAGGTCACTATGCTAGCTACTGTGAGTGTACCTCTTACCATGTATCTGTTTAATCTATTGCCTCTGGTTTAAGATTAATAGACCACATTATCACTCCAGTTGTAACCAATAGTGATAGTAGTCTGGGGACCTGATCCTGTGCTGTTGGTTTCCAGCTTCCAGTGAACCAAGGATGAATGTCACAGCATGTCCCTCATTAGACTACAGAAATTCCCAAACTTCCTATTCTTGTGAGGTTAGATCTCTCTTTACAGAATTTCCCAAACTTCCTATTCTTGTGAGGTTAGATCTCTCTTCTGTGATAGTTCCATTTCTCTCCTATGGCCAAAGGCTAAGATCTTCACTTAATTCAGGAGAACCCTCCAGTGAAAGAATCAGGTTGTCTGTGTGTGAACTGGTAACCTGTGATGCTGCCTTGTAAGGGGGGCACAAAATTAGATCAGAAATCACTTTCTTCTGCATTCTAACACATTTGTGCTCCAAACTTAAGGTTAGCTCCCTTCGAGCTGATAAAAATAAGTTTAAAATAAGTTATTTTAAGTCTGTTTCTGCTTTGGAAATGCCAAGCAGTAAACTATGACAGGAGCCTGACTATATGAAAGCTGAAGACACTGATTTAAGACACTTCTGAATGAGGCTTATTCAGAGAAGGCCCAGACAGCATCTACACACTTAAAAGCTGTTGGGAATCTGTGCATAGTCTGAGGTCTGCCAAGCCCTTGTTAGAGCTTTACAGTTTGTTTTAATTATGATCTTCCTTGCATGGGTGCAGGGGCCCTGATGCACTAATGCTATTGCAAGCCTCAAATGCAGATGTGGCAGGCTGTGCTGACAATAGCTTCATTCTTTGGGCCCTGCCTGTTACAAGATGGGTTGGGGTTTTTTTTTTTTAAGTGCTGGGTATAAAACTCACTGTGTTATTTAATTTGCAAGTTTCTTTTGAGTAATAGGTAAAAAGGATTGAGAGTGTACACCTGTCATGAAGTCTTAAAGGTATTTTCTTCTACCCTGTGCCTATTTTGACTATCCAGATTATGAACTACAAGGAAGGGGCTTCTCTCTCTAGTTTTCACTAGAATCTCTAAATTTGCCAGTGATACAGTGAAATAATGGTAATGTTACATACATACATTTATAAATACATACAGTATATATACAGGATCAATCTGTTTTGTATATATGAACTTATTCTACTTTTTCTTTCCCCCCTAGCTTTTTTCCAAGGCAATCCTTCGGTAAAATTTAAAAGCACATGAAATTTCCAACAAAAGACAAACCACAGTAAAACAACTGGGCAGGGATAGAGACAGAAAGGATGAGCAAATAAAGAAGTTTTTATGTGGAGTATGGGTCAGATTTCAAGAGCAAATGGAATACATTTAAGCAAAACAGCATGTATTCCAAATGGGAATCAGCTATAATATTATGAGAAATCTGTGTACCTCCTATTGTAAATATTTATGCTTTTGAACTTCCTGAGTAAACTGCCAGATATGATTCCCCAAAGAATATTATTTACTTGTTTTAGATTTTAGCTAATCTGCTCCTCAATTCTCTTGTGAGATCAAGTTCTCACATTACTGAGTGTGGGAGTTTTTTGTATTGCAGATCAGTTGCATTGTAAATCCATTACAGCATCATCTATTAGCACCTAGTGGACTATAGCAAATAAATTGGACTTGATAGAGTGTTAAAATCTGAATATGATGCCAGAAAAAGTGTCATAAACCTCCCTGGAACTGAAATCCACTCATAACCTGAGTAAATTCTGCCCAGCTTTCCCTATCCTAAATCTCTGCCTGTGCCTCAACACAGCTTCCAAGAAGAACTCTGTGCACCCAAAGACGAAGGGATTATTAGTGCAGGAATTATTCTACTCAGATACATATGTAATTTCCTCTTCTGTCTCAATGTACCTGCAATTATTAGATTTCTGACAATATGATTAGTCTTGCTCAAGCTGATGGGACACACTCTGAATTCTGTCCTGATATTGTGTTATCGTGTATCTGCAGTTAATTCCTGTTCCATCTTTCATGTCTTAAATTCCATCTTCAGTCTGGTTTCTCCATTCCAGAGCAGGAATACAGTAAGGCTTACTTAACTGCCCTGATGCTTGCCCAATACAAGTCTTCCTAACAACTTAGGCTGCTAATTTTGCTTTGAGCTTTTAGATGAAAAATGCACTATTAACTTCAATGGCATAAAATTGACCATTCGTTTCTACAGGATGCTGCAACAGAAATGGAAACTATCAGTGAAGGATGTATCAGCTTGCAGAGTTAGTAACTGAAGGTGAGCTTTCTCACTGCATTCATGGATCTTACACCTTTGCTGAAAATCTTAAGTGTGATCCAAGAAGGTTTGACTGGGCATTAAGTTACTGAACCTGCTGCCACAATTGTATGTGCTTTCCAGGGTCACTGAAACATCCTGTTCCATCATGTTTGACATATCTGTTGAAACTGTAAGTTCTTTAGGTCAAGGACTGTTTACAGCTCCCTGTTTGTATAGCAATCACTATATCTTTGTCTTACTGATTAGTCCCTAGACATTACAATAATAAACAAGGGTAATAACAAAGCAATTAGGAATCTTCAGTCAACACAGATTTGAGCCAGCAGCATAAACACAAGGCCTTGTTGTCCCTTGTGCCATTCATTCAGTCTTCTGAGGGCAAGTTCTTGAACAGCACAAGTCATTTCCCCTCTCTGCCCTTCCAGTAATCCCTACTTTTTTTTTCTTTATGTACTTAAAAAAGCTGATAAGAGAACAAGCTCCAAAGCTCTTGGGAAAACTTTGTCTCCTGTGGCCATACAGGTCTTGACAACACCAGAAAAGTAGAGGGGGGGAAAAAGAGTTTCTAGTCTGGCAAAACAGTTTTGATCAAAACAGCTGCAATTTGCAAGGATTAAATTTGGTCTACAGTCCTGCAGAGGGAAGAATTGGACAGTGGTTCTTTATGATTTCATAGTATAGACTGCCAAAGTAAACGTGTTTTGGATGAAAGTTTGAAAATGGGGGAAAAAAAAAGACCTGGCATCAAAAAAAGTTTGGTATCCACCTCCAGCCCTAATAGTTTTCTTTTCATCTTTAGCCAGGGCATGGGGAATACAATCCTACATTAAAAGCACTTCAAGTGATCATATGTTGGATATATGTGACTTGAGATTTGCCATCTTTATGGAATGAATAAGGTTCATGGAATCTGGTTATAAGCTGAAAAGTCACCATGGAAATTTTTACAAACTTTCTCTCCTCTTTACCACCCAAAAGTGACTTGTTCCTTTCTAGAACTATTTTTCTTCTTTTGATGATGTGAGGAGTAAAGCAGGGAGGGCATATATGTAACTGGAATAATATCTAAGAATTCTTCCAAGTGATCCTACAGGTTCTTCAGAATTCTTTTTCCCTGCCATGTGGTCATGTAAGTGATTTTTGTGTCCTGTTGTATGGTTACAGATATAAATTATAGAGAGGAAAAAAAATATTTCCTTTCAGCTAATGCAATAGAGCTTGAAACAGTGAATGAAAGCAGATGATGGACAACAGAAGTCTCAATACTATACATTGGGTTTGCTTTTTTTTTCCCCTAGATTTTGGAAGTTGACACTCCCACCCCCACATACACGTGGCAGTGTTTGTAGATTTTCATCCCTGGGAGTGTTAACAGCTGAATCTTGTGTAACCTTTCCTCTTTAGGGCATGAGCTCATCAGCTTGTACAGCTAAACTACTGCTGGGCACTGGTCAGGGTGAAATGAGGAGACTGGGAAAACAAGCAAACAAAAACCAGTGGCTTGTGGAAAGCATTACCTATAAAAATAGACAAAAGAGACTGAGTGATTCATTTGCTGCTGTGTGACATCTTAAATCAAATACCAAATGACATGAAGATTTTATCCCTTAAAAACTCAGTATTATTCTCTGTAAGAATGTTACACACATTCCTGTGGCATGGTGCAAACACAAAGGGTGAAGAATAGTTTCTCCATCTGAACTCAGTTTGGCAGTTTCATGTTGCAATTTTCACTTTCTATTCTGTAACTCTTAAATAAATATGTAGTTTTCCCAGCTTTCTGTGTTCAGGCTCAGAGGTAGCTGCACTTTGATGATGAAAGTAGTACTTAGTTTTTACACAATATGTATCACAAGTAGAAGAGCATACACTGTACAAAGTAGGTTAATATCCTTCCTCTTTTTTACCTATTGGAAAAGTGAGGATCCTAGAGGTAAAGAAATTTGCCTATGTTTATTAAAGTGTTGCTAGCTTTTTTTTTTTAAAGAGGATTAGAGGGTGTTAGTTTTCATAGTGATTTTTCCTTACTCTTGCAGTTGAAATGTCTTGATTTTTGGATAGGCAAAATGGATAGGGATAGGGATGCTTAGGGATAGGGATCAGGTGATTACCTCTGGCTCTTCCTCCTGCTCTTGTGTTGTCCCTGGTTCATCATCATCCCTCATGAGGCAAACTGATCTTCTTGTGTATTTCTTTTTCTGTATAGGGGCAACTGATACCTGCCTGGGTTGGTTCTCTGGTGCAGCTGGACAAAGCTGCCATCAGATGTCTATTTTATCCAGAATGTAAGGATCAGCAGCACTAACTAGCCCAGATGTTCCTGTCCTTTGCTGGCTTTCTGTTGGGACCTCACACACACATGCTTTCTGTCTGAAAAAGCAGCTCAGGAAGTTTGGGAACAATGGAGGCTGAAGCAGGGAATTAGCTGCTCTGTGCATCCCAGGTATTAGATAGATTTTGATTCCTATAATAAAGAGGAGAAGAATGAGCCTTCCCACTGATAAGGTGGACTGCTGAAAAAGGAGAGGAATTTCTGTCCCTAAATGAATTCTTTGAATTCTCATTAATCACTCCCTCATCTTCTTCCCAATTTGCCTTTTATTACCCCAGACCTAGAAATCCCACTGACTTTTTCCTTTTCTCCATACCCTCAGAACCTACTTACTGTTGCACATTGGAGTGTTGTGTATACCATGGAGATCTCTCCAAGATTTCTGAATGAGCTTTTTGGTGCATAGTATGTTATTTTTGTTGCTTTTCTTTAGGATTGCTTTATTGCTTGATGGTGTCCTGCATGGGAAAATGCCTTTTTCCATGAGAACATCCTGTCACAAATGAAGCTCCACAGGTAAGAAAATGAGTCACTAGAATCCAAAATCTAGTAAGAGAATATGTGGAGAACTAATGCTTCTCCTATGGCAATATTTTTCATAGGGTGAGGTGAAACTGTCATCTAGTGGTCATAAGAGGTGTTCCTGAATTACCATTTTCAACTGAGTATAGCTAGACTGTTTCTTTTATATATATATATAGAGCTAATACTAATATAAAGCTATATAGAGGTAATACTAATAATTAGACAATAATGACTGGAGCAGGACTGGTACACAACATAATAAGAATATGCTCTTACAAAGAGCACTACTGGCAGAGCAAAGTGGTTTGTTGTGAGTTTGTTGACCCAGGCTAGAATATTGCTGCATAGTATTAGCACCTCCATCTAGTGTCTGTGATGCTGTGGACAGAAGCAGGTGTGAGTCTCAGTTTTTTGTATGGAGAGATTCACATGTACTGATCAGTGAGGAAGCTTTTATGCAAGCAATATCTCCTGGAGTAAATTGGCTAGTATAAGTCAAAACACTTAGCAAACAAACTTTCCATCTAGCTCAGTTTGCTGATTCTGCATGATGTTTGCATTTTCACAAGGTGTTGGAGCTTCAGTTTTGGATTAAGTTCCCTTTTACTCAAGGTGCTTGCAAACTCAGAACCCCAAGCTAGCATCTGCCTTGCAGTACCTACAGTTTTAAGTGTATATTGAAGAGGCAGATGATAGGGACCATAAGGGAATTACAAGACAATCTGATCTGGGTAATTAGCAGTAATTCCTGTATGTCCACACCTTAAAAAAAATGCCATTTTTATTGAACAGATGTCATTGCAGAAGTTAAGAATAGGTATTGAAGAAAAATAATGAGAGACCTTTCTGGATGTTTATGCAGTTTCCTAGGTAGTGTATCACTTGTGGTCTCCTGTGNCAACGTCAACGACAACGAGGTAGTGCTCCATCTGAGGTAAATGACAAAATCCACAAGGTGAATTATTTTTAAACTTGATATGTGGTTAAAGATAGATGTGATAGGCATCTTTAGCCTATCACACAGAAATGATTTCTCAGTATTGAATGCAAGGGAGATCAGGTTAGGCTATGGAAGGCTTTATTACATACTCACTAGGGAAATATATTCAGTAGTGAAAATTTTTTGCTTAGTATTTTCTGTGAACAGGTTTTGATCTGACTGTGTAGCTTCTTTCTGTGCAAATGTATTTTTTGAGATTTCTCTCTAGTTATGACTAAATGCAGTGCACTCTTTGCCTTCCCTACCAGTTAAATATGAATCAGTTTTTACTCTGCTTATAGATGTTAGAGAAGTTTTCAAATTTCTTTTCATAAATGTTTTTTGAAAACATTTCTTCAGTGTTGCCTTGCCAAAAAAATCATTCTCTAGGTTTGTAGAAGGACATCCTCTCATTCTCTAGATCTGAATGCAGAGGTCCCTGCTACAATCTAGAGGCAGGTGGCTATGTCAATGCTCACGTGAAAATCATCCAGCTCTGTTGTGAAAACTTAGATTTCTGTTGCCAGTAGGGTGAAAACAGAAAAAACTGGAAAAAAATCTGAATTCATAACTGAAAGTAGGCTGGCTAAAACTACAGAGCAGGGGCACACTGAACCTAAAGGTCTGTGACAGACAGCAGGATTACAAACTAGACTGTAAGTAGTAAACCATGAATACAACTAAGTAGGTGATACTGGCAGGAGAATGTGGTTTTAAGTCCTGAGATCTGTTGAGATGCTGAGAGAAGGTAAGATCTGAAACACCAGGTTTAATGGATATGGTTGTCAGGAAAGCTGTTTGAAGCAGGTAAGAGATGATATCATGATCTTTCTGCTAAAACCTGCAATTTAACAAAATCTTACATATTGCTGTACTGGGTGATGAAGGGTTTGGCTTTCTTCCCATGAAATAACTGATGAATTGATGTATGTACAGAGGCTTTGTTCAGTCTCAGGATTTGCAATGCATCAGTTTTTTAGTCCTGCCACTGCTATCTTAAAGAATGTGTCCTTAGTCTGGAGGAGGCTGGCTGCACTTCACACAGCAGCTGCTCTGGGGATGCACAACAGCACAGAATCTGCTGACTTGCTGTGCATGGCAGCTCACTGCTCAGGACTCTCTCTACTCATAAAATAACCATGATAATGAACTGCCTGGTTAGAGCAAGAATGGCACTTGCAAACTGTCAAGAACCTGGAATATGTGTGTGAAGATAAAATACAGCCCTAAAGGTGGGAGATACAAATGTAGCAAAATTACATGTTGCAGCAAGAGGTAACATTGGTAAATGTGGTTAAAGCCAACCCCCCTTTTTTTTTTACGAGAGGAGCTGCAACGCTGCTGACTTTCTTCCTGTGACTTTGCAACATGCTGAGGAGTTTAGAGGGGAGGCTTACATGACTTCTGACAGGCATTCAACACATCACTTTTGTATGGAGGGTGACTGTGGCACAATAGCAGCACACTGCAAAGAGAAGTAGTAAGTACCCTGATGGAGAAAGAGGAGTGCAGGAAGTCACTTTCTGCTCTAGACCTTCTGTGCTGCTAGAGACAAGGAGCATATTTGTATATGTGTGCATACATAGGACTCTTAACTCATGTTATTTAACACAGTCACAAACTGAACTCTTGTTTTCTGTCCATAGCAGGCCTGAATGTGGAACAAAGTAGAGGATGAAGGAAATAATCAAGCAGTTATCACCTTAGCAATGTCCAGGTCTGGAACATACATGAGTTTGTCCATAGGCCTGTAAAGGATCACAAAACCCTACAACTAGGTATTATATTTCTGTCAATACAATACATTACAGATAAACTGGCAAGAGCTGTGTCATAGGATGAACCCCACTTTATGGACACTGAACAACATAAACCACTTTCCAGTCGACAGAAAAAAGTCTAAGATGTGATGGCACTCTGTGGGTGGGGAGAAAGATCACTGATTTTCTTCCTTGGTAAGTCACTGGAAACTGAAGTTCCTTTAACACTTGTTTGTAGCTGATTGATATTCAGCTTGAATCTCTTGCATTCTGCACTGATATACAGGAAGAGAGAAAAGCAATACTTGCATGCAGAGAGCATGTGGATGAAAGTGGCTGTTTCAGTGCTGCTAGAGTGAGAATAACTGGATTGTTCAGTTTGCATGAGTAATTCATTTAGGAACTGCAAGCAATTTAGAAGTCTGTTTTCCAAGCACTGGGTCATAGCCTTTGGGAGGCTATCTCCAAAGAGAGCTCTAGCAATGTGTGGCAAAGATGTTTGCATAGATTAAAAGGAAAATCTAATTCTTTGGATCCTACCACCAGGCCAAGATAATGATATAAGAGATAATAAACAGAGGTTTACAAATAGATTTCTTTACTCTTACTGTAAAGCCAGCTCATACTTTAGCTAGTAAGGCATAAATCCAAAAAGAAATGAGAACTGCTAGTGTATGGAAAACAGTTTATTTGACTTATTCCCAAAGCAAGGTGAGAAGTTATCACCTCAACATGAGACACATTGAGATGTATAACCTAATTTACATACAAAAATGTGAACTTGAAAGTATATTTAAAAGAATATCAATAAAACCTTTAGATATATGAATGAAAAAATCTTCAGTTGTGGTAGTTAGAATAAATATGACTAGAATTAGCAAGCATTTTATCCTTTTTGTATATTATTGCACAAATACAGAAGATATAGTTGAATTTCTTTTGTGTTGTGAAATATTTGATGTTTGTTTCTGGTAAAAGGAGCTGACCAGGTTGAAGGAATATAATTCTTTTACAGTATCTCAAAGGCAACACCCTTAAGAAAGAGAGGAATAGCATATCTTCAGAGTACCACATGGAAAAGTAACCATAACAATTATCTGAAATGCAGAATATGAATGTAGCAAGTAAATGAATCATGCTAGTAAAATCTCTTTCTTAGTGGGTGACCTTCTAAATTCATCACTCCTTTCCATTTGCAGAACTGGGATGTTAAATGTGTTCCTTACCACTATTTTCAGCCCCTTGAGCTATTGTATGATGATCAGTACTCAGGCCACCATGTTAGCAACTTGTGAATTAAAAAAAATGTAGCTCTTGCTTGAGGAGAGTTTCATTTTACTTCAGACATAACTCTCCTTCCATCTCCCAAATGTGTGCAACATAGCATCAGGTGCATCACAGTAATGCCTAGAAGTGACTGACAAAACTAGGATCTCCAAAGCAAGGACAGCTTTTCCAGGAAAAGCCATGGAATGGGGTCAGTTATGTTTTCCCAAAGAATAACAGCAAAATCATTTCCTTTCCCAAGGAAGAAGACAAAACAGAGGAAGGAGAAGGAACTATACAGACACAAATCAGCAAACAGAGATGTTTGAATAGACCTAGTGAGCTATGTTGCCCCAAACCCTGAAGAAATCCTCTGAGAATCTTCTTTCTATAACCAATCTTCTATAAAGTGTCTCTTTCCCTTTGCAGTGTTGCTGAATCATTCATGTTGCTGGTAACAGTCCTTGTGGAAATTTCTGCTCCAATGTCAGATCAGACACTGAGTTGTAAATTACATTTTCCTTCTGCACATAAGTAGTATAAGGTTCCACTTCCATTGTGTCATCCTAGCAAAAAAAAAAAATCCAAAAACTGTAAATACAAGGAGTCATTTAGTTTGGCAAGATTCTGCAAGCCTTTCACCTGGACTGAAGAATATAACTGGGGAATAGTGCTCCCATATTTGTTCCTCTTGCACCGAAGAAAAAAAACCTCTGTTGCTTTTTATACCAAAGAATGTGTATTGCTGTTTCTGTCCAAGATTTGGAGGGTGAAGCTGAGATATTGGCTCACCTATCTCTTTTTTGTTCCCTTTCTACCTAGTTTATTTTGCCCTGAAAAAGATTGGTGGTAGGGTCTAATTCTCTATGAAGAGCAAATAACATGCTAGAGTTTTGACCATGACTGAGTCCTCCATCAGTCTACAGGCACATTTATGACAATTGTGTGATGTGATAGCAGGAACACTGCTACTTAACCCATTATTTTACATTAATGCAATTGTGTCTGTCAGCAACAACTGGGAGGTAGGGCAGCAGAACAGAAGGAATAATAATAATGAGAATAAAGTCTTTTCCAAATTGAAACTGGAGCACCTTTTTGAGTTGATGACAGAACTGGGGCCTAGCATCTGCTGTAGGTGCATAGATAATCACAATACAGATGTAGCATATCTTCCCTGCATAGAAATGAGGTTATAGTTGGTAGCAAAGAATAGAGACACAGAACTGATGAATCAATTGCTTAGCTACAGAGAAAGATTGTAAGAGCAGAAGGAATTCAGCTTTCAGGTCAGCATTCCTTCCATTGCTTTATAAAATGCTTTGTCTTGACTATAGCTGGTTCTTTGATTGTGGAATGACCATACAAGAGAAAGAGTGAACTTCAAAACTAGCACATTATCATTGTGAACATCAAGAGGGATATCCTTTTCTCCCCGTGTCTGTTAATTATGTTGTTTAATCCTTTTTGTTTACTAATAGCTTTCTTAATATTCCCCAATGGATGATATTGCTTCCCTTTTCCTGAGTGTTGTTTGCACAGCAGTTGTGGTCAGTGTATCAGATATGACCAGGGACACATGGTGGAACTCATTCCTTGCTAAGATAAAGGATGACAGTTGCTGAGCTTTTCCTGTTGCAATATGCCTCTAATGTTTGCTTCAAGTCAAAATTATGGTGATGATAGGCTTTGTTTTGTCCTGGGATGCAGCAAACATATAAGACACAGGAGAACCTGCTGAAAGCAGAGAGTAAAACTCTAATGGTTTCCCTTTACTGACCATGTTTTCAGGGCTGCTAGAAGACCCATGATTTAGTGAAGGTCTGATTTGCATCATTCTCCTTACCTGTGGGGAACATGTAGGAGTAGTTTCAGGAGGTTTGGTTTTGTAGCACAGTCTGTGAAAAAGAAAACAAACATTAAAGAAAATTCCTTCCTCAATCCTAGATTTGGCTTGATAACAACTTGGTTCCTTTGCTCACAAGCTTATGAAACTTTTTTTTTTCCTTATCATCAAGTGTAAAGCCAAAAAAACCTTCTCATGTCTCTCTCTCTTTGACTTTTGATGCTGAGATTATGGCACCTTGACTTTCTTTAGAAGTCTTTACTCATGTTTATAGGAGATTAAGCAGAAAGTGGAAGCAGAATATTAAAACCAAGGCCCTCCAGAAGACTGTATAATTTGCAGTTAGTTAAATTGTACTGAGCTAATTCTTCACCTCTGAGGGAGAAAAACAGTTCTGGAATAGGGGAAAGAGGTTTTCATAGCTGAGGTTTTCAGTACAGGTACTAGTTCAGTCTTTCTCTGCACAAATGATTTCTGTAGTTTTCCCTTGGAGCTGCTTTTTTCTCTCCACAGCAAATCCTAAAGGGGATAGAGACCAGCTTCACTCAGGGAGCTTTTTCATAAATATAAATACAATCTGTTGTCCCCTTTGTTGATTATGGCAGGATAGCACTGATCAGTCCTCTGGCACTTGATAGAACTTATTAGGCAGTAAAAAAAACCCTCTGATCTAAACAAGAGAGACAATGACAGACTGTCACCATAGCTGAAAAGCAGCTTTGCTTTCCCAGTTTCATTCTAGTAGAAAGAAGAGCTCCATTTTAGTGGAGCAGGCAATGCAATGAGGATCCTCTCAACTTCTGCCTATTTATATTTTACTGAGTGAAGATGAGTGCAATGCAGTGTCTGCAGTATAGAAATATTTGGCATGATTAATTCACTTATTCATAGCAGGACAGACTCTAGAATCATATGATTCCAAATTACAAACAGTACTTAAAGATTTCTTCTAGCACAAGACAATCCTTTCTTAGGACCCTGTCATACATACCTGTCTTGATGGAGCTTAAACCAGTAAATGACAGCCATGAAGGTGATAGTGCTCAGGAAACAGAGGACGATGGAGATATTCAGGATAAAGCCACTATTGTCTAAACACAAAGAATGAATCTTAGTTATGTCTTCTTAATGCTCAGTTTTGTTGTTCTTTCAGTATAGGATTAAAGCTTCCTTAGCACATACACATGTTTCCAGCATGCTGACAAAATAAATACAATCCCCTTTAGCAGAAGGGAAAGTCAGTAATGAAACTTGTGTGAGAAACACAAACACAGTCAGTATCAGAGACAAAAGCTGATCCCACTGTGGACACACAGGATCTTTTTTCACAAAGCTATACCTGAACTCCTCTCAAGGACTCAACATGTATCAATACTCCAACACTATGTGTTGCTTCTCAAAGCAACAAAAAAAGCAAAATCCAGAAATCAAACGTCATACAGTGCCAGACATTCACAACTCTGAATTAAATGATTTGTTTGCTTCTGCTGGCAACACAAAATGATATGAGCAAGAGACTTTATATTTGCATCTAAAAAAAATATTGCTTATATTCTGCTTCCAAATGATTATTATAACAGTAAGATCATGACTGCTTTGTTTCCAACAACATTTCCACAACCAAAAGAATACAACTATGCTTATACATATCCCTCTTAGGGAAGAAATCATTACAAAGCAGTGTCTAGAACTATGGTGATGTTTCTGGGTAAAGGCAGTTGGGGATGGTACTGTTGTTTATGTAGGACAACAACAAATATTTCTATTCTAGATTTTCCTTCCTAGAAGGAACAAAAGCATCTAAGCATCATTTTGAATGCTGAACACACAAAAGGAAGCTTACCTGAGGGATGACAGACTATGGACTTGCTCTGGTTCCCAGCCAGGTGGGACAAAATGCAGGTTGTGTTAGTCACCTTGGTGCTGTATGCTGTGAACTTGCTGAGAACAGTCACTGTCCCATTGCCATGAACTTCTTTCCTGGGAGTGGAGTTGCTCTCTGGGACCCAGGAGATCTGAGCAACTGGCTTCCCTGCTGCTGCCTTGCACTCAGGGTTCCCATGGGCATCACAGTACAAAGTCAGCCTGGGTGGGACTGCAAAGCATCGGGAAGGGGAGAAGCATGAATTAGTTTGCCACAGTTGGGATAGGATATTTTTGTTCCCTACCCAAAATGAACAGAGTGAAAAGAGGAGAATAAGGTTGGAGGTGCCATCTCATTAGAATGATGTGAGCCAGAGTCACAAAAGCCACAGATCATAGAATCATAGAATCATAGAATGGTTAGGGTTGGAAGGGACCTCTGGAGGTCATCTAGTCCAACCCCCCTGCACTGGGCAGGGACATCCCCAACTAGATCAGGTTGCCCAGAGCCCTGGCAAGCCTTGCCTTGAATGCCTCCAGGGATGGGAACTCAACCACCTCCCTGGGCAACCTGTGCCAGTGTTCCACCACCCTTGTGGTGAGGAACTTCTTCCTAATGTCCAATTTAAATCTCCTCCTCTCCAGTTTAAAACCATTGCCCCTTGTCCTTTCATTCCAGGCCTTTGCAAACAGGCCCTCTGCAGCCTTCTTGTAAGTTCCCTTTAAGTACTGGAAAGTCACTAGTAGGTCGCCCCGAAGTCTTCTCTTCTCCAGGCTGAACAATCCCAGCTCCTTCAGCCTGTCCTCATAGGAGAGGTGTTCCAGCCCCCTGATGGTGCCTCTTGTTTTCTTTTGCACAACTCTCCCCCATTCAGGTGAGTTACTACAGCCATGTACCATCCCTGGACATTATGGTAGGGAATTATCCCAAACCACTGTATATGTGGTTTAAAATGTATTTATAATGCCAGTATAAGAGGAAATGGATCCATTCTTGCTGTCTGGATAAGAATATCCCATGTTTGACAGAATATCTCAGCATTAATAAGTGTTACTCTCATGTGCTTTAGTTTCTTAAATTAGTGTGTTTATGATTGATTGTACAAGATAATTGGAAGAATATGCAGAATCCTCTGTTAGTATATTGGATTAGTCTATCCCTGATACATGGAGAGAGGAGCTCATGTCTAGACCCAGACATGGTCCTTTGGAGAAGTGTAAAATGAGGAAGGAGTCCCTTACCCAGCACAATCAGGTTGTATGTCTTGTGGAAGTTCCCTTCTGTTGCTACTACTTCACAGGTGTAATTTCCCTCATGGGCTGTTTCCACTTGCTGTATCTCAAGGGTAGGATCCCAATCTGGTCTGAATTTCCAGTTCATGCTGCCACTGCAGTTTGTTCTGTCTGTCTTGTTCTGATCAGCTCTGTATCCCAAGGTGCAAGGGCCTCCAATCTTGGGGCTTATTTTCCATGTTATCATGGTTATATTTGACTTGGAAGGACAGGTGAGCACAGAGCTGTTACCTACTGCTGCTGACAAGCTGTGGTTCTCTGGTGGAGAAAAAGAAGGCAAAGGACATGTGAGAAGTTGCCCATGGATGTCACTCATAGCCTTGGAGTTCTGATCTGTGCTTCACAGAGAAATGTCTGCACTGTTGCACACCAGGGTGAGGACCTGTCTGTGTTCATCTGCAAATTGTCATCTTGTACTACAGCTCTGGGTTAAGGAGGCAGTGGCCTATGACTGCCTACCCCCTCAATACCACAAATTTCCCACTGGGGCTCATGTTAGTTGATAAGACAGATATTGGAGGCAGACCCTACTTCTGCCCATCATCTTAAGCAGGTCAGCATCTGAAGAGTGTGCTTGTATTGGCAAATCTTCCAGTGGATCCTCACAGGGCTGTTACCACTTACAGGCTGAAATGATGGAAATTTGACTGTTGGGTTTGGCCACGTGATAATGACTTTTCTCTGGGACTGTTGCTAACAACAAAGCAAGCAACTTTTACTTCTGCATTCATATAAAACCCACCATTGTGGCCAAAGATTTTGTCTGTGCCTCTCAGATATGACCACAGCATGAAAACCACTCAGAGATCAGTGGTTTACAGGCCCAAAGATTATCTTAACCTATTAGAAGAGGAGATGAGTGTGGTGGTAAATGGAGTCTGGATTGGACTACAGCTATGAGTATTATTCCTATTAACTCATTAATTTTAGTATGGAGGAGATTTTGAAAAATGAAGATCATTAATCTGTAACAAGTCTCCTTCAGGTGGTTGTTTATACATATACATACATTATGGATTTTGGGGGTTGTTTGCTTTTAATTTCAGTGGAACCCCAAGTTGCTTTTTTGTTTGTGCTGAGTAATGGTTTTAGTGGCATTCTGAGAGCTATGAGAGGAGAAAATCAGAGTACTACTTTCAAACCATGCATTAATCTGCAAGAACAATCAAAGTTAACCAGTCTGGTTTGTATTGCAAAATCAGTTTTTCACTAATTATTCCAAATATGTTAAACCCCTCCCAAAACCATTCAAGGAGATGTGCTAAAGTGTCAATGGAAAGTTCAGTTGAATATGCAAAGAATTAGAAGACCTAAGCTTTGGGTGATTGAGGTAGCAGACCTGACTTTATTGTGTTTCAGAGCTGGAATTCTATTACCTCTGCTGGCTGCCACAATGGGAAGCCCATTTCCTAAACATTCACAAGGCTCTAAGAGATGGTCTTAATGAGCAACAACTTCAAATTATTAGTCAATTCATTACTATTAGTCTCTTTGTGAATAGTACAGTTTATTTTACCTTAATAATGTTGTCTGAATTCTCATCATCTTCTGGTATCTAAGTGAATGATTTTTTTCTAGCTCAACTCCTTTTCCTTCTGTTTAACTGTGTTCTTGGGAAATGATTTCTGGCTTGCAAAATTAACATTGTTCACTGCATTTTAACTACTTGCATATTCCTCTAAAAGTTTTTGCCTTTTCATTTTAAGGATTAAGTATCCTTTGGGTGAAGACATTTCCAAACCTAGACCTAACTCCTGCAGATTGATTGGAGGTATAGCTGCAATATTGCTCACACAGTGCTGTAATGTATTAATTACTCTAGCTGTACAACTAGAGTAACAGGGATCAGGGTGTGATTCTGAGAATTTGATTTTGCTGGTAAAAGAAGATAATGAGCTGGGGGTAGTATTTCACTGAAGCCATCCATTTTTGTTAAACAAAGGAAATAATTCTTAGCTTCCTGCTGCTCAGTGCTGCCAGAATTCATCAATCAGTGTTTTCCAAGCAAAGCTAAAGAAGGAAAATGCTTGCTATTCACACCATTTTTTGATACACAAATTCCCTACCAGCCTCACAAATGGTTCTTCCTTTAATTTGATGTTCAGCAGTGTTCTGTGGTACATTGTTACGCTGCTTGATGGCATTTCAGGGAAATGTGATGTGTGTATTTTAAGCTTAGATGATTTTACCAGGAGAGGAACTGAAAGAAGCCTTTTTGTCTGATGATGGTTTCTGGATGTATGTTCTATGAATGTCTCTGAAAATTAGAGAACAAAGTGTTTCCTCTCCAATTTCAACAGTGCCTAGGGCCTGAGAGCTCATGTCATCAGTATGCCTGACCTCATCTGAAAATGACTAAGCAAACCTAAGCATTCAAAGAGCCTCTGTGTTGGGGCTGGGCTTTCCTTGGATGATGTTGGCAAATGTTGTGCAGGAAGGACAATGTTGTGTATATTTCTCCATTCTCATTTGCATTCTCATTTCTCCTGTTTCTCAGAGTTTTTCTCAGAGTAAAAGAAGAAAGATAGATTTTAAAAACAGGAAAATTTGATTGTAAAGCCAATAAAAATTTCAGGGGAATCACAGCAAAATCAGAGAGAGCTCTGTAAAGCTATGTGAAAATGCTTTTGACTCCTTTCAACTAAGAAAGATTTCCAACCTCTGTTATTCTTAATAGCAGGTTGGTTTTAACCCACAGTAGAACTTTTTCTTGTGCCCCAAATGAGTCAAATTCCATGACAGCCTCTTCAGAAATGTAGCTGGTTTTCACACTGTAAAGAGACTGCTTTACTTTCTCAGGTCGAATCCTGTTGTGTCTTTATTTCTTCCAGTCTACAACAGCATTTTGGTGCATCTCCCCACCCTGCACTCCAGAGTGTGACATAGAAAACTTAGAATAATGAACTGAAAGAATGATCATACCACAAGCAAATGACTAATCGTGTCTTGGAATTAATATATCATGTGAGTCATAGCAAGTCATAATCAAAAAGGCAGTACTAGATGCTTGGAAGAGGCCAGATACAACAGGTTGAGCTCTGCATCTGTTTTCCCTTCCTACTGCCACAGAGTACTTGTGACACTTAGCCAGGCTTGTGTGGCATGAAGTGGAAGATCAACAGATAGAAGTGCTTTTTACTAGGGTAGGGCTAGCTAAGACACTGTCAGAGTTTTATATATGGTAGCTTTGTGACTGAAAATGTAGTCTGAAAAGTGTAGGCTGAAAACCTGCACTGCATGCTGGATGAGTAGTAAGCAATTGGACTGCTTGAAGAAATACATGAACTAGCTAACCTGAGCTCATCTGACTCTGTTTCTTGAAGCTTTATCAGTGTAGACATACCTTTAAAAGGACGCAATAAGAAACATATACCTTTATTGTTAGTTTCCTCCTCATGCTCTTTTATCCATACTTGTCATTATTCTTTGAAAATATTCCCTACACCTATTTCATTCTATTTATACTTCTTCCCTATCTTCAGGAATTCCTTTCTTTCTCATACTCAGATTCTTCTTCTGTTCTCCCTTTGACACATTTCTTTTCTACCACCACTGCTGCGTCACTTGCAGTATAAATCTCTTTCCTGCTGCCCTATACAAGCTGAAATAGCAACCTTATCACACAGCCAGAAAAATACACATTATCATCGTAAATTCTGGTTTTCCAGCATGATTGCAAACATTAATATGACTTTATATGCTGCAGAGAGGTGAGCACACTGACAGAACTTAAAAGGGCATCCATAGTTTCATTCTTATCATTCAAGGTGTAATATATCTTTGCAGTAGCCAGTTCCTAGATCTGAATTTTTTAATGATCTTTTCACTCTTTCTCCAGTATCCTTTCAGGCTGTCATCCAAGACAGCTGATTTTGAAGGCAAAGGAAAGGTGTTAAAGCTCACCTAGTTAGGGATGCAGTTGCATACTGTATCCTCTTGAACAACATAAACTATGCTGAAGAGCAGAGGGACAACTGGAGGGGAATATGATGGATAAAGAACTGGATTAAAGAGATCTTAACAAGCTGTCACATATTAAATCAGTCTGGCTGTGAACTTTACCCTTCTTATAGCAGCTTCTGTGTGCAAAGTAAGGAGGAGATCTTCATCCTTGGAGGATGTAAGCTGGAATGGATGAGGGGAAAAGGGTTTTACGCTGGATTCCAGAGTGCCTTGGGTAGTATTTCTTTCAGAGTAGCACTGTGACACTATGTGGAACAACATGCAAAGCCCCCCCCTGCTTCTCAGTATAGAAAGAGATACAGAAGGCTTTATATTCTGTTCTGTGTGCTGAGCTTGGCCTTCTACTCTCTTCCTTGTGAGAAGAACAAACTAAGATGTACTGTTTGTTTATGTGTAGGTGGCAATTTCCTGCTATTCTAAACAAAAACAGATCTTTGACTGCAAATGGTAGGTTGTTTGCTCTCCATTTCATGCTTTGCAGAGAGCAGATGAAGGGACTTCTGTGAAAACACACTTAGGACTTCACTTTTATATGGTCAAAAGCCCAGTCATACCTTGTTTAGTGCTTAGCTTCAGCCTAGTACGTTTCTTCTCACCATTTTCTTACTCAATGCAAATATAAGGCAGCATAAGGAGATTCCCTAGACTTTTATCTTATGAATGATTGTTCCTCTAAATAGAGAAAATATCACCTGTGGATTTCTACAAGTGCATTCCCCAAGAAAGAATATCTGCTTTGTAGTCACAGAGTGTGTGGTAAGCTTGCAAGACTGAACCTCCTTGTTTCCATGATTTTGAAACTAGACACTCTCAGACATTGGCTTTGGACCACAGCAAAGTAAAATGTTAATGTCACAAGGACAAGCCTTGAAGATTGTATGAGGGCAATGTAGACATCTTCTGAGAAAAATTTAATTTAATACTACAGAATTCTATTTTAAGCTTTTGGATGTGAAACCCAGGCTGTTTGGATTCATGTGTTTTTAAGGTAAAAGAAGTCAGAATGATTCCAGCACTTAGACTCAAAGGAGCAGTAAAGAAATAGTGAAATAGAGACAAATGTAAGTTTACCAGTTTAGTTTTTTAGGTTATGTATCTAGAGCAAGATGCCACAGTAAACTAGAATAGGAGGTGACAGAGGCAAGAGCACTGAAACCCTGAAGGACAGAGAAAGTAAGAAGGCAAGAAAACACTAGTACACTAGTGAAAGAGAATTTACAAGTTGTGTTAAAGAAAGAAGCTAACTTAAAGCAGTAGCACTCAGCAAAATTATGTATGCAGGTAAACTTGAACTCCAGCCAGGTTGCTCTGTAAGTCTACTTCCCTTTTATTCATCTCATACAATCTAATTCCAGTACTGATGCAATGTCACTGAGTGCAAATTTTTACTACTGATAAAGCTGAACAGCCATAGGGAATCACATCTCATTACTGGCAATGGATTTCTTGCAGCTTCCTCTTAAGCACTTGGTCATGTCTGGTGTCATAGAACTTACACAGTCCAACACTGCAAAGGTTAATCCAATAAAAAGAGATTTGTTGCATGAACTTCTCATGGAAGAGCTTGTCCTCTCTTCTTTCCTTTACACAGTATCACAGTATGTCAGGGGTTGGAAGGGACCTACAAAGATCATCTAGTGCAACCCCCCTGCCAGAGCAGAATCACCTAGACCAGCTCACACAGCAATGTGTCCAGGTGGCTCTGGAATGTCTCCAGACAAGGAGACTCCACAGCCTCCTGGGCAGCCTGGTCCAGTGCTCTGGCACCTGCACTGGAAAGAAGTTCCTCCTCATGTTAATACTAAACCTCCTGTGGTCCAGCTTGCTCCCATTCCCTCTTGTCCTACCATTGGATGCCATGGAGCAGAGCCTGGCTCTCTCCTCCTGACACTCACCCTTAACATATTTCTAAGCATTGCTGAGGTCTCCTCTCAGTCTCCTCTTGTCCAGGCTGAAGAGACCCAGCTCTCTCAGCCTGTCCTCCTAGGGCAGATGCTCCACTCCTTTCATGATCTCGGTGGCCCTTTTCTTTGGACTATGTACACAACTACCTCAGGTGTCCTCTCTGCTTAGCAAAGTCTTCAACATGCTACAGAAAAGAATTTTGAGTTTTTTCCACTGCTGCTAGTGTGAGGATTGTCATAAAAGGATTATTAGCAACAACCGTGCACCAACAGCTTTAGTAGCATATTACCCAGATCTCGTTGGAGACAGACCAAGATACAACAACCATGAAGTGACCTCAGCCTTGCTTCTGTGCTACCCCTTCTGCTGCTGTAAAAACCAACCAGGCACCACAGAGCAGCTTGCTAAGGAAATGGTAAGGAAAATGCTAATGCAGATAGAGCCTGCTTAGCCACAACAGTTTTTGCATGACCTTATTTAATTCAGGCTAGCTTGCTCTAGCCATGAGAAGAGGGAACATAGTTCCTTCAGAGCTTCATACAACACTGAAAACTTGTGGATAGAATGCACACATTGGATGACCTTGACACATTTAGCCTTGTGATCTCTTAATAAAAGAACCTTGTCACTACATGTTGCTCAGAGCAAACACCCTAATGTCAAAGGAGGCAAGTTTGAGGGCAGAAACAGCTAAAAACTTCCCATCAAATGGGAACTGCTTTTTATTTGAGGAAGAGTGAGAGGTTCAAGCATGAAATTAGATCTTAACTGAACATAATTTTCTGCGTCTTTGGAGGGGAATATTTTTAATTCACCAAGACACCAAGAAGTCAAAATCCCATTACCTTCTGAGCGAAAAAAAAATAACTTTATAGCACTGGAATTTTTTGGTATTTCCCACAAAGTCAATTTTTAAAACAATTTTTCCCAGTAGGATTCCCCTTTGTCTCCCCCATTTTCTTCAACATTTTGTGACTCCTTTACTTTTTGAGAAGCTGTATTCAAAAATGGAAAGTATCTTTTATGCTACTGCAGTCAGTCTGTATGACCCTGAGCAGGTTCCTCAGTATTCTTCTGAGATGGCTCTTTACCTATGGAATAGGGCCAGGATTTTTACTTCTAGTATGTCTGTTTTGAGTTTACCAATGCAAAGTTCAATAACTTAGGTCCATGCAGTTGAGTTCTACTTGTCTGTAACAGAAATGGGCACACAAACACTACAGAACATTTGGATCTCACAGACCTCTCTGCCTTCTCCTTCTACACAGAGGCAGTTTAGGTTTCTGGAACTGCTGCTCAAATCCCTAGTTCTATTATTAGGTCCCCAAACTGCTGTGTGGTATCTGCAAAAACAGAAGTTCTAGCAAAGCAAGTGAACAGTACGTGGGAGGCATTAACTGCTGTGGCTAAACTATACTAAAACTAAGTCAACTACACTAAAAGATGGGGTGAGAAAGGCTTAGGAGTGCCACCATCTTTGGGACAAAAGGCTTTCCCATTCTTTTTACTGACCATGCCCAGTAGCCTCAGAACAAAATTCCAGAAACTGCTCCCTACTATGAGTACATCAGTGATCTTCTACCACTCCTCAAAAAGACACAAAGGATCCCAGCCCTATTTCAGAGTATCTGCAGCCTCTGTTCAACAGAAACCTCAGAGCCAAAAGCTACAAGTTCACAAACACTTTCCCAAGCATATCTTTAATATGTCAGATGGATCAGTTTCTCAGATGTGGATTTAGAGGTCTGAGTGAAAGAGCTGTCTGTGACAAATGGTACATTCCCAGCTAAGGGTCACTAAATAATTGTCTATGTGGAAGTCACAGGGATAATGCCTGGCAGCCTTGTGACCAACCACTAAGAAAAGAAGAGCAGGAGTGGATCTTGGAGAAGCATGTTTTAGTTGTGCTCCATAATTTTTAGCAATTAAAGTCTCAGCGTGATGAATGGCTTTTATGGAAAGAAAACATCTATGCACAGTTCACTTTCTTCCATCCCAACAGCTGATTGGTTTCAGTTAGACTCACCTATTGTTCTCGTGACCTTGGTGACAGTGAGCAGCACAAAAACACACAGAGTCTTCCCAGCAATCTTCATCTTGGCTCCTACTTTCAGGGCTCAGGCAGCTCTGCCACTCTATCCATCCTGCTGCCAACCCTAGCTGTGGTCATGGGGAGTATTTCTTGCCTGCCAGTGCATCCTCAGCATCCAGTGTCAGTGTTTTCTCTCCATCACCCTTTCCCTCTCCTCTGGCTGTTGGTGCTCCTGATCGACTGGCTCCTCAAAGCTGGAGAGGTTCCTCCTTCTGACTTTTCAGAGCACTAGGCTTCCTGTGCCGAGAGCCTAGGCGAACGCTGAGGAAATAGATTGAACAGCTCTGCCTTCTTTTCATTGGCTCTCCTCAAGAGGCTGATGAGTGAAGATAAAGCCTGTAGCAAAGTTCAGAGTAGGTAAAAGCAGAGGAGATTATTCAAGGCTGAGTTTAAGATCAAAAAGAAAACCTTAGTCTTGGGAAGCTAGAGAGAAACTTATTCTTCATGTTTGTCACTACAATGGTGATGATGATGACAGCTACTACTTAATTGTCACTTCTTTGTCACTGCTTCCAAGAAAATTCCTCTTTCAGAAAAATAAAGGCTCAACTCTTCTATGTAAGTGACAATTCTAATGATTTCTCTCTTCAGTAACTACTTAGCTACTGGCAGCATAGTTCTCATCTTGAACAAGGCTTTCCAGCCCCTGCAGGAAAAACTGAGTGGGAAAGAAAAGCCTGCTTTACATAAACTTCAACAGAAATAATATAGAAATTGAAGCTGGCCCACATCTTTCACTGAAAAACTGGGTTTTTTGTTTTTTTTTTCAGAATACAGTTGTGTGGGTTTTTTTAAATAATACTGTACCTATTTTCCCAGAACCTCACTGCTCAAGTGATTTCAGATTCTTTTCCTTTCCTAAGCCACAGCATTTCCCCAGCACAGTTCTGTGGCCCAGCAGTAGAGAAAAGGCCTCAGCTGCGGAAAGGTACAAGTCAGAATAATTACCACTGAGGACAGAGACATAAGAGGTAAAGATAGAAAACAGATCAAAGTTGGCAGGAAATTGAACTGCTCAGGAGCTAGGACTGCACACACCACGTTTGAACATCAGCAAGCTGTACTGGTGAGTGTAGTCTGATGTTCTGGTAATTTTGTTCCATCAGACTGGTGTTCAGAAATGGGCTGCATTGATGTCCAATGATCTTCAAGAGAGGAATGCAAATTAAGGTGCTGTGTAAATAAGGAAATAAGAACAAAAAAAGACTGATAAAAAGGCTGATAATGATCCTATAAAGAAAATCAGGTAAGACAGAAATTCAGCTTGATCCTCCTGGTCCCAGGATCATCTTATTGATTACAGTTTTGTGTCAGAGGGCATCCCATCCATTTTTCCCCACTTGATTTTTGAAATTTGAAATCCAATTTAACATTTTGGCACTCCTCCACACTCTTTGAAGTAAGTAAACTATCTTCTAAATAAGGAAAGCCCTACTTTCAGTTGTTATAATGAAAAGTCTCTGCCATTCCTATAAGAATTCATTCAGAAACTGAAGTTAGACAGTTGGATGCTTTTGGTAGACACATACAGTTTAAGATGTTGTTTAGATGCTTTGGGAGCAAGTCTCTGGTTGAAGCCTGTGTTTCTAGGAACAAGTGAGGGGCTCATATGAGAAGGTGTGGTGAGTTGACCCTGTCTGGCTGCCAGCTGCCTACCAAGCCACTCTTGTTACTCTGCCTCCTCAACTGGACAGGGGGAGAATTATGCAACAAAAAGCTCATGGGTTGCAGTAAAGACAGGGAGATCACTGAACAAGTACTGACATGGACAGAACAAGATCATCTTTTGGGCAGTGGCATGGTTTACAGGGTATGTTTCCAGCAAACTGGTACCTGTGTCCACCACAGTGAGTATGTAGCACTTGCCTTGGGGTGTTTTTGGCATCCAACACAGTCAATTTGCCAGGCCTTGCCATGTCAAAAGTTCAGCTATCACTCTCTGTTCCAGGGAGACTTTACTCATGTGGCTTGCTTGACTACATCATATGTTTCACATTCATGAGTGACCTGTGACCTCCATGGTCAGATCCAACCCTTGATCATGAGCCCCTCTATATGCTGCATCTCTTCCTAGATGTCTTGATATTGTAAGCCCATTGAGCTACAAATAGCTCATCCTTATGCTCCCAGTTCAAGTCCACCTGAGCTACTTCGAGTGGCACAGTTTTGGGGCTTGTGAATATCTACGTAGGTACATTTAGAGCAATGTTTTCTACCTGGGCAGTGATGTCTTGCCCTTATGCAGCAGCCCAGATAGATTTACCCCTCCACTGCCAACTGGCCTTCCACTGCTGTAACCACCCCCCTGGGGCATTAGCCACCGTCCATGACTCAGTATAGAGAGGGAGTACTGGTGAGAGCTGCTTGGATGTCTTTCACTTCTGCAAACTGACTTGACTCACCTTCTGCTTAAGTGGTTTCAGTGACTTGCCATGTGGGACTCCACACAGCAGCTTTCATTCCCAATGGTTTCCTACAACAAAACAGGATCCATCAGTAAACAGAGTGTAATGCCTTTTAGCTTCTGTTAACTCATTATATGTTGTGCCTCTTGGGCACAAGCTATCTTCTCAGGGAATGCTTCACAGTCTCTGCTTTCTGGCTAGTCCATATCTCTCCCAGGATTCTGGAGTAGTTGTGTTTCCCAGTCAAGCCCACTTCACAATCAACAATACCCACTTACTCCATGTAGTGCTGGTTGTCTGTAGAGGACATGTTTCCTTTGAACACCCTTCTTTCAGGTTACTTGATAGAGAGAGCTCACAGGTTGACTATAACCTGGAGTATGCATTCTCCAGAATACCATGAGGCCTAGGAAAGCTTGATTATCTTTCTTGTTAGCTGGTGAAGACATAGTTGCTCTCTTGTTCATAACATCCATACAGACATGATGACATCTAGAAATCTGAGGAGAACAGAGTCTGAGAAGTACTGCAGGAGTTCCTTCTTCTACCTTGGGAAAATTCTGCTGCAGCCAACAGAACTTGGGAAGTGAGATATGTGAAATTTGTGGCAGGATGTGACTGAAAACAAATCTACCACAAGAAGTGATGAGTGTTTTATTTCTTATTCACTGGAGCCTGTCCTGTCAGTTACACATTGAGAGTCAGGATTCCATGAAAGAGGAATTGACTCTGAGAAAGGCCAGAGTGGGGCAGAAGATGACCTAGATGAAGAAATAATACATACAGAGGAGCAAAAGTTGTCAGGATTTGCTGGCTGCATCAGTCAGAAATGTAGTGTGCATTTGATGGAAAGGAGGAGAAGGAGAGGGATAAACTGATTGTCATAGCTGAAACCAAAGCCTGAGACACAGCTAAGAATGAAGATGTTGCCAACAGGGTGCAATTAGACATGCTTTCAGTAAGTGCATGTTTCCACACAGCAGCAGAGAAAACTCAAGCATTGTTTGTTTAACGTGCACGCAGAGCCATCACAGCCTTCCTGGAGACCAAACTTTCCCTGTCTTCTGTGTTCTGACAGCACAGATCTGGGCTCTGCCTGTGGTTTTCAGTGTGGGTTATTGCAGACCCATTTTATGTTAATTATCATAATGCCATCAGATATTATTTGACAAAAGCAGTGCCTGTGATCTGCTCTGTTTGAAGTGGTTTTACTCAGCCTTCAAGTCCTTGCAGACAGCAGATTCCATGCTAATAACTCATGCAACAAGAAGTGCAGAAGCTGTAACACTGGATTTTAATCATCAAGGCGCATACAGAAATTAAGTTCTTTCTAGGAACTTCATTTCCAACGATGACATAAATATCAGAGTGCTGGAACCTCAGCTGATATAAACTTCTAAGTTGGCCCAGTTCTGTTCACTTCTCATGGAGCTATTATGACTTTTTCCACGTATAAATTCTCCAAGCTGTCTCTTTCTATGTCAGCTGAGGATCCTGAATCTTGGGACCATACAGATATCTCAACAAAGATGAGTGAATCCAATTATCTCTGAAGCTAGGAATGGTTCTGGAAAAGCATCATGATTCTCTGTGTACTGACAGATCTGGTTTTCTCTCTGAGTAAGAGCTCACCCCAGCAGTGAAATACAGTGGTTTTGTCTGGCAATTTGGCAAGGAAGTGAAATTAAGACTGGATTACATTATGCAATAGCCTTGTCTCATATATAAGACATTAAACCCACTAATTCTTTCAGAGATAGCAGTGTGTGTCACATTTGTCAGTGAATTTCCTGCCTTTTGGTGACCTGTCTTAAAGTCTAGAACCTGTTACATCCATAATGAAGGAAAAGTAATTTATTTCATAAGTTTTATTTGCATACTTTGTAATAAAATATATTTAATTTTACATATGGGGATATGTGAAAAAGAAAGCAAAAATATTGGTTAGCATCACTTCTTGCCTGGGAGGGTGCAAAATTTCTCCTCTGTCTACTTTGCTGATGAACTTTACTCTGACTTGTTGTTCCTCTAACTATTCCAGCTCTTAGCTCTAACATAAAGTTAATTCAGTCTACCTGGAATATGAATGTCTGAATGGTTGCAATTGCAGACTGTAGTTCCAGCCCTTGCTTTCAGCATGCCATGAGGTTTGGTGTGCAGTGGTCATCTCCTAGCCCATTGGTCCCACCACATGGCAATTCCCCTAGTAGAATGGCATAATGTGGAAGGCTGGCTAGGGAAACAAAATTTCAAGTGACATAGCGTGCTCATCAAGATGCTTCCTGCTTGTTCTGTGGTTGAGTGTTGTTTATTCCTGGAAACACCCACACACCTGAAAGTCCTGATGAGAGTGTGGTTTCTTTTGCACAACTCCTACTGGAGGGTAATAAGACTAAGGTGAAGCCCACACTTCCAGAGTCCCTCTCCCTTCATGGAAGCTTGCTTTTAAGGGCAAGATGGAAACTGGAGGACTTGACATCGAATTCAGAGATGCCAGGCACCCTTTATGCACATGTGTAAGTAAGTAAAATATTACTCATGTTTTGAAGTAATTCTGGGGGTGTTGAGGGTAGGGGCTAAATGTACTAAAGACCTTCCTGCAGCCTAGGCTGAAATTCAGCTTCCCATCACTCCTTGGATTCCATGTCCATGCTGTGTAGTTGCTGACAGCGTAGAGTTCCCTGAGTTGGCTTTGAGCTAGCTTCACAACTAGGAGTGGTACAGTCAAGCCAGCAGAGCACTGCACCCAGCCAGGGCACAGCAACTTGGTCCTGCAGCTAATAGCTACCCAGTGGAGATGAATGATTCCACCCAGTGCAACACAATGCTGTAGCAGCTTATGTGGAGCTAGTTCAGGAGTCACTGACGTATGCAGAAGGCACTCAGTTCCTGCTGGTATGAAATGTTGTGCTTCTCCTGAAATCAGCATTAAGATGACTAAATTTTCACCTGCCCCAAACTCCTGCACAGGCCACAGTGCCTAGGAGCTTCACCTTGTAATTATGGTGCTGTTATGTTCTAGCTTCCCTTGAACTCTGCTCCATATTGGACAAAAGTGACTGGGCTTACTTGGAGAAGTGTATTGAGAGAGCAGATGGCTGAAAAGTGGGGAGGAAGTGACTCAGAGGACCGGATGAACTAAGACAGATGTTTGGGGAGAGGAAAGAAGTAGGACCCTCCAGATGAATCCTAGCTCGCCTCTGTGCTGGAGATCCAAAGCATTGGAGTCAGTCTCTCTTTTCTTTGGTCAGGAGGTTGTACAGAAATAAGTAATTGTTAAGCTTCTGCTTGAGCAACAGGAAGATGTTTCACTTCCCTGATTCCTTAGAATGCTGAAATCCTTGCCTTGAGGAATGAACAGAATATCTTCACTTGACAGCAAGCTCTGAGGCTGCTTTTTTTTTCCCAGTTGAGATGCTTTCCAGCAATCTCCTAGTCTAGGGTGGGCAAGCTAAGGGTATAAAGGAGAATGTTCTGCATTTGAACACCATTTACAGCACTTCTAATGATGTGGTCTAGAGATCTGCTAGCTCAGCTAGATTAGGACTAACTTCTGTACTACTACTGAACTACTAATGAGAATTAGCAAAACCTCAATTTGGCCATTTAAAATTATTCTTTTCAGCATCTTACTTTTAGACACCAGAGGGTACCTCTGGTTTATTACCATAGCCTGTGTTCTCTGTGAAGTTCAGCTTACCACAGAGACATCCACAGCTGAAGATCATTCTTAGGCTGTGTGAATTGCATTGGGATCTACCATGACATTCCTCCTTCAGGAACACAGCAGTCATGGAAGGTTGAAATCAGTCTTTTTTTCCTAAAACAACAAGCCATCAGGAATCCATGCTTAATCAGTGAAGTATTCAAACTTTTGTACAGAGGTAAGTGGACCTTCAGGGGACAGGAGATGGAGGGAGGCTTCTTTCCACCAGTCTCACTAACCTTCCCCTGTTGTCCAAGTGATATGATCTCACAAGTAGGTATGGGAGTTGTAGGACTTTTTCCTAGAGCACTTCTCTCTGCAGCCAAAGCAAGTAGTGTAGTCCTGAAAAGGCCAAGCTTCTCAAACTAAATGGGGACAAATTCATTAGTTACAGTGAAACTTTGCCTCAGGGTTTGAAGCACATTCTGTCAAACAAACTGACATTATCTCAGTTGGCACACAATCATTTCATCAACCATGTCAAGAAATCCCTCTTGGGGAAGCTCTAATCCTTTCATTAGCTGTAATAGCAGATAAACAATCAAATCAATGGAAATATGGGAGATTAAAAATCTGATCTGACCACCATGTGCAAATATGTGTAAAGGGGAAAGGTACAGGTGGTGAAGGACTCTTTCACTCAGTGAAAATGTGCAACACCCACCAAACTACAGCCAGTCAAATTCAAACTGTAAATCAGCCATGTATTTTTAACAGTGAGCATGACTAAGTGTTGGAACAAACTACTGTAGGACATTATGATTCCCATGCCTTGTTTTCTTCAAGTAAACCCTAGCTGCTTTCTTAGAAAAAGTGCTCTACTGGAGCCTGGGTTGTTTCACCACAGTGAAAAACTGCTTCTGTCACAGAGAAGATCAACTCCCAGGGCTACACACATTATAGACATACAATGCTTATGTTATGATGGGAGTGAGTGTGTTGGAAACTGAGGACAAATGAGCTTCTCCCATGTAAGCAGACTTGCTAACCTAAAGAGCTCATTATTTCTGATAGTCTTATACAACTAGGAATGAGCCCTGCTTGCTAGACCAGAACAAACAGGGCCTGTCTGGTGCTGGGCAATAGCAGCCTTCAGTTATTAGTGATGTACCACTAAGAACAGCACAGGGGATGAGAGTACAGAATCTGTAAGATCTAGAAGATAGAGCCTTGCCAGCCCTGAAGATTGAAAAATAATTTCTCAACTTCCTGGCCATGAATATGACTGCAAAAACAATGCATTTGCTTGGGTGATTTCACTCTGTAACTACAATGGCTAAAATATGAGATCTCAGAGCCATATGACTCCAGCTAGGGCAGAAAAACCCTGAATATCACTGAATTTGGAAACTTGGCAATACTGAGAACACTTCAGGTGGAGAAAAGAACATGATGGTGAAATTCTGGTAGTTAATGAATCTGGCTTTTAATGTTTTAATCAGGTCAGAATTTGTAAACTAGATACTGGTGAATACAAGTGATGACATTTGACATTTGCATCTCTCCAGTTCTTGACAAGTTTGACTGAACAGTAATAAGAAAGAGGCAGGGAGTTATAAGCTGAGAACTTGTCATTTGGTGGCTAGCAGTGACATGTTGCCTCACACTGCTCTGTTCTTTCTTTAGAAACTGCTGTAGCTGCTCTTTGGGATGAAAATGCTGAAAGTAGAATGAAACAGCTCTGAATCCAGGAAACACTGCAACTTGAATTTTGATGAGACAAAAGAGTGGTACTGAGCAGACCATTGGGATGCCAGCTTAAAAACTGAGCTTTGTAAGAGCAACTGTTTACCCTGATAAGCCATAAATATCAAACAACACCTTACTAATAAGTTTGGCATAGTTGCCAGTGACTGTGCAGCAGGAGTACAGCAGCTCTTTTGCTTCCCAAAGAACTTTATCTGTAGATTGTTGTGATCCAAATAACTTCCTAAACTGAGTACAACTTCAGATTAAATCTTCTGTGATTAAATCTTTTGCTTGCTTTCAGGGTAGGTTGGGATATACACACTCTTTATGTCATTATCTAGCCCAGCTGAATTTCCCAACTCTTCTCTGCCAAGTCTTGGTTCAGTAATCCCTTCTGGGCTGTGTATACCATGACTGTGTATGAAATGGCATATGTGGTTAATGCTTTGAAATCACAGAGGCTTTGGGGCATATATTGATGTTCGATTTCTGTGAGAAACAAAGCTCTAAACCTACGTCCAGAAGGATCAGAATAAACAGAAAAGGCAATGGAGAACACTTCACAATGTAGAGTTCAGCTCAGGTTCTGCACCCTACAGATACCCTATAACCCCATATATTTTCACAGCTACTCTCTTGATGAGTAAAAATAATGAACTGAGAACTGCCTTAAAAATAACTGCCCTTCAGATGGTTGCAGTAACTAAGATTTCTTGCATTTCTGTCCAGATTTAGCATGGAATTGAAAGTGTTGGCTAGCTGTACCATCTGTGAGAAAAATTCTGCAAAGTTACCAGCCACATTTTCTCCCTGGTTGAATTTCTTTGCTGATCAATATGTCACAAGGTCCTGTTTCACCAGAAATTCTAAGGATCAAAAATTACTTTAGAAGAAAGATGCCATTATATCCATTTAGATTTCACCCAACTTTTCTCTCTTCTAGCAGTAGGATCTTCGAGAAGGGTGTTATATTTCTTCTTGAGAAGAAAACTGTCCCTTTTCTCCATTCTGTCCCACAGGTTTTGATAGACTTCGCAGTGAACTGAAATGTTTTTACTCTCTTTCCCAGCTGTTTCAAAGCATGGTGTCTGATAGTTTGTTTTTCCTCATTGTTCAGTGAATAAGATTAGGGAGTTTGGCCTTTGACTTGTGGGTTAACCAGTTAAAAGTCACACTCTAGCTGCCCTTTGATCTCCACCTTGTGGTCAAATCACAAACACATTTTAAATGTCTTATAAATACTTTATTCAACCAAAAGCAAAAGGTTTTATTTATTTGAAGGAGTGGGATGGGGAGGAGGTTAAAGTGTTTTTGAAGGTCCACTTTCTGTGAAACTTTAGGAGAAAGCATGTACTTAACTACTGTATGATTCTTACCTAATGTAGGTGCTTGAACAGGTGTGGCATAGTGATTTGTCATCATTATATATTGGTTTATTTTAATATTTTAATTGAAAAGTTTCATCAGAGGTGTTGTTTTTTTTAATCCATCCTGGTATTCCTCTGCATTTAGACTCCTGTCAAGATTCATCTTTGTCTAAGAAAGGTCTGTTCATTCTTCTGTATGATTGACAACAAGAAAAATGAGACAAAAGAACAATTTAATGAGATTTTCAAATTAAATCAAAAATTCTTAAGAATTCAAGCATCCTAAGAACTGCTGCTTAAAACTTAGGGCATAAAACCTGAAATAAGCAGAACTGAATTTGCTGAGGAACATTGCCTCTGATGGTGTTTGATAGCTGTGATTTAACCCATTGTTTCCAAATACAAGATTGAGTTTGCAGTTGCCTGTCAGTGCTGTGTGTGTGTATGGGCCAGTTCTTCAGAATACAGCAACATCCTGGTTTGACCAGCAGTTAGGGTCAAAAGANAGTGTGTGTGTATGGGCCAGTTCTACAGAATACTGCAACATTTTTTACTGTGCCATGAGGTAGATAAAGGAAGGAGATCCATGATTAAATATTTTTCCTGGTGGAATGAGCTACCTGCCTGCAGAAGCTGAGACTCACTTGTTTAGAGGGTTGTCTGTGCTTGCTCTGTCTCATAACATGTTGCATTCTGATAACACTATCAGGCAACACACGAAATGAATAAGCTTTATTTGATGCAATGTAAGATAACTTGCTGAGGTAGAGATGGTAAGCAAAATACTTAATGAAGTAATGGTTGTTCTCCCTCCTTATCTTGGGGTGCATACTCTGCCCAAGGTCCTCAGCTGGTTCACACAATACTTCCATTTTTATAAACCACCTGCTTTCCCACAGATATCTTCCCACAACTTAATAAGGAAAAGTTCCTATACATGCATAGAAATACCACAGGCAGTAAGAACAAGCAAGGACCAAGCAACCTACTGATGGAAAGACAGATAGCAAGAAGCGAAGATGAGGCAAGCACTACTTATTTTTGCAGAGTTACACTAGCTGCATTGTGAACATTTGCAATCTCATCCTGAAGAACTGGCACTTGACAGTCCCCCACACTGAGACTCTCCCAGCTAGGAGAACCAAACTAGAGCTGGTAGATTTTGTATTCCTTTTGCACAGAGACAACTGTGGCTCTCTCCAGGCTGATTATTACCTAAGGAATGAACAAACCAAAGCAAGAAACAGTTTTGGTTGTGAATCAAAGTCTGGCTGATGACAAAGCCAAGGCTCTCCTGCTCAGTGGTAGCTATGAGTGACACACAGCCTATTTACAATCCTACAAGAAGCAACCCATTTTGTGGCTGCTGGACTGATGCAGGACTCATAGTAACTAGTCTCCCCTGTTCCTGTAGCTGTAGCTACATTACAGTCCTCAAGAGCAACAGTGGCCTGTGGAACTCTTGATGAAGCAGCAAATACCCTAGTAGATACTTTCCTGTCTTTAGAAAGCCTTCTGTTTAAAAAATGATGTAACTGCTTTTGCAAAGACTCTTAAATTCTGGGTGTACACTCACATTTCTGTGTATAAAGTCTTACAGCTACACTGGACTATACCTGTGCTTCCATTCTCTGGAACTCATGCATATTCCTTTGGGAAGAAAGATTCAGTGAATAGTGCAGTGCATATATGAATTGTACACTTACAAAATCTTGTCCCTTGATTAATTTTGGCCAGGCCTTTATGGGACACAGCATGTCACTAACAGAAAGGCAAACACAGCCAAACACGAAGCACCTGATCTAAAATATGTCAGTGCTATCCATTTTCAAATGAAAGATTGTCCACACTTTCTGGCATAAGTAAAACCTAATTGAATTATTGATCCAAACTAAAATTTAGAAGAAAAAAGAATCAAATATCAGGCTGAGGCAGACATCTACCACCAATAACTCCAGCCCAAACTCACAACATCTGGCAATATTAGAATCTGTAGAAAACAGACTCTTGCAGTGTGAACTGTCACACACTTAAGAGCTGACTTTCAGTGCCACCTACACACACCCACAATGCTTCTGCACAGTACTTGCATAAAGGCTACTTGTGAAAAAACACAGTGTAGTTTGGTCAGAGTAAAAGGTTTTTCCTCCTACTCATGTTTCAGGGAGTTCCTTTCAAGATTAAAGCTTTTTTGCCTCTCCTCTTTATCTAATCCCTTTCCAAAATGACAAGCTCCACTTATCAGAAGCTCCTGAAGCCATTCCTATGACTCCTATTAGTCATACTGCATGAAAGACAAAAGTCTATGTATTAAGGTGCCACATTGTCTGTAGCATAACCAAAGATCAACCTTATTTAAGACTTCCTGTTTGTTGTTGATGTAGTTTTCTAACTATAATCACATGCATAGTGAAAGTGCTGTGGGTGTGTGAGTAAACGTAGTGGAGATTAATTGCTTACCTAGCAAGGTACTGCTAGCTTGAGATAGGGAGAACAGAGGTCAATGGGGAGCTCACCTGCTGAGAAGATGGGGGTGGATTTTTCATAATCCTCTGATGGACAGATAGACTGAGTAAAAAACAAAGAACCTGTGGTCAGAGATTTGCTGTCTTGCAAGTAAGCATGTGTGGCAGAGGAAGACTTGAAACTTACTGGTCTCGGTTTGTTTGGGTAATGGAAAGTTAGAAGTAAAGGCTGGTTTTCTCACAAGAAGCTCCATCTCTCCAGTGTGTGGAGAGAGGAGCACATGCTGGAGCAGGTTTGATGGCAGGACTTGTCACTCTGTGAGAGACCCATACTGGAGCAGTCTGTACTGAAAGACTGCATCCCATAGAAGAGACTCATACTGGAGCAGTTTATGAAGAACTGCAGCCAGTGGGAAGCACTCATGTTGGAAAAGTTCATGGAGGATTGCCTCACGTGGGAGGGACCCCATCCAGGACCAGGGGAAGAGTCTGAGTCATAATCCCCTTGAGGGGGAGGAAGGGTGGCAGAGACAATGTGTGGTGAACTGATCACAACCTCCACTCCCGTCCCCCTGCACTGCTTCAGGTGGGGAGAAGGTAGAGAAAATCAGGAGTAATGTTAAGCTTAGGAAGAAGGGAGGGGTGGGGGGAGGTGTTTTAAGATTTAGTTTTTATTTCTCATTATCCTACTCTGACTTGATTAGTAATAAATTAAATACATTTTCCCCAAGCTGAATCTGTTTTGCCTGTGACAGTAACTGGTGTGTGATCTCTCCTTGACCTTAGCTTGGTCCACAAGCCTCTCATATTTTCTCTCCCTGTCCAGCTAGAAGGGAGAGTGGCAGAGCAGCTTTGGGGGACACCTGGCATCCAGCCAGGGTCAACCCACCACACTTACCATAAAGCAATAACAGCAACCACAAAAGAGGTATTTGGAATGAGGTCTCATTTATTTATATATCATCCCTGCTCTGTAGGATTAAAATGATACAGTGGCTCAACTAGCTGTGCACAGATCCCCTCATACAGAAAACCATTCCAATCCTTTCTCTGTGGTGAGTTTGCTGTATGACCTCATAAGGAAATCTGGGCAGCAGCCACCTGCATGGCCTTGTTTTTCGGGAAGACTTCCAATTCTTGGGGAACACAGATGAATGCAATTCTCTTGTGGCTGCTGCAGTGAAATTTCTTTCCATCCAGCACCCTGTTCCTGATGTGAGTGTGTTACATAGTCATGGGTGCAAAAAAGCTAACAAGCAATTGGTGTGCAATGCCCTGACCTCCATCTTTGACAGTTACATGCTCCTAAAGGGTAGCCTGCCTTGGCTGTTGCTCCAGTAGCAAGCAGCGTGGAGGCTCGTGCACTCCTTCCAACAAAACTCTTGCCAACAACATTTGGTTTTACTGCTCAAGTGGCTGTCTTGCTCAGCTGAGGAGGAGGACCTTGTCACTGTGCTCTCAGTAGTCAGCACAGCTATTGGCTGGCCTAGTTCACCCTGACCTTTCTGCTCCTGAATTATTAGCTTCTTGGAGCTGGAGATCCCTCTCCACAGCACCAAGCTTCCTGTGCTGTCAGTCTGGGAAAGCATGTGGAAAGAGATAGAGCGACTATGCCTTCCGCTTTTCACAGCTGCATGAAGATAAAGTGTGCATTAGATGTTAGGGAACTGGAGGAAATGTGTTCTACCTCCAGTACTGACAGGGTGGAAGCATTGTCTGGGCACGACCCCAGCTTTCCCAAAAAAACTAATAACCCAAGACCTTTTTTAAAGGACAATGACTGAATATGTCCCAGGTCAGAAAAGCAACAACAGGGGCTCTTAACTTGCTTTTGCAGAAAGTTGTTATGCCAGCATAGGAGAATCTCTGAACAGCAGAGTTAAGTAGAGATACCTATTGATTATTCATCTTTAGATATAAGAGGAGCCTTTAAAATTATTACTGTCTTCCCTTGCAGTCTGCTCTGTGGTTTCTCTCCCACCATAAAGAGATACTACTTCTAACTGGACCACGAGTCCACTCTCCCACTGGACCATCAGCAGCACTTAAGAGGACTAAGCAGGCACTGCTGTTTAAGCAGATGTCTTCACCTGTCCTATCCATTCCTTTCTACCCTTGTGGCTTCCCCTGCCTTGTGGTAGTAGTATATCAGACCACAAAGTTGACTTGTTCTTGTTTGTTGATTTCCCTAATTCCATCCAGTGATCAGCTCCATAAACTTGAGCCTTTGCCAGTGGTTAGGGACATTGTGGAGGTGGGAATAAGCTGATAGTAGTGGGGTGGGTACGGGGTGCTCTGAGGCTAGTATCTGATGACAGAAAATGCCCAAAGAGCAACAGCATTTTGTTATATCTGGTTGGGGTTTCTCTTGCTTTAACAACTAAGTCCGCCTGGCTGCTTGCTCACTTGCTCACTCTCCTCACCCCAGTGGGATAGAGAAAGAAATGGAAGGATAAAAGTGCAAAAACTCCTGGGTTGAGATAAAGACAGTTATCTCAGATAGGTAAAGCAAAAGCTACATGCACGAGCTAAGTAAAATAAGGACTTCATTCACCACTTTCCATGCGCAGGCAGGTGTTCAGTCATCTCCAGGAAAGCAGGGCTCCATCATGCATAACAGTGACTTGGGAAGATAAATGCAATAACTCCAAATGTCCTCTCTTCTTCCTCCTTACCCAGCTTTTATTGCTGAGCCTACCACCACATGGAGTGGAATATCCCTTTGGTCAGCTGAGATCAGCTGTCCCATTTGTGTCCCCTCTGAACTTCTGGTGCACCCCCAGCCTAATTGCTGGTGGGGTGGAGTGAGAAGCAAACAAGGCCTTGTACTGTAAAAACACTACTCAGCAATAACTGATCAATCTGGAGAAAAGGGAAAGAAATGTAATGAGTAGAGCTCAACAAGAACAGGTCCTGAATACTGCTAACATCAGTGGGCTGTTGCTCGCTGAGGGCACATCTTTGTTGATACCTCTGAAATTTTGTCTTGCCCTGCAGTTTATGAAAAGAGGAAAGGCAGATTAGTCTTCTCTGTGTTCTCCCTTTATCTGTAATATACTTGGTAAGAGCCAAGCCAGGTTGCATCTTTGCAGATGATCTTACCATAAAATCAGATGCTGATGGAGAAGCTGTGTGTTTGCACAGAGGTTTGTATGTGTAGGTGCTCAGCACTTGCTTAGCTGCTGCAGAGATGATTTAGCTGAGCAAGATCTGCATGCAGTCAATGTGTACGTGCACTGTGGAAACTTGCTTACCAGGATAGCTATGTGTGTCAGTGTGGTTTTCTGCTTGCTGGCCTTTTGATAAAGCAGTTAGTTTACCACCAAGAATTAGCAGTAGTTTTGTTAGCCTCTGAGTTGTTTGTTCTTCTAGCTCTTGTCCGAGTTCATTTGCATTGCGTGTCAGCTCTGCAGAGTTCAGACTGTTGTGGCCAAACAGCTGTACCTCAGCAAAGTAGTGGTAGAAAAGCTGCACAAGGCAGGGAGTGTGGTGATATGGCATTTCCTTTTCTGCAGAAAGCTCAATAACTCTTCTATATGATAGTGTTCTGAGATTGAAAAACTTGTGCTTTTTTTTGTTTGTTTTACTGAAGTTTCAGTGAGGTTTTGGCCTTGGCTCCTTTAGTAGCTGGGACAGATGTGCAATGAGGCTCAAAAGGCTTGAGATGTGGTCAGTCATGGGTAGAAAAAGTGAACAAACAACAAAGATCAGGATCATGTTCTGGCTTTGTGGAAGCTGTGGAGCACTCTGTTCTCTACCCTGTCTTCTCCCCTGCAGTTATAATCCTAACTAACTCAGCCTTAGAGAGGTGTTCTTCTGGCCCCCTATCTTGTCAGTCTTCAACCTAGTGTGCACAAGGCACTTCAACAAAGCTAAGGAATCTGGCTGAGATTCACTGATGTCCTCAGAACAGCTGAGGTTTGTTGACACTTGTGCAGGCTTGGCCCCCACAAAGAGCCCCCAAAGACCAGAGGAGCTTAGTACCACGGAGCTTCACGGTACAAAGCCTCCACGGCTCAGCCATGCTTCTGGCTGTGGCTTGAGGCTATAAGGACCACAGGATGAGCAAGAACAACAATCACAAAGCGGAGTCTAGGCAGACCTTGCTGTTCCCTTGGAGTCCGAAAAATCCTGACGCCTCGCAGACGAAGTACCAATCCCTGGCCATGGAGGGGCAGGGCTGTGTCCCGCTCCGCCCCTCGCTGCTCCCACCGCCTTCCGGGGCCGGGCCGGGCCTGGTCGAGACTGCTGCCTGGAAGGATGGTGTTACCGCGGGCGGCTGGTGCTGTGCGGGGCTGGGCTGGTAGCCCAGCGGGACGCTCCCCGCTGCCGCTGGCTTCTTTGTCCCAGGTGCTGCGGTTGGAGCGGAGCCGCCGCATCGGCATCGTGTTCCCGCTACAGAAGCTGGAGCGCTACCTGCTTCCCGGCGCCGACACGGCGCCGTTCCGCCTCTTCCAGCCCGGCCTGGCCGCCCTGCAGCGCGCCGAAACGCTCTTCAGGTCCAGTCGCGACCATGTCATCGACTACGTGAGCTCCGCCGTCCGCATGGACCATGCCCCAGCGCTGACTCTGCCCGAGGTCAGGGTCACCCCAGCCCTCCCTCCGTGCCCTTCAGCTGAGGCTGTGGCCATGCAGGGACAGCGGTTCCCCACCGCCGGGGCCAGCGCCGCCGTGTCCCCGGGCCGGCCTGAGCTGATGGAGATAAACAGAGGTGTTGGCAGCGTCGGTGGCAGCTCTGGGGGCAGCAGCGTCTGAGCGCGGCACAGGGTGTGGTGTGGTTATTGTTCCTGGGTTTATTTGTTGTCACTGCCTCCGTTGTACGAGTCAGCAATCCACGACAGCGGTCTGTGCCATGGGCCGCTGCTGCCCCAGGTGTTGGCACCAAAGGCTGACAGGTGACCAGGACAGACTGCAGAAGGAAGGGGTAACCCCTGCCCTGGCACCTTGGGTGTGAGGAGGTGGACAGGTGTAGAAATAACTCTGCCTCTCCTCCTACAGGTGTGCTTCATAGGCCGAAGCAATGTGGGGAAATCGTCTTTAATCCGAGCTTTGTTTTCACTGTCTCCAGAAGTGGAGGTCAGAGTGTCCAAAACTCCAGTAAGTGATGTTTGTAACTTGCCTGCCTCTTGGTTAGAAGCTGGTCCCAGACAGAGAAGGGCAAGAGGTAGCTGGAGGTGGCAGGAGAGCATGTCAGCCATGGAGAGCGCCAGCATATGGCTGGTGCAGGCCTTGCTCAAACAAAGGACAAGATGGAAAGAGCCCAGCTCTGCAATTCAGCCAGGACTGGAACATGTTCCAGATGGAAGAGTTGTATAAGCTGAGCAGATGTGGTGCAAAGCTCCTTGGGAAGAACCAAGCACAGAGACCTGTGAAAGTATTTTTATCCTATTTTAAGGATAGAGCCACATAAGATTGCTTTAAGGGCAGGAGACTACAGAGCTTAAAGCAACAGCAGCTTTTTTGCAGCCTGAGTGTTCTGTCATATTAACAAGGTAGGGGAGCAGGGAGAGGGCAGGACAGGGTATGGTACAAGAGATGGGTGATGGGGCATCTCCTAGTCTACTGCTTAAAGCAACTTTTTAAACCTCCTTCCTTCCTTCATCTTGCCTCTTTTTTCTAAAAAAAACCAAACAAACAACCTGTCCCTAGGGCCACACTAAGAAGATGAATTTCTTCAAAGTAGGGAAGTACTTCACTCTAGTGGATATGCCAGGATATGGCTACCGCGCCCCGCAGGACTTTGTGGAGATGGTGGAGGCCTATCTACAGGAACGGCGCAAGTAAGGGACTCAACTGCACCTCCCCAAAGCAGTGCAAGCTGGACACCTATATACACTGTCATGTAATTAGGTGAAAAAATGCAATAGAGGTAGCTACTTCCAGTGGTAGTATTCAGTAGTTCTAAAGGAATTTCCCTGGGAACCTCATCCATGCTTAGAATCACAGAATCATAGAATGTTAGGGGTTGGAAGGGACCTAGAAAGATCGTCTAGTCCAACTAGCGTAGACACATCAAAGCAGCAGAAAAGATGTAGGTGCTAATCTTCAGCTCCATGCATGGCTTTTCTTAGCTCTTCCCATCCTTAGATCCCATGCTACTTGCTCTTGCTTATGAATTTGGAAGTAGCAGAGCAGGAACGAAATAATGGTGGTGATAACTGTTGCTTGTATTTTTGGCAGCTTGAAGAGGACTTTTCTATTAGTTGATGGTGTAGTAGGACTCCAGAAAACAGATCATATTGCAGTAGAAATGCTGGAAGAGTTTGGAATTCCTTATGTGGTAGGTAATGCTCTAGTCTTATGTTGGTTATAAGCTGCTGATAATCTATAAAGATGTCTATCCTCCACCTGAGCTTATGCAAGTTGTCCTACTTGAGTAGTAACACCCACCTCTCCTTTATTGTTAATAAAATAGACCTAAAATGTGTTGAGGTGCAAGTGGAATTTGAGAGATATTTTTGCATGATTTATTAAATAGACACTGAAAAAAAAAAAAGTACTTAGCTTGATAAGCTTGAAAAATTCCACTCTTTATGCCAAGCTATAGAAGTGTTTTGGTGAAGTGTATTATACCATTTTTCCCCCTAGATATGACCCGGAGCATTCAGCCTTCCTTGCAAGACAGGCCAGGACTTACAGATGTTCTAGGCTAGCAGCAAAACAATGTTTTTTTCCTCTTTTAATCTTTTCCTTTCTGGATTCATGCAGATGGTGTTAACAAAAATTGACAGAGCTCCCAGGGGACTGTTGCTAAAGAATGTACTGGGCATCCAGGACTTTGTAAAAGAGAAAGCTCAGGGATGCTTTCCTCAGCTATTCCTGGTCAGGTAAAGCTCTTCTCCATTGCTGTGGTTTTCCTTTCAGGTGATGATTCCAATAGGGCAAGCTACCTGAAACAGACCTGTCTGCTCTAGAGGTGACACTTCTCTGTGCCCCAAGGGTGGAGGGTAGGCTGCTGATAGGGAAATGCCCTTTTCCTTCTTCCCCCTTCTCTGCAAGTGAGTGGAGTTCAATTTTCAAGGCTGCTTTTCCTTTGGCCTTTCTCCAAGGTGGGAAGCAGTCCCTATGGTGCATGCTAGTGGGCTTTGCCATTCTGTCTGGAGTTGTGTCAACAGTAGCAAGCTGTAGTTGTTTGATTATGTAGCTGAAGTGCTTAATTTACCAAGGTTGCACTGCACTGTGGGAGAGGTAATTTAATATAGCCCATGGCAGAGTTTGCTTGTATTTACTCCAAGACACAGCAGCAACTGGCACTGAACATCCATACCTTTGTTTTCACAGTTCTCTGGAGTTTTCAGGGGTTCACTTGCTAAGGTGTTTTTTAGCCCATGTTACTGGAAACCTGCCTACTGTAGAGGCCAGCTGACATGCTTAGCTCACCCAGAACAAAAGGTACCAAAACCAGAGGCCTGGATTTTTCTTGTAAATAATGCAAGGTATTATAATTTATTTTTTGATAAATAAATTTTGGTGATAAATATTTTTAAGGCTTAGCTTTTTGTTTTATAAATTCATCAAATCAGGAAGTTTGCACTATGAATGAAACCAGGTTTTTATATAACCTGTATGATTGTGCTTAAGGAGAAAAAAGCAAAGGAAGACTCCAAAGAGAAGATATGTTTTAATACCACATTTCTTCTCCTTCAGCCTAAACGTTCAAAAAGCTACCACTGCAGGCATGAGCTCTGTTATATTGAGGATACTAGAGGTAGTCTAGTAACCTCTTTAATAAAAAGCCATTTAGTTTTGAAAACTATAGCCTAACATTAAGCAAATTAAATTATGGCCCTGCTGAATTGAGTGATACACAGAGTACAGGTTTATCCTAGGATTTGTGCAGTTTAACATCTTTATGAGTGATCTGGAAGAGGGGAGGAGGTGCATTCCTGCCAGATGTGCATATGGCACCACACTGGGGGGGGACAGTTGACACAGTCAAGGGGAGGGCTGCTATTTAGAGGGAGCTGAGAGAGCTGGAGGAAAGGTCTGACAGTAATCTTACGAAATTCAGCAAGGGCAAGTGCAGGTCTTGCTCCAGGGAAGAAAGAGCCCTGGAAACTACACAGTCCAGAGACTGACTGACTGGGAAAAGACCACCTTCCTGACCTCATGACTAACCCTCTTTTAAGCAGGGCAATGGACCAGATACCTCCCAAGGTTCCCTTCAAACCACATTATCCTTGATTTGACAACCTTATCATAGACTTGCTGACCCTCACCAAATCTGTATATCTCAGAGTAATTCCTTTGTACCAGAGCGTCAATCTGGAAAAATTGCAACTTCTGTTTCTGTAATATTAAAAAAGAAATTTAAAGAAGAAATGGATGCTCAAAGCATCCCTGCTTCTACAGGAACAGGATTTTACAGGCTTTGCATCATAGGCAAAGCTGTTTGCTTTACAGTTAGTTGTACAGTCACTAGTGATAGTGATTGACTAAAGGTAAATAATCTGTGCACAGGCTTGACCTTGCAGTCCCCAACTACCCCTTTCTGGACCAAGGCAAGTATCTGTAGAACCCAACTCCAAGCTGTGTGGGCTGGGTCAGCTTCCCCACTGGAGTCCCTGCACGGACAGGGGCTGGGACACACACACACACACACAACAGAGGGAGGAGCCCAACCGGAGAGCAAGGAACTCTCCAGTCCTATCCCTGTGTTTCTTTCCGTGCACCAAACCATTTCTTAGGCAAGGAGAAGAAGGGTATGTCCACACTGGGAAGTGGCTACACAGCTAGTTACTGTAGGCAGACAGCTGAAACAAAAAACAAGGTGTACACCTACAAAAGAGAAATGAGATTTCACAATCTCTTCCTAGCACTATACAAAAATCCTCCCGACATAAAAACAGCTGAAAAAGAGGCTGGCCTTGCAAGCAACAACCGCAGTCAGCCTTGTGTTTTCAGCTGCCACGCTCACCGGGAAGACCAGCCGCCTCCTTGCCTGGACGAGGCTACAATAATTCCCTAGGGAAAACCGGGCATCGCTCCGCGGGGACAGGTCTCCTGAGGAGAGCGACCATTAACGCAGGACGGCACGGCTTCAACCGTCCCTGGCAGCGGCGGGCGGACAGAGCCGCGGGAGCAGAGATGGCACACGAAAGTACACACGGGATCGCAGCCGCGGGCCTACAACAGCAGCGCACTGAGTCCCCAGCTCCCGTCCTCCACCACACCGGAAGCTGACAGCCCCCGCGCGACGCAGGGAAGAGGAAGCGGAAGTTCTTCTGCCCCGCCCGGAAGGGTTGTGTGGCTCAATGGCTGATGAAGAGGAGGATGCTCCGGTGAGTGGTGGGGTACGGGGGCGGGATCCTTCGGCCCATATTCCAGTCGCAGCCGGGCAGCCTTCGTGTGCCGAGTTGGGGCCGGGGCCGGAGGGCAGCGGGAATGGGTGTCCCCGCCGCCCCGAGCGCTGATGGCGAGCTCTCCTCTCTTCCGCTCTGCCTGTCTAGTTTGAAGAAGACGCAGAAGAAGCCGGCGGTGGCTTGGACGGCGGGCAAGGCAGGAGGAAGAGGCTGTTCTCCAAAGAACGTGAGTCGAGCTGGTCGGTGGAGCAGAATCTAACTGGAGGCATGTGACTAGTGGTGTCCCCCAAGGGTCAGTGCTGGGTCCAGTACTGTTCAATATATTCATCAATGACCTGGATGAAGGGGTAGAGTGTTCCCTCAGCAAGTTTGGGGATGATCCCAAGCTTGGAGGAGTGTCTCACACACCAGGAGGCTGTGCTGCCATCCAGCGTGACCTGGACAGGTTAGAGACATGGACAGGGAGAAACTTCATGAGATTTAACAAGGGTAAGTGTAAAGTACTGCATCTGGGAAAAAAGAACCCCATGGATCAGTACAGCTAGGAACTGATGTGCTGGAGAACAGCCCTGGGGAAAAAGATCTAGGAGTCCTGGTGGATAGGAGGATGCCCATGAGGCAGCAATGTGCCCTTGTGGCCAAGAGGCCAATGGCATCCTAGGATGCATTAAGAGGAGCGTGGCCAGCAGAGCCAGAGAGGTTCTTCTCCCCTCTACTCTGCCCTGGGGAGGCCCCACCTGGAATATTGTGTCCAGTTGTGGGCCCCTCAGCTCAAGAAAGATAGGGAGCTGCTGGAGAGAGTCCAGCACAGGGCCACCAAGATTATTAAAGGAGTGGCGCATCTGCCATCTGAGTTCAGGCTGAGAGAACTGGGTCTCTTCAGCCTGGAGGAGACCTCATTAATGTTTACAAATATGTTAAGGGTGAGTGTCAGGAGGAGAGAGCCAGGCTCTTCTCAATGTCATCCAATGTTAGGACAAGAGGGAACGGGAACAAGTTGGGCCACAGGAGGTTTAGTATTAACCTGAGGAAAAACTTTTTTACCTCAGGGGTAACGGAGGTAAAGAGTGACGGAGCACTGGCCCAGGCTGCCCAGGAGGCTGTGGAGTCTCCTTCTCTGGAGACATTCAAGAGCTCCCTGGACACATTCCTGTGTGACCTCATCTAGGTGATCCTGCTCTGGTAGGGGGGTTGGACTAGATGATCTTTCTAGGTCGCTTCCAACCCCTGACATACTGTGATACTGTGAGCTGGGCCACAAAGCCCTGTCTAGCACTGACCAGTCACTCATGGCAGGGGTCCCAAAGGCTTTTGAAGACTATGTCCTTCCCCCAAATACAGCTGAAACTCTGAGGAAGCAGCTATGGAGCTCCAAACCTCAGTTTTCCTTAGCAAAACAGGGCCTTTCATTATGTGCCCTGGATGAAAGTGCAGAAAGCTGTCTTGTTAATTCCCCAGAAGTACTGTTAATGCGTCCTCTCCACAGTGCCAAAAATCAGTCACACTGTCAGTTGGTGTTCAGTACATTAGACTCAAAGCACATATAAAGAGTCCATCATCAGACATGCTTTTCTGTATGTAGAGCACTAGGCTTTTGTTGGCTCTTGTCTACCTGCTTATTTCCTGTATGTTTGCTCAAGACTTGTCCTGCCCAGCAGACAAGAGTGCCATCGTGGTGTGTGAATGTGTAGGCTGGTGAGGTCTGTCTAGGTGCATGCTGCTGACAGTGCTGAATGCATGAGACTCATGTCAAGTGTTTCTTTCTGCAGTAAGATGCATGATGTATGGATTTGGAGATGACCAGAACCCTTACACAGAATCAGTAGACATTCTTGAGGACCTGGTAATAGAGTTTATCACAGAAATGGTAAGTCAGCTCTGGACAGCATGGTCTAACCATCCTCACTGAAACATTTGTCTTCTAAAGATTAATACCTCACACTCAAATATTGCATAATCCCAGGCTGACAAAAGAGAAGGCTCAGCTTTGAAAGTCTGTCAACTTTGTGTCTTTATGTCTGGATGGGAACACAGCTCTGCACTACAACAGAAATGCAAATTTCTGTGGTGTGAACCCATCAATCTTCCAGATATTTGGATACTGTTTCAAAGGGGGTTTTTTTCTTATTTGTTTTTAGAAGTTCAATAAGGCCAAATGCCAAGTGTTGCACCTTGCCCATAATAACCCCCAGCAGTGCTACAGGCTTGGGGAGGAGTGGCTGGAGAGCNCTGTTTAAGAGACATATGTAGATGTTGCATTGTGGGGCATCATTTAGCAGGTTGATAGGGCTAGGACAAAGGCTGGACTTGATGATCTTCAAGGCCTCTTCCAGCTGTAACTGTTCTATGATTCTACAATTCTAAGTTATTCCTGTTTCTTGATCCCCTCGCTTTTGAAAGGTTGGCCTTGCCTTCCCTCATCAAAATGCCCTGACCTGTCCTGTGATAGTTACACCACACTGGTTCCAAATTCTGCCTGATGCTGTTCATCTTCACGCTACAGCTGGATGTCCCACATGTAATCTGGCTTTAGTTTTGATGCCCTGTTATGTGTATGTAGTGGTATGTGCTGGGTGTGATAGGCAGTTGGGACAGCAGAGTGGCAGTAAGTCCCTAGCTCACTGGGAAACCTGTCTTTGGTGGTGGTGCCCAGATCCTGCAAGTGCTTTTTTGATTTATAAAATGGCAGAAATGGAATTGAGATCTGAAAGAAATTAAGGGGTAAATGAACCCTGCTGACTTCCCTCTTTCCCTCTGACAGACACACAAGGCCATGTCAATTGGGAGGCAGGGTCGTGTACAGGTTGAGGACATTGTCTTTCTAATACGCAAGGACCCTCGGAAGTTTGCCAGAGTTAAAGACCTCCTAACTATGAATGAAGAGCTGAAAAGAGCCAGAAAGGCCTTTGATGAAGCAAACTATGGATCCTGAGTCTGTGCACAAACTGCACTGGGTCATTACTTGGGCACCTGCTGCCCAAAATGAAGGATTATCATATGTTTTGTTTGGAGTGGTTATTCATTCAGGATGGAGGTCATTGCTCCCAGCCTTTTCTGGGAAGTATTCTAGCAGCTGAATGTTACCTAATTGTATGTGGTATACTTTATTTTTATACCACTTTATGAAATTGGAAAAGAGTTCTAAAGGTTCTTGTAATGGCAGAAAGTTTGTTTGGAGTGTTGAATTGATATGTAGAGGATTAATGATGGGTGATTCTCTACAACTATCACTCCTGTGACAAGAAAGCTAGAAAATGGATCTTGGTTAACTGGACAAAGTCTTCAAGCCCAAACTACTATAGAAGTTCTGCTGTTTGCTCTGTGTATGTTCTTTGAATAAAACATTTTAAGTTTGTGCCCACTCATAATTAAACTTACATTGATCAATTAACACAAGGTGCATAATACAGGGTTTTTATCACTTAAATGGCTAGGAATGTTATTTTTTCTTCTGTCCAAATGGTCACAGCTCTTTTGTTTTCTACCAATATTAAGCTTAGGAAACTGAAATTAACCTATTCCAGATTTACTTGCACACTTACAGCCTTTTCTTATCCCTGTTAGACAGGTGCTCTACAGTAAAGCAGATTCCTGTTCTTCATTCTGAGACAACTTTTTCTTGGTGTTTCTTAGTGGTCCTCATCTTGGGAATGTTACAAGCAAGAGCGTGGCAGAAAGCACTAACTCCATTGCTTGTTCTAACATTATTTCATTAATACATGTTGGAGTAGCTGTGCCTTACATTGCCAAGCAGGCAGAATTTGTCCTGAAATCTTTTTGATGTAAGTGCAGTGAGAAACATATTTACTGGTCAGGATTTACTCTGCAGGCCACAGCTGTGCTCTCCCCTCTTTCTGGAGCAGCTCAGGGGCAGTAGGTTCAGTTAACTCCTTATTTCAGGACAAGGTTAACAAACACTGAACAGTGATAGTAGTGTAAGTCAAGGCTGTCCCCTGTACAGAAGGAAGGGTATTAATACTTCTTCCTTGGAAAAGTGGTGGCAAGTCTCTTGTCCTAAGCAGCAGTAAGTGATCAGCTGCAGCCTTCTGCTGTGGATGGTAACTATCTGCATTGTGGATTGGACAGCAGCACTTAACATGTGGTCAGCACTTAATACAAAAGGGACACTGAGTAAGAGTAACTCATAGTCACTGTTCCGGGATGAGGCTGAGTAAAAGGAACACTCTTCCATAAAAAATCCCCATATAAAATAGTTGCTACTTTCTTAGCAGAATTCAGGGTATAATTTATGAAGACACCATTAGAGTTCTGAAGATTTTACTTAAAAAACTTCAAAAATTGGAATGAGTTGACCCCTTTCCTCTTTGAAGTCCAGAGTCAGACACCCATTACTGCAAAAATAGAATCAATATCTATGTTGTCAGCAGCTTCTTTCCACACAGGGCCAGGGCTTCCTTCCAGCAGCAGCTGCTTAGGGGTCCCTGCTGTGTGCAGTTCGACTGGATCAGTATTGGATTGTCCTTCCTGACTCAGAGACCTGTCCTGGTAAGCTGGGATCTCAGAAAGCTCAGGAGGTTTTCGCCAAACAGTCCTCCTAGTTCTCTTCAAGCACAGGGATGATTTAATCCTCCTTCGACAGAGCCATGCCCCCATCTCCTGCTGCTTTGGCCAGCGTGTCCTTTGTGAGCCGTACAGGAGGTATTTACGGATGGATGTTTTGACACAGCACAGTTTCCTCTTCAAGCTTAAGGGCAGAAAGGTGCACAAAACAAAACATTATCAGCTGCTACAGTGTTATGTCATTTGAAGTTTGGAGATATTTGGTTACTAGCCTTCTCTATCATTTCCCTTGTCATACCAAGGAGATACAACAGCACCTTGTAGCCAGGGCATTCTGAAAACACACTACACCCCTTGCATCAAATAATCATCACCATTAAACACGCACATGATTTAAGTTGCATTTTCATCCTCCCTCTGAAGTATTTGTACAGTTGTTAGCCTTTAAAATCCTTTCATAAATGTTCATGTCAGAGCATTCGGTAACCTGAACAAGTGATCACATTTGAGTTTACAAAGAATGGGTGAGACCCATAGAAAAATACATAAAACTAAGTGTCAGGTCCAGAAACCTTACACCCATGCAAAGTTACCTGCATCCTTGTGCCTCCACATGGTGCAGCCGGTTGCTTTTCAACAACTTGTTACGCAGAAAATAAGCTCCTGATCTGAATTTGTTGCCTTTGCACCACAGAATAGCTTTCCTGAGGGCCTCTGACAGTTCCCCAAATGACAGAGCTGCTTGGACCATCTGTACAAGAGGTCCAGTATGCTGTGAGTTTGCTCTATGAGAGGAAAGTGATGCTGACTTTGCTTTGAAAGATGTTGATGCAAGGCTTATACCCTGAAAAAAAGAGTAACAGAAACAGTTAGCCTTTTAAAAACATGACATGCCTAATCCTCTCTGTTGGAGAGGAGCAGAGCACAGAGGTTTTTAGAACATTCCTCACTTCCTAAGGAGAAAGTGGAAGAGCAGTGGAATACAAAAAGAAGAGGCAGATAATTAGAATTTGAATTCCTGTCTACTACTGACTTGCTCTCTGGTAATTTCACTTAACATACCAACAAATGCTCCAATTCCTAAGCAGAAATTAGTAGTGATTTCAGTGTAAAGCTTCCATGCTAACTTGGTTTGTTAGACAAGCAAATATAAGGCAGGAAAGGGGATGTTTTCCATCAGGGATATCACATTTTGATTTTTAATGTCTTTAAAAAAATAAACATGTAAAATAGTACCATACAAACCTCTTGAGTCGCAGGTCTGGATGATCTAAGTAAGCTCTTCACATCAAAACCCAGGGGCTTCCCTACAAAGAGAGAGGAGAGTTTCCATTGAAAAGTAAAGACAGTTTTAAATCTTTGCACAGAGACACCACAATGCTTTGCCCTGCTGAGCTCTCAGATCTTTTGCCATCTCAGCAGGCTCACATTTCTAGGCAAACTCAAAGGGACTACACTCATCTGACATGGCAGCTGCCAAGGGATGAAGAGGATGCAGAGATTTACACATGACAGCAAAGGAGAACCTAATAGGTAAAAGCTTCATGCAAACACCTAGATGGCTGTAGTCAGTAGCCATAGCCCTGACTGTAGGAAAAGACTTGTCTACTCCTGTATGGGCTGCACACAGTGCTCTTACCTTCCCTCACTATCTCTGGGCCCCAACTATGCAGAAATAGAAAAATAAAAATAATTATTTACAGGACCTGCATGCTGCATTCATCATCTGCTTTTCTCCAGGCTGTATCATGTTTAAAAAAAATAACCCCCAATACTGACATTATCCACAGCTCTGTAAAGGCAAGGGTACCAAGGTGTCAGAAACCAGTAGCACAAGGCTTTACCTCTGCTGCCTCTGGTCCCCAGAACTAGCTCTCCAATATCTGTGGGGCATGGGATGCTATGTTTCCTCACAGCACTCATGCAGGTTGCAAAACGTCTCTTTTTCCCAACCTCCAACACTGCCTTCGGCATTGTTGGGAAGAGCTTCTTCAGCCAGCTGGTAGTTTTTTTTGTTGTAAGCATTCTAGCCTTTTGCTTCTTCAAGTCAGAAGAAATGTCAACTCCAAGGAAGTTACTGATATCAGAGGGGAAGATAAACCCCTTGATATAAGGCATCTGTTGAGTCGCAGATACCAGATGAAGTGATGTTGACAACGTGCCATACAAGGACGTGAGGCTCTGCAGTACACACCTGTACTGAATCCTGAAAAGAGAAGATGGAAAGTTATGGAGTATCCTCTTGCAAAACCTTCTGCTCACTGAAAAACTACCTTCAGCTCAAGCAGAAGAGCTTATGGAAGAGATTCCAAGCTGCCCTTTCCCTGTTGTCCCTCAATACAAGCTTAGCTTTTTACACTCCATTACCATGCTTTCCTTAGTATTAGCCTGAGCTTTAAGGAACTATTGAAGATGAGAATGTACAACTGACTTGACTAGTAAATCCCTAATCTCAGGAGCCCCTGTGCCTCCCTAGAGCTTTGCTGAATGCCACACCTGGGTCTCAGTTTCTCAGGTCATATCCAAATGCTTTGGCATAAGGTCTCTTCCAAAAGCAACCTATAACAACTCAGGACAATAGTGCTAGCACTGACACCATACAATCACCTGCTCTGTGTTTACTGGGGAGTCTGATTTCTTGTGCCAAAGAACATTTTACTGAGTTGTTCTACACAATGCTGTTACTTCTTCAGCTATAGACTGCAGTTACTTTCTTGTACTGAGAAAGACCAGAATGCTGATTCCCTTGAAAACTCAGCAATATTACAGAACAACTTTATCCCAACCATTCCATTTCAGCATGAAGCAGGACTTAATCCTTGCTGCAAAGAGTACCAGATATTAGTGTTTGTGGCAGGCTGGCATTAACACTGTGATTTTATTAGTGCTACACAAAGTTTGCTATGAACCAAGAACAAAGTCTTCCATAACAGCATGTAAGAAGTCTCTCTACACTTAAACAACTCTTCAGGTGCTAGAATCAAGTCTAAAAGGATGTAGACAATCCCCTCCTACTCCTTCCCAACTGAATAAAGCTCACTCAGCATCAAGGCCTAATTACAAGCCCTTCTCCCTGACAGGCAAGTCAGACAGATAACAAACAAGAAAGCCTTTTGAATATACAAACCAAAGCCGGCTCAACAACCCCAAGGCCACAGTGTTCATAAGGATGTATTCTTCTGAGCAGAGATGTTTAACAGACAACCTGAAGATTATACCAGTTAAGGATAAAAAATAAACAGCAGGTAATGAGACTTTCTGAACACACCAACTAGAGGCAATCCACCAGGCAATATCCTGGATAATTTGGAAGATGAGTATCCAAACTTCGGGTTGCTCAAGGCTGGAACAGCAGCCAGCCAACAGCCTGAAGTTCCCACATAATAACGAAAGTAAGATGTTTAGCTATCAAAAATCTTTAGGTTTGCATGTATGAATTGCACAGTTGAATCCATCAGCAACACAGGGCCTACAGCAGACATAGTTTTGGTCCCACAGTGAACTGTAAGGCTGTTCTCATGATGAAAAAAGGATACAGGAAAGCTTTACAGCAACAGTCCAGTAGACGTAGTATGAGCTTGCAACCTCCCAATACCTTCAGGGCCACTGTTTCCAGCACAGGCTGACTGGGAACTAAGCACTCTACATGGGCTTGGGATGTATTTTTCCTGTGATGACACAAGGATGGTTATGATTTAGCATTCTGCCCTATAGCCCTGAAGACTGAATTAATAGATAGTACAACATACAGCATCATGAGACTCACTTAGGAATCAGTTCTGCCAGAGTTTCAAGGCTGCCCACCAGGTTCATTTTCCACAGGCGCTTCAAGCATTGTTCTACCTAGGAAAAAAAGAAAACTCCTTTGACTGGTATGCTGAGAGATGGGAGTGCCTTGGTCTAAAAACTGTCACTATATTAAGTGATACCTTCCCCTTATCAGCCTGACAGCATAAATCACAGGTTTGCATGATGGAACATTCTGCTATGTTCCTATATCTGCATGATGACAAAAAAGATCCCTTTATGAGTAGACCATTGTTAATTGATGCTGCATGGTTTCCCCTGCTCTATACAATAGACTTTGGTATTGGCTTTCAATAATGAAAATGCATAAACAAATCAAGAAGGTAGGAATGATTTCTGTTCTATTTCAAAATTGTTATTTGAAGGTACTGACAACCCTCTTATCAGAAAACTGGTAAGAAGTTCACTTTTCATCTTAGAACAGAAAGTGCCTAATAGAGTAGCCTAGGATTATTCTTCCCCTCTCTCATTATTACAATTAATTAAAAATTAAATCCCTGTATTACTCATATATTCAAAGGTATGCAGTTACATCTACTTCAGGTCTCAGTGTGTGTATAGGAGACCAAGTACTGGTTCCACAGGGCTGAAAAGCAGAAATCACTGGCTACACAGAACTAGGAAACCCACTGAAATAAACTGTGAGGAGGGCTAAAGACGACAAAAATGCACCTACTCCAAAATACTTTTTGCATGATGCTCCAAGCATCAAGTGCTACTCCAAAGGGCTTTCAGGCACTGGTGGCTGGGGTACGACAATCAGCTGTCAGGTATCTCCAGACCAGCCAGGGCTGTTCCTCACCTGCTGCATGGCCAGGTAGGACCGGTGCCGGAGCAGCCTGCTGTGGTAGGCGTAGAGCACAGCCCGCAGGACGCGTCCCTCGTTGGCCAGGCTTGTCCCCGACAGCCGCTTGTTGGCGATGTCGCACTGCCGCCGCAGCACCGGCAGCCACCTGACTGCGGGCGGGAACCAAGCATCACTTCTGCGTCCGCCGCGGCCCCGACGTCCCCTCGCGCACCCCGGCTAGATCCCCAACGATCCCACCTCCCGTGGCCGGCGAGCACCGACTGATCGACCGCGTGCATCTCGCACGGCGCCCGAGACCAGCCTAGAACACCTCCTAGCCCTCCTCGGGCCCCCCAGCCCGGCTCGGCTCAGCCCAGCTACCGCGCCGGGGACCTGCAGGGTGTTTCGCCGGTAAGGCCACCGTCACGCTGCTCGCGGGCCACGGCAGATCCAGCCGGTTCCAAGGCGCCTTGGGCGCCGCCATCTTCCCCGATGTGGGGACCATGCTGCGCAGGGCAGGAAGGAGAGCGAAAGAGGGTGGGACAACGCTGGCGGGCCGGACCGGACCAAGTCACTCTTGCCCTGGGGTAGTGTCTCCAGCCGGCAGGCTTGGCGAGGGCGGGAAGATTTCCCCGGGACTTGGTGCACTAGAGGTCCCCAGTGCATGGAGTGCTTTCACCCGTTTTCCGCACAGCATCACTCGGGTGCTGCTGGGTGCCTGGCACCCCAGAGCCGCAGAAGGGAAGCTCCTGGGCTTTCCCAGCTGCTCGTGGCCTCGGGCTGCGCCGAACCTCCCACTGGAGAACAGCCCAGCTCCGCGATGTGGCGGGACCCCTGTGCTGTAGGTGGGGAGTGGGAAAGCGCCTTTGGGGGCCCGGCTATGCACCGTGGGCAGGCTAAATCCTGGGACAGAATAAAGGTCCAGTGACACCAAGGCATGCTGTCCTGGACACCTCTCCAATGCTTGGGTCATGACTCTGTTGCACTGCATTCCCAAAATGACATAAGTGATAAGGGAAATGAATATAAATAAGTATAAAATCCGAGTGTTATTCACACTATTTAAACCTCACAGTTCTTCAGTGTCCACTTCTGGAGTTTTGGCTATTGAGGGCCAGGAGGGCAGCAGTTAGAAGTCCTTTGCAATGCGCTGAAGGCACTGAAGCAGCAACAGAGTTCTTCAGGGGATGACCCTCATTGTAAGCAATGTGATTCTCCCCTACCATTACACACCCAGAGCGCCCAAAGTGCAAAAAAAGGCTGTGTCACTTATATCACACCAGTAGCAATTCACATCAGGATTTTGAACAAGGATCTTGCTGCCTTTACTCTGGGTACCTCCCTCACCTGTCAAGCCCCAATGTGTATTGCTTTCAGGCCCAGCTGTAGGGATTTGCTGTGGCAGGGCCAAAGGGTCAAGACCAGGCAGGAGAGGGGCCTGTGATGGATGCAGGTGCCCTATGGAGGTACTAGTGCTTCTAGAATAGTTTCCCATCAAATTAATTGCATTTTTGAGGTTTCTATGAGTTCTCCCCTGAGTATAAGACATCATTTCCTGCCTCCTTCCCTCTCTGCTTGAAGTAGTACTCTTTTCTTACCTGCCAACATTGGCATTCCAATTAATATATTTGTTAGAAACAGCAGAGTTAAAGTGAGTATGATTTCTGTATAGACTTCTTTTCCAATTCCATTTTGGTATATACTTTCTGTTTTCTTTCAAGGAGTCTCATACAAGTACAGATTAAAGTGGTGTCCCTTTAAAAAGATGTGGCAAATTTGGCATTAATGATTGCACCTGCAGGGAAGAGAGGTGAGAACAAATGTGGAGGCAGAACTGATAAAAGGCTGCCATGAGCACTTGGCTGTCCTGGAAAGGATCACTTCCTACGCTAAGAGTGGGGATGAGAAGTGAAGTTACAAATGGAGCCTCCACAGTGTGAGCAGAGGATCACAAAGGTCTCTCTGGCTGAGATTCTGAGGTGTTTTGAACATCCTATAAGCGAGGAGCAAGCTTGGGCTGTCTGCTTTCAGTGTTGCTGTAAAATGGAGCAGTTGGCTCAGGGGCAGTGCTCATCACTCCATTCTGTATTCATAAAAGGCTCTGGAAGTATTTTTATCCATGCTGATGGTACTGCTTCCTTCAAGGTGTACCACAAGTCTGGTAAGAACATGGTTAGCTGTGGATGCTAAGGGCTGTTCCTATGACCAGGCTGAAGTGTGAGGACAAAGTGGGGCTCTTTCTACTCTTGCCCTTTTTTTTTCTTCACCTCACCTCTCCTTTATCTGTGTATTTTCATGAAGCTATTCTGCAGCCTATGCTTCTTTTCAAAGGGCTGTAAATGACTGATAATAAAGATATACAGCCTACTAATTCTTCTAGTTGTGCTTTGGAGTCATTTGGTTCTAGGAAATAGCTGGGATGAAAGTTTGTTACCACTTATGTTACCTGAAATAAGTAGTCTGAGGTGTTATTGTGTGTTCTGCTCTGTTAGTCTTCCTAAGTATGGCTATTTTGTTATAGTAACTAATGACAGATTTATAATTATTCCCCTCTCTTGCCACTATGTGTAGCCAGCAAGTGGTAACAAGAATATCTTCTGCACAGCTTGGTTGCACTGCTGCAGAGGCTAAAGCTAGGCTAACTCTTCAGGGACAAGAGCAAGTAATAAAGAATGAAGACAATGATCCTGTGCCTGCCTTGTGATTAGATATCTATTAGCTACCAAAAAAAGTACCCAGCAGCAGTTAGTTTGGGGCTAATACTCCTAATTACAAGAGTAACCTGTGTTGCTTTCCAGGAGTCCCCAATACAGGCCTACTTTTCCCACATGGGACTGACCTTAGAGGGGTTTGTTTCCTTATTACCAAGAATTCTTTCCGTTTCTCTGTCTCTAAACAGGGGTTCTGAACGTTGTTAATCAAGTCTTATGCAGTTATCTTTCTCCTCCCCTCTTTTTCCCCCCCTTTCAGATGTTGGCAGCATTCAGCAGTCAGAGGACAAGGTAAGCCTGTGTATTCACCTTGGTATGTATGCAGATGTAATCCTGCTGTAGTATAATGCCAGCTCAGGAAATGCAGATGCCTTTGAAAATTATCAAGGTGCTTGAATTTGCTGTGCTATATGAGAGTGACTCTGTCCTCTGAAATCTGGAAAATAAAACAAAATGCTAGGCTTGAACCCAAGTAAGACAATGGAACTAGGAAATTACATGCACAGATGCTGCCTGCCATGATGTAGCCCACAGTCTTCTTATTAATAACATATAACTTAGAGGGTAAAGTAATTAAAAAACTTAAACCAGCTGATTTTTTGAGTGTCTCAGCTACATGATGAGCATCTGGCTGCCTTTAGGGCTCTTCTTATCCTGAGATGTGCTCAACCCTGAGCGAGTGAGGAGGGTATATGCATGATGGGGTAGTGAAAGCAGTGAAGTTCTCCACAATGCTTTGTGCTACAGTGCTTCCTTGGTCTCTGTCTGCAGTTGTTGGAGTACTTGGGAATGGTGATCTATGAAGCCCTGGACTGGGGAATTGACAGCCAAGTGGAGCGAGAACTGAGTGATCCTTTGGAGAAACTGCTGTGCCTCATGTTGAAACTGGATGAGGAGGCAAAGAAGCCATCAGTCACTCTGAAGGATGTTATCAAGGTTTCCTTCTTCCCACTTTGTAAATATAGCAGCTTTGGAGAAGTTGATGGAACAATGTTGTTAACCAAGGGGCAAGACCATTTCCAGGAAAAAACTGGGTAGCTTGTTGGAGGTCATAGAAAGGAATACATGCGTTTCCTATCAGAGGGAGGAGGCAAAACCAGCTTAGATGTGTGCAAATGCCTCTGGAAAAGAATTAAGAAGGAAGACTGAGCATGGTTTTCAAACAGCTGTGTCTGAGTCCTTCTGTATGTGGTCTCCAAATTTGACACCTAGGAGACTATGGATATTGGGGGAAAAGTCACTTGTCCATAGTATTCAGTTTCTGCAAGAGCTAGGATTTCAGTGTCTCAACTCAAATATTTTCCTCTCAATCATAATTTAAAAGTATGAGAAACTTCCCATCCCTCAGTCTGATCAGGGCAGGGGAAAAGAACAAGGCAAGTGACTCCACCTGCTGTGGGTTTTTTGCTTTGTCTGCACTGGAGGCTTCCCTTTCCAGGTACTCATTTCAAAGCACACCTTATGGAGAACAAGATATGTAAATTACATGGCTACTTACATTATTGTACATATAAGATTGGAAATCTTGCTTATTTGTTTCTCTGCATCTGGAGTCTGTGGGTTGAAGATACAAAGGGGCTGTGAGGAAGAATCTTTTTTAACCACACATTAAGAAAACTGAATCTTTCTTTATTCCATCCTACCAGTTTTTTCATTACAAGATATCTTTAAAATAACTGCACTTCTTTCAGGCCTGTGAGGAGCACTTGTCCAGGCCTTCTGAGGCTTGCAGCCATTATGAAATGATCTGTAGGAGCCTGTTTACTGAATATATGGAACTTCAGGAGCTTGTGACCATCATCCAGACCTCCAAAGAGGTACATTTGGGATCACCCCTTAGCTGCTATTTCCTCTGCCTTCACACACTCACCTATTTCTTAAGTAACTTTCCCATTGCACTAGAAATGGAGTACCTAGCTGGAGGTCTGTTTTCACAATGTAAAAGGCTACTGCCTCTGCATCATTTTAGTAATTTATTGTAGTTTTTGAATGTTTGGGTGTTTGGGGCTTCTAGGCTTTTCAGTTTAGTAATTTAAACTGGATGGATAGGAAATCACTGAACAGTGCAAGGTAATGACCTCATGTGCTTGCTTCTCAGCATCTGAGAAAAATGGATATGGAAGAATTGGTGGAAAATCCCCTTCAGAAGAAGGAAAAACACTGGGTAAGGGATTTAATTCCTCCATTATGGAACATTGGTGTTTCTTTATCTGCCTTGCCTCTCTAAGGCCTTCCATTGATTCTTCTATTAAAAGTAAAGTTTGAACACAAATGTAAATTCTTAGGTTGTTCAAGAGCTGAAGTAGTTAAAGACTTGTCTGTGAAACAACATGGGGAGTGGACTTGCAGTTAAACTACTTTGTATGTTAACCTCATGTGGACATTTAGTCTACACAAAGATTGTCTTTGTGGCTCAATTTAACCTACTTCTAAAAATGCAGTTGTAGGCAGTCTTTCGAGTTAGAGTCCATAAGTAGTTACTCAGGCTGTTTCTTCCTGCAGATGAGCCCCAAACTTCAGCTCTTGGCAGGAACTGGCACCTGCCAAAAGCAATCTGTTCCTTTCTCATAGGTGGATTAAAAACTCCCAGAGAACTGTTCTATTGGTGGTTGTACTGGGATTGACTAGTTCACTCTTACTGTGTGGGGTCTGTGTTGGTTCAGGGCTGGAGGGAACTGAGGGCTAGTAACTCTGTCCATCTTGGTGCTTGTGCAGCTCCACCAGCTCAAAGGGATGAGGTTGGAGATGTAGCTTTTACCTTCTGCTCACTGCCTTTCTTATCTTTCGTTTCTACAGACTTACAGAGCTTGGCCTGTGTGTTTGGGGCAGAGAGAGCAACTTACTCTCTTCTTTTCTAGGCCCTACACAGTCAGGGCTTTATCAGAAACAAAGAGCTCTTCTGGCTGGGGCTCTGCCCAGCATAAACAAATGTACTGGAGTCTGTGGAGACAAATGGCAAGCCCCGAGAGACTTGTGGACTCATTCCTTTTGTCTAAATAGCACTTGCTTTGAAGCATGCTCAAACTATTCGTATGAAAATGTTTGTGAAATGTCTGTTTGGGCATATTCTCAATTTTGTGATCTATTAAAATAAACTGGCAAGCTATCTCAAACCACAAACTCATCAACTGCTAGAGCACTTTTTCTGCAGGGAATGCATGAATAAATACATGGGTTTTGCCGTGTGGCCTGAAGGCCTGTGTATTTGGCCTCTGCTCTTTCAGGAGACATGAATTCCAAAAGCAGGATGTCTGTTGCAAATCCTCTGCCTCTAGTTTCCAAGTCCCTAAGCAGTAGTTGTTTGCCTTGCTCTGACAAACTCTTGAGTTTAAAATAACCAGAGTGCCAACTTCAGTGGAATCCCACAGATTAGAGCTGATGTCTTGAGTGGCACCAAGCAGCCTAGGCTTTCTATGGACCATACTTTTTCATGCTGGCTGCCACAAAACAGGCCTTCTGAAACTTAGCCCATAGCCTGCTAACATGCATGGTTGTACATTTTCAGCATAGCCTATCCATGCATGTTACAGAACAGTCTTCACCTTGAAATCTAAGCAGTGAATCCTCTTAGGAGCACAGCTGTCTTACTGGTCATCTGTTGAACTGAATGCAATGAGTTTGGAATGTTGTGGTATTTTGTGTTGTATTGCACAGGTGTGGGAAGCTTATGTGGAGTTTGACAATACATGGGATGGCCCAAGTAGAATAATTGCAGTGATCCAGTCAGTGGGAAAGCAAAGTATGAGTTATAATGATGTCACCTGCATCTGAAAAGTGGGTGTACCAGCTGCTCTGAAATGGCCAGCTGAAGGCAATTCTTGTTCTGAAACTAATGTGGCAATACTATGGTATAGAAGTTTCTCTTCAGAACATATCTTTCAGTCAGGTTCTGTCATCATGTGAAATGCAACTCTAGAAAGTGCAAATGGCTCAGGACAAACTATTTCAAAGGTCTCTAATACTGATCAATTTGCCCAGAGACTTTTGTGTGTTCTGCTACACAATAATAAATATAGCCTAGGAGATATGGCTAGTATATGGTCACTCCTTGACAGTTCTAGCATTTTGGAGTTGAGGTGTGACTGTACCAAAGCCAGGCTAAAAGAATCCAACAAAAAAATCCATCTCCTTGAAAACAGGCTTCAATGGAAGCTTTTGCAAGACTGTTCTGATATTGTATCAAGATATCTGAAGGAGTAAGTAGAGTGAAGATGTAAATGGAAAAGGGAAAGGAGTCGAAGTCAGAAACTGTTCTGAGGCAGTTTTCTAAAATATTTTGCTTCCTTTTCACTTTTTATAATACAATCATCACTTGTTCTTACTCAATTTGCTGTTGGGATCCAGATAAGCTGTTGATTTAGCACTTCCATTACAGTGTTGTCTAAACGTGCTATTGAGTTAATTTTTTTTTTTCCCTGTATTTAATTTTTGTTGAGTTATACTTCATGCCTGAGCATCCTCAGATATTAATACAGGAACAACAGGATGAGCAGATGTCAGAGTTCTCAGCTTGTGTCTCTAGGCTGAAGCTATTAACATGTGTTACTGTGAAGGTTGATGTAGGAGATCCCTTTCCCCTTGTCTTCTTTTGTCTGTGAACCCTTCAACTCTTGGTTTCTGAAAGTTCAGAGATTTTTAATAGTAAGATTTGGGATTTCATTCCCAGTGTTTCCTAGGATCCAATAACATGGAAAAATCTCTGGCACCTGGAGCATTTGCAGAAACTAGGTAATAAAGAAAATGGGTCTAGCTACCTAGCAGCAGAAGCTGTGCTTTGCTGAAGTATGTTCATAAAGTTAGTGACAAAATTTGCAGATGAACCTGGAAAGCAAGCTTCCAGATTCTTGCTGTAGATTAACTTCTGCAAAGAGCAGCAATTCTCTGCTCTGGTACTGTGCCCTGATCTGGAAGTTTGTTGAAAGGGATGTTAAGGACACACTTTCGTGTTTCTGATCTGTACTTCATTTGCTAAATGTGGCTTATCACATGGAGGGAAGGAATGCTGTTCTGTGTGTTCTAGCCAGCTGTTGACTTGACCTTCACTGGTTTCTCTGAGGCATCCTTGTGGCCCAGCATCATCCACGAACTGCAGAATGGTGTGAGGCTGCGCAAGGTCACTGAGCGAGCACAGCGTCCCACACCTCCAAAAGAACGGACCTACTCTCCTTATGAGTTACTTTTGGATGATATCCAGCACAAGAGGTACACCCTTCGGAAGGTAAGTGACTGAAGTCAACTCTGAAACCACCTGCCTTCCCTCTTTTCTAAGCAATATTTGTTGAGACCTCTTGTCCAAAAGCCTGTCTTTCTCAAAGGTATTTCTACATTGAGAAGTGTCCAGGTCTCCTACTCAGCTGCAGCTCAACATTAGTTCACTCTGTCCACTCCAGTGCTTCATTTCTAGTAACTTCAAGTCAGGGTAGCCATGCTTTCACAAAGCTGGATGGTACCCTCCAGGGGTCAGCCACTCATACTTCCCTGGAGCAATTAAGTTGCCTTGCACAGAGAAGTTTCATTAAACAGACCTGTGCTTGCTTATGGTTTCCACCTTGGACATTTGTGTTCTCCTAGATGCCCTAAGCTGTGCTGTGCTAGGCATCTCTTGCTAGTTTCCTTGCTTTCCCAGATGTTGTGGGGTGTGTGCAAGTGCAAAAGTGCTTCTGAGGGAGTCCTTTGCTCAGCCTCAGGCTGAGGCCTCTAGACTGTTTACACAAGCTACTGCAGGAGTTAGGGATTAGCTGAGCTGACTCAAGTGTAGGGGCTTCCAACAGTGTGGATAGTTGGTGAGCATGATTGATACAAACATGTCTGGAGTGTCTTTAAAGGCTTGTGATGCTCTTCACTTCCTGCAGCTTGAGCTGGGAATAATGAGCATATCTAAAACACTGACATAAGGCTTTGTAGCTTTGGCATACTTTGCAAACAGACAACTTGGCAGAAGATGAGACACAATTCTACTGGTAAGAAAGAGCAATATTTTAAAAAGTAAAATCTTTGTATAGTACACTAGATATTTTATTTTCTCTTTGTCAGTGCTGCTAGAGTGCAGGGGATTTAAAAGCTTCAGTTAACCATGCACCTCTATAAAACCCCAGCTCTTTCTTGTCTGGACTGTGGCTCCAGCCTTCAGATAAGGCTATGACATTTCTCTGGAGATGTTATCTTGACTAATCTATAAATGAATACTGGTGGAAAGGAGGCAATATATCATAACTACTTGTGTTGCTTGCCATGTACTGTGTATCAACACACTGCAGTACAGAACTGTAACTCAAGGTGGCAGGATGAACTGGTTCTTGATTTTTATTTTCTTACATTTTTAAATGGTTTTTTTTCCTGTGGTCAATGAGAAGCACAAACGTTTGAAGAGCAGTAGTTAGAAATGCTAGAAGAAAGCACGAAGTGCCATGCTCAGGTCTTTGTGAAGGCTCTTAAACGAGGATTTCCCCATCTACAAAGCTATTTTAAAGCTTCTCGAGGAAACAGTGGTCTAATTTGCAAATGAATGAAAGCACAGCTAGTGAGGGAAGCTCTAGTGTTGTTCTACCTGCACTCCCACGCGTTCTGGAGTTATATACACAAGGAAAGTAAATGGCATAGCCTCAAAGAATGAGTGAACAAGGCAGCTAAAAACATGCATGTGCAAATTGACTTTTTTTTGTCAGTTCTGCCCTATGCAGCAAGCATAGGGCTTGAAGAGGGAGACAGTGTGCCTTACACAAATACCTGCCCTGCTATTCTATCTTGCTATTGTTCCCAGTTTATGTAAGGCTATAAGCCAGTTTCTGGAACTCTAGCTTATGCATACAGCTGCCTACTACTACAGTTCTTGTTACAGTCTTTTTAACCCATGCAGTTGCCCTTCTCCCTGAAGCTGTGTCCTCACTGATGAATGTGATGTGACCATGGTGCTTATCAGGATCTCTCCTGACATTAAAATCTGAGTACAGTGTATTCCAGTGATTTCTCAGAGCAGTTCACAAGCTGCTGGGGCTAGAAGGCTGTATGCTTCTTGTGCAGGCCTCAAAGAGCTGTGCAGCACTTCTGATTGCTTCTAGTTTGCCACACTCAAAGCTGTCTCTACCAAAGCCCACCTAGGTAAACCTCATCATTCTACACTTCCCAGCTCAATTTTCTTATGCCTTCCTTACCTTTCCTCACCTTCCCCATTTCCAAATCCTGACTTGAGTCATTGACTGTGCCACTGAATGGGAGGGTGTACTGGAAGCAGAGAAAGAGCTGCTGCTTAAGTGTCATTTCTGCTTTCAGGTGATCATCGAGCAAAACCACAGGACTCCCAAAGCTGATGTGGCTGCTCCCAAGCCTCACCTAAAGCCTGTAGGTGATCTGGTGCTGCATTTAATGATAGCAAAAAAAGATGATTCTGGAGTTGGCAAGACAGTTTCTAGAAATATAGAGCAAGTGTTTTAGCTACTGCTTTGGAGTTGGCAGAGGGATATTTTAACCGTACCTAACTTTTGGGCTGACTCTCCTACCAAAATATGGATGTGATAGTTTCATAGGAGAAAGGTGATCAATATCCCTACTTCCTCCACTGCTTCTTTCATTTGGAACACCATTTGGAACATTCTGTGGTCCTGAAAGTACTCCTGGATTTCTCTGTTTCAAATTGGAGAGTTGCTGAAGTATTCTACTGTGCCTTATCTAAAGATTCCCTCATGTGTTTCTTGTGTGCAGGGCCCAGTGGCCTCCTGAGGGGGAGGCACTTCTAATAGGAGTATTTTCTGGAGGAGTAGTTTTGCCACCACTGCTCTCCTTGCTCTGTCCATTGGCTCTTTCTGGTACTATGATTTGCCTGCAGGTGCTGGAAAGGAAGCTGAAAGAGTTTGTGCCACAAGACTGCAGTTGGCATGAACATCTCATGGCAGATATAAAACAGCCACAGAAGCTTCAGTCATCAGCAGCAAGGGAAAATGGGAGCAGGCTGGAGCCAAGGAAAATGACCTGCTTGCCTAATGAGGTGTCTAGGGAGGATTTTGTGAAGTTGGTTCGTGAATGGATGAAACTTTGGGACTAGTATCTGCATTGAACTTGGGAGAGAGAACAGATGAATTTGAAATTCCTCTAGCTTGGCTGGAGCTTCCTGATTGCAGGGGAAATTAACTTGCTATTACCTCTTGGAATGTTAGGTAGCTAAATATCCCACACTGATTTCTCTGCTCCACTTCTGGCTGAGCCTTGAACATTTCTGGTTGGTCCTGAGTATCCTGGGTTTTGTTTAGCAGCAGCACTTCTGGGGAAGTGGTCTTGGTGTCTCTCCTATTCAGCTTTAGAACATCCTGTTCTCTGGTCTACAGGAAACCACTCCCAAGCTGCCTTCCAGCACCTGGCTTGACTCAAACAGGTCATCAGTTGTATCCTGCAACAGCACAGGTCAGTGTACTTCTAGCTGCACATCTAGACAAAGTACAGTCAGTGGCCTGCTGAGTTCCCAAAGCCTTAGGTTGAGCTCAGTGTGCACTTTCTGATCACCTGAAGACACTTCAGAGGAGAAGTTCTAACAATGAGTAATTAAGTAATGAGTCTGGGGAGGTGCCCTTAGAAAACCATTCCTGTGCAGTTGACTGAAGCTTGTATAGCTCCTGCAGCTTCAAAACAATGATAGCATATCCCCAAAGGCCTCACTGGAATCCTAAATGAGTGTGAAAAAAGCTAAATGAGTGTTTTGAATATTTGAGTAGAAAGTGAACCACTTGTTTTTATTAAACTAAATGGTGCTAATGAAGCCTCATCACTGCTTACTGACAAGCATAATTACTGTAACCTCTGCTTTTTGTGATCTGAGCTGATGGAAATTAAGGGAGGAAGATGGAAGGCTTGCTCCCTTCCTTTCAGCTTGTAGAGTGAATACTTAGAAGCTGCCAGTTGATTTCCTGCACCCTAATGCTCTCTCTTCCTATCCAGGTCTCACTGCAAATAGCACTTGTCCTGCTTTGAGTGCACCTACAGTAGGAGACACTAAACCTAATGGTTTGCTGAATGCTGGGCAACAGCAGCTGCTTCCTCGCAGAGGAAGGTCCAAATCTGTAGAGATAAGCCTTCAAAGCAAGGAACTTGTAAGTCCATCTGGCTCTGGAGATGGCAATAACTGTTGTGGTGACTGAGAGACCTGCTTGCCTAATGAGGTGTCAGGATACTGCTTGAAAACTATAGCAAGCACTGAGACACCTGTAGAAGTTTCTCTGTTAGTATTGTCAAAAAGTTAACTGATAGTCCCCATCACTGACTAAATTGAGTTTTGGAAACAAATGCTCATAAGCCTTTTGGGACCAATTTTTGAGGATGACTGACCCAAATATCTGCTTCCTTCAGCTTTCTCTGATGCTTAAATTCTGTCTTTTGATAGGACTGTCCCATTCCTGTGAAGCAGTCATCACCAACCATTGCTGAGCTGATTGGAACCAGATATACAATGATGGTGCTGGAAGGGCAAGATTTCTTCCAAGGAAGTAGTGATGATGCCTTACCAAGAGCAAAGGTATGTTTCCTCTGCTCTTCATGCTGTCCTTCCCTTTTCAGAAACTGGCTAGCTTCATGACCATCAGTGCTGAACTTCTGAGGTACTTTCTCCCTCAGCTTATCTTACATATATAAGATGTTCATACAGTTGATGTGAATTTGACCCTAGGCTATAAAAATCCTTCAGTACTTGTGTGGTGATGACTTCTAATCAAGCTTAAGATGTGTAAATTGCCTAGAAAGTAAACCAGCCTTTGCTTTGGTATTTCTTGTCTGTTATTTGCACACTAGGAAAGCTGATTGCTGTGATGTTGGCCAGCTCTAAAATCACAAATGACTTAATTGGGATTTGGTACCGTGAACAGTGAAACAAAGGCTCTTAACTCAGGCTCTCACACCTGAGTTGTGCTGGCTCAAACCACCTTGCTGAATGAACATAGGGGACAGGGAATGACCTACAGCACAGAACTGTTTGCTTATTCACCAAGCCTCCTTTAGAGGGAGTGTTGCAACCAGCCCCTCTAGAGCAGATGTCCTGGGTGTGAGCCCTTTGCAACACAGATGTGAGGAAGCCTGTGCTACTTGGCTTAGGAGTCAGCTTCTTGCCCTTGCTTATTTAGCAGCGTAGACAGAGCCAAAGGGTTCTACTAGCAGAGCTGTGCTACTTCCACAATCCGTCTGATACTTCTGAGACTGAATCCCTGTTTTTTACTCACCTTACTAACCTTGGTTTAGCTTGTCAACTCTCTGCCTAATCTAAAATGGCTCTCTTACCCCCTTTGTGTTCTTGCTGCTGTTATTTTAGCTTTCTCAAGCTCTGCTTCTCAAGATAATATCACTGCTGACTGCCAGCTGTGTATGAATGTGTTCTTTTTCATAAAGTTCAAGCAACTCATCAGTTTCCTTATGACTAATTTTTTGCTTCAGGATTGGATTCAAATTTGCCCTGACTTAATCTCTTTGGGATTGCTGCAGTCTACCTCAAAGAATGTCTCTCTTCCCTCTCACTTAACTAGCTACTGTTACACTCTTGCACAATACAGCTATTGTTTGCTCAAGAGCTTTTTTTTAAACTCCTGTTGTCTGGCAGCTGCCCCAAACCTCTGCATCATAAAAATGGCCTACAAGTAAGAGGGTGTTTTTTTTGCCTTTTAGGCAAAAAACCCCACTTAATTCCTGTGTCTTTGATATCCTTTATTGGACCTCTGTTATTGTATGTGGATCTAAAGCCTTTAGAAGGTTGGTTTATGTGCTTACTCTTTGGCAGGCAGTGGATACTGTTGGTACAAAGATATTCCCATTTGCATTCACAAGTAACTTTCCTTTCCACAGATCTGTTTCAGCTGCCACAAGCAGATGTTCCTTAAGTGGCCTTACAGCTGTTACCTCTGCAGCAGGTGAGCTGGTACAGAAAGACTGAATGAGGAGAGGGAAGAGAGTGAAAGAACAATGCTGGAAACAGTATTCAAACAGTTGTAGTACTGGATAGGAACAGTTTGCTGAGCCCTTCAGTTTTGCTTTACTGCACAAGGCAGGCTCAAGTGTCTACAGCTGCAGAGGATGTGGAAAAACTTGCCTCTGTAGTGGTATCTCAATTTTAACTTTTAGTATTAAGCTAGTGATAACCAAATTCACTATGCAAGTATGAGATTCAGTTTCTCTCAAATATCACTTTCTGCATTTTGCTCTAAAGGTTGGATTTAACTTCAGTCAAGGGCTTGAGCAGGTTCTAAGAGGTGCTTTTCACCAGAATCTTCTCTTGAGGACTGAAAAAGTGAACTCCAGATCCTGTGACTGGGAAAGGAATTGGACCTACTTGTATCCACTTATTTGTCAGAGGTTTTATGTTAACAGGAGAGGCAAAGAGGAGCTTTGTGCTCATTAAGGCTCACTTAAATCTGCTTGAAGTAGTAGTGAAGCACTGAATTGATTTACAAGCAACAAGCAAACAACCACTGAGGATTGAGTTAATTGTCTGGTACTAGAGCTGGGTGAAAAGTAATGACCATTTGTGGATACAGCCTTCAATCTATGGATACTGACACATTCCAGGTGATTCAAACCAGACTAAATCAGAGGGCTAGCAAACAGAATAGAGGAGTTTTAAGCTTCCTCTCTTTACCATTAAGTGATCACAAATGAAGGTGTACTTGGGAAAATAACCCTTAGCTGCATTTTTGGTATCTGCTGAGCTTTGCTCAAATGATGATGCTGGGAACTCTTTTCTCTTAGTGTTGTCTGCTCTGACTGCTGCATCAAGGTAAATTGAGTCTTTACATCAATATATGGGGGTTTTACATTTTTTTTGTTTTCCCTGCACCTTCATCCCTCTGGTATCTCAAATCTACCCTCTAGCTTGTTTCTAAGAAAATAGAATGAATATTACAGATGCAAAACCAGCCAAGGTGCCACAGATATCAACTCTGTTTCCTCTTTCTTTCATCCTGTGTAAAGTTGTTGGGATTACTCTGCTCTATTTACACAAGGGTCAGAAATTTCACTGCATTAATGTCATAAGTGCACCAGTAGATCAATTGCAAGCTATGTAAATTTTCCTGCTAAGAAGGAGGATGTGTTATTTCCCTGAGAACTCAGGTGATTTGTGTTGTGATTCTAGATGTCCATGCCCTTCAGAACGTGTGTGCATCTCCCATTTCACTTCCTGAAGCTTCTGAGACTATCCAGAGAGGAGGATCCAGTTACTCAAGAGCAGAAGAACTCCAAGCTGCTTCATGAAATAGAGCACTGGGAGTGTTTAGGGTAAGCTTGGGCTGGTATGTTCTGTTTTAACCTTGAAAGATATTGCTAGTTACCTGTATATGCAGATCTCCAAACATGCAGACAGCAGTGTGTAGTATTATGCTGGTCAGCTGAATGTTATGCTGAATGACTGGTTAAGCCTCTGATCTAATGAGTCTACAGTTCTCTGGAAGAGTTGTGGATTTTAGATGACCAAAAGGGAGGATGTATAGGTGCTCTGAAATCTGGTTTGCTTTTTAGCTCTCAGGTTTCTGACATGAATTCACAGATGAATCCAGTCACCAGTCCAGACATAAAGGGTTCCTTGCAACAGCTTCATCTAGATGAGATTTCCAGACCCCATTATATTCCAACCCCCACAGCTGGGGACCTGTCACTACAACCCAGGAGTAGCCCCTTTATACTTAAACCAAAATACACTAATGGCCTCAGCTATACCTGACTGAACAGGAATGCCACAAATGGTTTCTCAATCCCTCCACACACATATAGGCACATTTTCCTTTTTGTCTCTGGAATGGGAACTACTTCAGAAAGAGCTTTTGACAGTTCTGGGTGGAAAAGGCAGACTTTGTGTGGGTATAAGTGCAATGTCTAGGGCTGGGAACACACACTGTCAGTTCACTTCTTTTCAAATCAGTTATATATTCTACTTGGGGACAAGGTATCTTTTCTCTTTGAAACCATTCTTTAATGTAGCCAAAGTAAAGACACAGCAGTTTCTAGTTCAAAGGCTTGTACTTCAGTTGCCAAAACTCAGGGATAGTATTGGTTACTGAAGTTAACTGTATGAAGCAGTGGTTTGGTCTCTTATAAAGCAGATCCTTCAGAAGAGGTCTGAGTGACTGCAGTACTGCCATATTTCAGGATGACAAAAAAGAAGAAAACAACCCTACAGCATAAGAGTGTGGCCATAACCTTGTATCTTTCACAAAGCACTTTGGCTGATATAGGATCAGTAGACAGAAAGGTGTCAGTCAGTGAAGCTGTTTTGGTGCTTAGTAGCCTTCCAAAGTGGAGCTGACTGCTTCGAACTCATGCATTTAGCTAAGTCAGTTGGCAGTGTTGGATCATGTGTGGGGAAAGGGTGGAAGAGCACCATGACCTCTAACAGAAATCTGGGTCAGCTTTCCTGCTTTTCTTTTTCCCTTTCCTACTCCAGTGTACCCATTATTTTGGAACCTCATTGCCTAGCACAGCCTCTGTGCTGTCACACAGCGACCATGGCAGACTGGCTGACCACAGACATCTGTACACAATGTGAGCAGTATCTGTTGAACATGGCTTCCAGTCAACACCAGAGCATCCCTCTCAGGAGGATTTCCTGGCCTTAAACCAAACTGGAATGACTCTACCATACATTTCTCCTATCACTTGTTTCAGTTACTTCAGATACAGAACAACTTTATGCACCTACTGTCATAAAGGCCAGAATAAAAAGACCTCCCTGCTGATTAGTCTAAGCAGGAAACACAGTTAGTATTTGTTTTGTGAAGTATTATAAAGCTTTGTGGTTTTTAGAACTGGTTTAATTCCTTTTTATGTATCTTTGGGGAAAATAAATGTTGAAGCACTATCACACCTCTAGCATTTCCTCCTTTACACCTGCAGTTGTCATTGTTCTGTGGCAGTTTGCATTCTTTGCTGAGTAGACTGTAATAGTACAGGGAAACTTTTTTAACCTAAAATCTTCGTTCTTGAGAGGCTTGGAAAGTGGAGCTCTCAGTTACGTGATCACAGCAGCATGCATCTTACACTTAGTCCTTCCTGATAACTCACTCAAAAGCACTTAAAAACTCAGTGCTCTGCATCTAACACCATAGTGATGGCTGTCAGCAGCCTGCTTAGTCTCCTTGCTTAGGAACCTAGCTGTGGATTTGGGTTTTGTCTGTCTGCCATCTGTGCTTTGCCACCAGAGCTCCCTGGTGCATGTCACTGAAGTACCTAGTATATCTTGATGCCATCATCACCTGAGGTGATGGTTGTTCTTGAGAGATTCCTTACTCTTTGTATTGGCCTTAAGTTTTGCCCTAATCTAAACTTTACTATTACAACATAAGACAGTCTAGAAAAATAAAAAATGTTTTGGTAAATTCTTTGTGTGGTTAAAACAAAAAAAGGGGTATTTGATATTATGTGTGTTTCTCCCCAGGGATTGCCTGTGTAGAAGGAGGAGTATAGGTACTCTGATGGAGTTCTTCCTTGTGTGTTTTGCAGGGCCTGAATAGACAGTGTTGAAAGATACAGTGGACTTGTAGTTGCAATGAGTCATGCTACAGAAAATAATGGCTGGGAAGGGCCATTTCTTTTATAGAGTGGAGAAGGGAAGAAAGACATGTTTAAACTGAGCCCAGGTCTGCATCCAAACTGCCAGAAGGGACAATACCTCCATCTGAATTGCACTGGCCTAATTCTGCTTCTTCTAAACTGCCTGCCTGCAAGCTGATGCTTACATGCAGGTTTCAGCAAGCTCTGCAAAGTAAATGAATGTGGGGAAGCTGGAGCTTGTACTTCCTTTTGGAGCAAGTTCAAGTGTTCCTTTTCCTTCAGTCAATTAGAAGGGGTGCAGCTTGCCTGCCCAGGTCCTGTCCTGCATGTGCTAATCGCTGGTGCTGCTGGGAGGCACATCCATATCAGGCAGGTGGGCTCCTTGCAGGCTACAGGGAACAGTAGCCAAGCCACAGCTGCACTTGCTGGCAAGATGGGCACAGCATGAGGCCAGAGGCATGAGGTGCTCTTGGACACTTGCTGAGTGAGGTAGTTGATATAGAGCTAGAAATAAGCTGATATCAGCCTCTTTTGATTAATGTGCAAGCCCGAAATGCTTCTCGGAGCAGAGTGAGGAGATGCCCTCACTGCAGTACAAATGGGCAAAGAGGCAGGGAGGAGGAGTGAGTGAATGCTAAGGGACAGCATGGCCTTCCCTACCCCTGATCTAGCAAGCTGTCAAGAAAACCCATGTTTTCATCACTCTTCTCTGCTATACTGGTTGCATTGGCTCCTGAGCAGGCTAGTAAAACCTCTATCCCCCATACAGGAATGACACCTAGTCCTTCTTCAACTGTGGTGTACAGCATTGCTCCTGACTATGGCAAGTCATGACAGCTTGTGGGGGCAGGCTTACTGGAAGCGTACATTTGCTTAAACACAGCCAAATGAGCCTGGTTTTTCTCCTTTCCCTGGCCAAAGAGAGCCCTTTGAAGGGAGCAGAGCCTAGTCCTTACTTGGGAGCAACAGAGTGCAGGGTGCAGCAGGCACAGGCATCACACAGGCAGCTTGAAGCCAGTGTGCAGAATGAGAGAATCCTGTGTGGATCAGATCTGGGACTAAACCTTAAAGGTACCAGGTGCAGCACTTTCCAGGGATGTGGAAGTGACTGTGCAAAACCTGTTCTCTTCAGAGCCCCGAAAGGTGATGGCTTGGAGGAAAGCCTTCATTCTGCAAGCATGTGGCAGGATTTGATCTGTTTTCTAGGCTTTTGCTGGTTTCTCTCCTCATATGGACCAGAGCCTTCCTTGCTAGGAGTCAACTGTTTCTAGCTATTAGTGTTGTGCTTCGGTTAAACTTTACTTTAGACATGGGGACCTTTCAGTATTCTCCCACTGCTGCAGAAAGCAGTCTATTTGCAGGCTCTGGTGTTGGGTACCTTAAAACACAGCGGCAGTCTTTGTTCCTATCCCACTACTGAATCATAACTGAAGATAATGGGAAAAGAAGTCTAATTATTACTACTGGTAATGGCAGGAGTCTGGACTGGAGCACTGGGAGTAGTGGAGGGATATCTACCTAGGCAAGCTTTCTTTCAGCATCTTTCCTCCTTGGTTCAGCAACGGGCTCACTGATCTTTGAAGCCAGTGAGGGGTTGGCAGGACTGAGTGGAGATGCTTTTTATTTCATCATGAGGCTTCTGAGGAGCGACCTGCCGAGCGTTGCAGCTCATCCCAGCCCGGGCACATAGGCAATGGAGCACCATGCCTCGCTCTCGCGCCTACGAGCAGCACCGCTGGCAGCGTAGGGCCCTGACTGCCCCGCGGGGGAAGCTCAGCCCGCCCGGCCCAACGGTTCCTACGGCATCTGTGCCCGGTTCGCCTGCCACACGCAACCGTCGGCCCGGCAGGGGGCAGCCACGGGCTGCATGCCCGCCGGGGCCGAGGCAGTTAGCAGCCGGGGCCTGCAGGATCCTGGTGGGGGGCGGTAGGGTGCTGGCCAGGTGGGAGCAGGTGAGGTACGCGGTAACCCTCAGTCTGCCTGGCGGTGCCGATTTACAGGCGCCCTAATTGCCCAGGTCTCGTCCTTAGCCACTTCTAGGAGAGAAAAAGATATTTTTACCACCCTTATTTATTTTTAATTTATTTTTTTGTCTGTCCTGCAGCACTTCCTTGAGCCCCAGTCCTGGGAAGGTCCCAGTGGGCAATTCCCGCTGGCAGACTGGGTCTGGGTGACCGCAGTGGGAAGGCGAGGGGAGAAGTGAGGGGGTCAAATTCAGCTGGGGCAGAGACACAGCAAAACAAAAAGAAGGATTTAGGTGGAGGTGAGAAGCAAGAGAGGGCTAACTGCACTTAACATTGTGTGGCTGTCAAAGTTGGTTGGTGTTGGATGCCTGAAGCCAACTTGGGAAAACATGGTCCTGTAGAACATAGGTACAAACCCACTTGAATAACCTCATTTGGGGGTTACCACTGCCAGCAACAACATCTTCAAGTGAAAGGTGGTTTGGGGTGGGGTTTCACCCTACAACCAAGTCAGTTCTGCTTAATTTCTTTCTTCTTTTATGGGAAAGGATAAACATAAGGACATCATATTTTGTGTGTGGAATCAAATTGTAGATGATTAGGCAGGATTAGATTTGAAAACTCTGTGGACAAATTGGGGAAATGGTCTGGAAGAAATAGGAGGCAGTTGAATAAGTGGAAGGTCGTACACTTGGGCAGCAATATGAACTCCCCAAGTACAGAGGAGGGAGTGATGGGTTAAGTAGCAATTCTTCTGAAAAAGGATCAAAAGCTGAATGTGAATCAGCTATGTCATGGTGTTGAGGTGATGGAAAATGAGGGGAGATGTGGGGTAATTTGATCCATCCTCGCAGAGAGCAGAGAGAAGCAGCGGAAGTTAATTACCTACCAGGGAAGCCTGAAAACTGAAATTCTCTAGCCAAAGGAGAGAACTGAAGTCTTTAAGCACATAAAAGGACATAATCTTTGTTCCTTGTTTGTGATGGAGAAAAAGGGGGGGGGGAATGGAAAAAAGAAGGCTTAAGTCACAGCAGGAAAGACTCAATTTAGACGTTAGGAAAACCTTTCTAATGACAGAGATAATAAAGAATAGACTGCCTGGGGAGTGGAGAGCTTTAAGATCAAGTTAAGCAACATCTGTCAGGGTTGTCCAAGGTTTAGGTGATCCTGCCTTGGGTTAGTGGGATGGACTGCTCTGACCTTTTAAGGTCCCTTTCAGGCCTAATTTTTCAGTGGTTCTGTGGGCCGACATTAATCTTCTTAATGGTATTTAAACAGTCAGCAGCTTCTCTTAAGTAACTGCTAGCAAGTCTCTTCTCTTGCCTGCGGTTTAAAATTAACTTAATTTCTATGCATCACTTTCACCCTCCAGGTCCCAAGTCCTGCAGAGCCAACCAGCAGCTGAATTCCTTGACTGCTTGACTGCAGTACTTTCCCTGTGGCTCTGTATCTATCCACAATGAAAAAGGAGGGAGGGAAATGCTGCATTATTGGTGGCTGTGTTGCCAGTGTGAGGGTGGCCTCCTTCTCTGCATTTATATGCAGGAGATATGGTCCCTTTTTCTGTGATAGCTGGGTCTCATATGTGGTTATTTCATTTGGTGTGCTACAGGGACTTGCCTTTTCACACTGCCTGCAGCTTTCTGAGGGAACTTGTCATGCCCTGCCCCTGGCAAATGCTGGCCTGTTTCTGAGAGGAGTCATGTCAGACCATGGGCCTTTAATGTCTGTTTGTCACAGGTCAAGGCCTGAGTGTCCAAGCCCAGACACTAGCCAATGTGTGTGGCACTTGTGCATAATGGTGTATACAACAAGTGTTGTAATTAATACATCGACCACAAGTAATCTCTCTTTAAATGGTGCAGATGCCAGAAAAGAGTGTTATGAAGTTGGCTCTCACTCTAGAAGTGTGTCCTTCCACATCTTGAAACTACTAACAAAGATGAATTAAGTTTTTTATTTCTAGCAACAGATTAAGAGAGGGAGAAAAAGCCAGGTCATGACAAGCAGTCATGCCTGTTTGTCTGCAATCCTTGTCTAGTGTCCTTGGAAAAACAGGAGAGCCAGTGATTGTATCCTAAAGGCAGGGCGTCTGCAAATTTCTTAGTTATTTTCTTAAAACAGAGAAGATGGCATTTCCATAGCTAGGAAAAACTGTCCCTGATGAGAGAAGGTACCACTGCCTGGATGTCCTCACCTTTGGGAAATAATTCCCTGCAGCCACTGAGCTGCACCAATGGGTTGTGACTGGGGTGTCCCTGCTTAGTGTGACCATGAAAACTGGGTAAGTATGGCACCAAGAGGATCACTGACCCTGTATCACAGCTAGAAGATCAGCCATAGAGGAGATACCCATAAACAAAAACAGGTTATCCAAAGTCAAGAAAGCATGAGGCTTCCAAAGCTTTTTTTGCATTCTCTTTAGTTATTTATCTAAACCAGAAAAGATGACATTTCTATAACTGGGGAAAATCATCCCTAATGAAAGGGGGAACCACAAGTATGCTATCTGCCCACAGGGAAGCAGTTGTAATTTCTCCCATTAATCTTCTCCAGTGGTGTTAACTGTGGGCCTGATGCATGGGCCTTTGCATTCACTTTTGTTAACAGAGCAAGGTCTCTCTCTGTGTCTCACAGCTAAGTATTAAGAACATTATTTTATACATAGGAGTAATGTACAAAGAAGTGAAGTGGCTGCTGCAACAGCAAGTTGGAACATAGGGTCTTTCACTCTCAGTCCTGAGCTCCTTCTTCCAGACCATGCTGCCAGCTCTGAGAGGTGAGGGAGTTGTTATTTATACACATAATAAAACACCACCTGCATGCAGCTGCAGTCCTACCTTTGAGCAACACGAATACGCTTATGACTTCATTTACAGCTATTTCATTCTGCCTCTCTTGGTGCTGGAAATGAGAGTTTCAGCTGTGCTCCCCTTTAAAAAAAAGCACTGTGAAGTATGCATGTGTTAAAGTTAGTTGTGCTTTTGTGGAGCTTACATCCCAAACTATATAGTAGCTGCTTTGTGCACAAATTGTAGAAAGGCACAGTTCCACTCCAGTGGAAATGTATTTATCAGAACCACAACAGTGTGAATCTGACTCATTAAATAACATCACAGTTTTTTAAAGGAATGATAGGAATAATACAGCAAGCTCATAAGGCCCTGGCAGGGTAAGGGTGAAACAAGCTTACTCTTTAGTTGCTGTGACTTGGGAGAGGTTTTTTGGAACTGCTGTAAAAATCACAAGCTTTCTTGAGATGTTCTGGATACTGCTGTATCTCCTGCTCTGGCAGGGGGGTTGGACTAGATGATCTTTCTAGGTCCCTTCCAACCCTTGACATACTGTGATACAGGATTCAGGGGAAGGGTGAGACTAGCCACTCAAATATAAGTTTATATGAACAAAGCCATTTCTATAAAAATGTACCAGGATATTTCAAGATAAGAGGAAAGCAGGAGCTGTTTTATTTTTTGACCACTACCACCTGGGCAACTCAGGTCCAGCTACACTTGAGCACCCTGCATTTTGGCCATTGCAAACTTAAAGGCTTCCCATCTGAGGAGTGTTGCCAGCTACAGCAATCTTGATCTCTGCTTAGCTCTGGAGATGGAGCCAGACTGCATGCTAACCCAGTATGGCTGCAGGCCTTCTTGGTGTTTTTACTCTGTGGGGTTTTTATGAGACCATATCTGTCAAATGTATGTGTGAAGATAAATCAAACAAGCACAGCCACAGCTATTAAATAAATGTGAAATCTGAGTGGCTTCCACCAGCCCCTCAGTCCCTCCCCCTCAGCTGCTGTGTGTGCTGAGTGTTTTACAGAAACAGGATGGTGAAAGATGGCTGGTTATGAGAAAGGGAAAGCAGCGGGGAGACAGCTCCTAGGGAATGGGGTGATCTTCTTACATGGGGAAGCAGAGAGCTCCAAGACAGGTTTGGGGCTTATGCTGCTGAAATATCTGGGTCTGGAAAGAGCCTGTTTTGGATTTTGATGACTTTTGAAGGAAAGACTCAACAAATTCCATCAGGGACGTGCTGTCATGGCATCCAAAGCGTAATAAAGATGAGGACTTAGCAGAGGAGGCAACAAGGCACTCCATGCAGAAGTGTAACAAGGTAGTCAGTCTCAGACCATGTTTGGGGCTAATACTGTGTGAGCACCATGAGGTTGCTGCACCATGAATACCAAAGGATGAGAAGGACATCAAGCTTCTACATGTCTCACAGCCTGTCTTCTCCTGGAAAACGAAATAATCTTGACCTGATCACCACTCAAATTTTCCTCCTGTTTGCTAAACTGTTCTTCCACCAGGGGAAGTGTGGTCCTTCCAAGGTCAGGGCTGAGGTTATAGACAGGTCAGGGAGGGCAAGGTCAGGCCTGAATCTGACTATCTGTACCAAAGCTGTTCCACATAGGGAGAGGGCCTTGCAGTTTCCAAAGCCATCAATCTCCTCCCCACTTTCACCAGCTATTCACCTCTCCCAGTTTTAAATGGAAGAAAATACAGCCAAGCTCTTCAAGCCCTTGTGTAATCCTTCTGGGAGCTGCATTCTTGCTCTTGAGTGCTCAGTCTTTGAAACAGAATAGTCAATATATCACTCCCAGTGTCTTTCTTCGGGGGTTGGAGTTGGATCAATGTATCTGAATGCTACTGTAATCAGAAATTGATTCTTCTGTTTTCTGACAGTGGGGCCACTTCTGCCTCCAAGAAAGCATTTGTCACTTCTCCCTGGCTGCACCAGAGTTTGGCTGAATGTGTTTATTTACCCTGGCATGCAAGGAGAGCATCATCACAGAGGAGATTGAACCAAGTGTACAATGCTAAGTGCTGAAGGTGAAGCAGGAGGGGCATTGCTATGCCCATAAGTCTACTCTGCCCTCGTGAGGCCCCACCTGGAATACTGCATCCAGTTCTGGGCTCCTCAGCATAAAAAAGATGTGGACCTGTTGGGGTGAGTCCAGAGGAGGCCACAAAGATGATTAAAGGATTGGAGAACCTCCCCTACAAAGATAGGCTGAGAGAGTTGGGGTTATTCAGCCTGGAGAAGAGAAGGCTTCAAGGGGATCTTATAGCAGTTTTCCAGTACCTAAAGGGGGATTATAAGACAGAAGCGGAGAAACTTTTTAGGTGGTCAGATTGTAAGGGGAATGGCTATAAGCTGAAGGAGGGGAAATTTAGATTGGAGATTAGAAGGAAGTTCTTTACCCAGAGGATGGTTAGGCACTGGCACAGGTTGCCCAGTGAAGTTGTGGATGCCCCATCCCTGGCAGTGTTCAAGGCCAGGCTGGATGTGGCCCTGGGCAACCTGGTCTAGTGACAGGCATCCCTGCCCATGGCAGGGGGGTTGGAACTAGATGATCTTTAAGGTCCCTTCCAACCTGGCCATTCTATGAATCTATGAATAAGACAGGAGTGTGGGGCAAAGATTATTTGGCCCCCAAAGCAGTATCCTCTTGAAAGTAATCTAATACTGATAAAACAAAGTAATTATTGCAATAGTGTTTTTAATGCTCTGAGTTAGAGAGGTAAATTCTCTAAACATTAATGTTTTCTGTGGAAGAATAGACATGAAATTCTAAGTAAATACTTCTTTTTCCTTTCCTCATGTGGCTCCTACATCTGTGAAATCATTGTGCCTGCACTGATTTTTAATGCTGATTGACACTAGGAGAGGATTTGACCCATGGGAATATGTTCTGCTGCACGTAGGGTGTCATGATGTCTCTTGGTCCTTCTGTGTGTGTCACCAGTGTTTGGATGAATGGAAATAAATACTCAGATATGGTTTTTGCCAGTAGAAACAGACAAGGAAAGAGAAGGCTAGTGTGCTAGCAAGTGCATTTGTGCTGAGTTGCTAATGCAATGCAAAATGATTATTAGTAATAATTAGACATCCACGTGAGACTACCACTGAACAAACAATCTGTGAGCACCCAAAAGGCCAGAAAAACACTCAGAACTAATCTTTCTTTGAAAATAAGTAATTTAGGTTGGATTCTGTTGGTTCATAGCACCAGGTTGCTTAGTTGATAAGCTGACACTGTTACTTTCAATGAAATCTAAATCAGCCAATTTACATATGCTGAATATCTTATCCTGAGTTTTCTGTTGATCATAAGAGTCATTATTCGTGTTAAATATTTAAGGAGCTAGCTTTTCATGCAGTGATGGAGTTGGGTTTTTTAAGAGTGTGCTGTAGGTCCTGACACATAGCATATATATACACATAGTCCCAAGTGATTCAGTTGCCACTTCATGCTGACTCTATACTATCATGTTAGTGGGGAACAATCTGTGCTAAAGCTCCACTCAAGTAGTTCCATATCCATATTTGTGCAGTCTGTTACTCCTCAATGTGGAGTCTTGCATGAGTTTCTACTGTGTCCTTTTTTTGCCCCTGTTTCTTTAGTTAGGCTGGTTTTTGTTCATTTTTTAGTTCTAATTTTATCTTCAATGTACTTGCAGATCCTTCCAGCTTTAAGCATCCTCCAAATTTTAAACATCTTTCTTTTAATTCACAGTTCAAGTTGCTAATAGACTGGAGTCAAAGGTAGAGAGAAACCTGTACATCTCTGTTCAATAGGTTCCTGTATGTGGAGAGTGAAGTACTGTTCACAGCCTTCTGGGTACTAGTGCTGGGTCTGCTCTGCAGTAGATAGACCACACATTCCTTGCTGGTTTATGAGAATTTCATGCAAGACAGTGTCAAAGTCAAGATACTGACATCTGCTTCTCCTTACTGGCCTGCGAGGTCTATCTCCTTGTTTTAAAAGGAAATTAGATGGGTTTGTCAAGACTAGGCTATGAAACTAGTATTGGTTGTTGCTTATCCCATGACATTCCAGTTCCTTACAAATAGCTTTTTCAAATTATTCTTTCCAGAATTTTTCCTGTAATTGAAATTGAATTCATTAGTCTATAATTCCCCAGCTCCTTTCTTTTCCAAAGGCTTTCCCTTGCTTTTGTTATGCTTGTATACTAATTCTTAGTAATCCAGCCTAGACTTCACTCTCTTGTACATAACCTCTTTACACTCAAGGTCAATAGCAGCAGCCTAGTCAAGATGTTCTTTTCTTGTACTCCTTTTCCTTTCTCTGCACTGGTGTAGAGCTTGTTTGGGCAAACTGTGTCTTACTGCCTTCCTGTCCCAGCAACCTGCTGGGTGCAAAGAATCCTCCATTACCACCAAAGCCTGGGCTGGGATTGAAACCTTCTAGTGGCTTCCTGGCTTGATGGTTTGCAGGAGACTTATCATGGTGATGAGGCCTACATCTGGTGACCTGTAGGCCACCCTTATGCTGTTGATGCTCATGTTTTCTCCCTGAGCTCTACTAACTCTAGCATTTCACCTGGCAGATGTTCTGGGCCACCCACCTCAGCACTGGTGCCACCTTCTTTCTCTCTTTTTCTTTTGATCTTGTCAGAAGTGCTTGGCCTGAATGAGATGGCCACATCTTCAACAACACCCAACAACTATCCATTCCAGCTACTCTGCAGAAGAGGGAAGGGATACTGAGCACCACTGGCAAATTAAAGCCCCCTCAGCCCAATTATATTTCTTAGCCCTTGAAGTCAAAGTTAGATCTGCATTACCATAGTGGCAGTGAAGTCCTAATTCAAGCCATCTTTGGATAATGTTTGCTCAGGTGTAGTATCTTGGAAGTGAAATCATCACTGGTCCTTCCCCAGAAAAAATAGTCATTGTTTGCAACAATTAATGAATTTCCCCCCTCTTTTCACACAGCCTCCCACATCCAGGTCTGAAGTTAGTTTTATAGTTTCCTCTCAGCCTTCTCCTTTGATCCTAAAGTAGCTGTCACCTCTGTACCTACAGCCCTTCCTTTCTCACCATGGCCAGCATAAAATGTGTTTGTGTGTTAATGACTTTCTCCTCAGGGGCTGCTGACTCTACTAGTCAGCTGGATGCTGGATGAAATCATTCTCTCTGCTGTTCCAAGTATGTCACATATATATATTACCCTGCCTGTGTTTTATGTTCCATCCCAACTTCATTCATAGGAAATGATTCTGTTTTAATTCACTTTGTTTTGGAAAGTGAATCCATTGCCAGGGGAATGTGAGAGATTTCCAGAGACTTGGTCCAAGTTTAGTGCATGAAGGTGCTGCACAGACTTTGCCACACACAGCCCGCTGCTCCTCCTCACTCTTGTGCTGCAAGAGGCTATTCACTCCTTAGAGCCTCCTCAACATCAGCCATACTCACACCAACATGTCTTAAGTTGTGTAGAGTCTCTGCTTTGGCCAACAATGTCTGTGACCAGCTCTGTCCACCTTATCTGACTTCTGGCAACCAACTTGCCCTATACCTGAACCTGAACTGAGCTTTCAACCCTCAGGTCTGTGCACTGGGGTAAAACCTGCTTGATAAACAGAGCTGTACTACAGCAACCAAAGCAGAGCAGGAGCAAGCCTTCAGGTTACGGTGAAGAAGGCTTGAAATAGGAGAAAAAAAAGAAAAAGCAAGCCATTTGACATAAGTAACCCTATGCTACAAGATGTAAGTGCAGTTAGGAGCAGTACCCTTTTTAGATTGTTTGTTGGGATAAAGTTCTGCAACAAAAGTTATTAATAAAATGTTTCACCACAAGTGTTGCTTCAACAACATGACTCGGAAACCTCAGTCTAACGACAGCTTGTCTGCTGTGGAGCTTCATTTGGATGCTCTATTTGACTGTGTAGCAGCAGGCAAGATTCACAATGCTCCATTAGTATGATTAATCCAAAGTATAAAGTAGACTGCACATTTCCTCTCACATGCCTTCCAATCAATGTCTATTAGTTCTGGTACTGGGATAAAACAACAGGACCAGTCTCACAGGCATGGTGTGTGAAGAGGGCTAATGGGGGAAAGGGCTGATTTGAGGAGGGTCTGGAAGAGCAAATCTTGAATGGAGGAGTGATGGCATGTGGAGTGAAGTGGCAGAGAAAAGATGTGTGCAGCTGTATACAGGGCCCCCAATCTGCTTCCCCTCTGCTCCTCAAAGGTAAAATCTTAAGCCACTGTAATCGGTGACAGATGCTGGCTGCTAAACCAGAGCTCTGCTCCATCTCAACAGAGGAAAGTGAAGAAGAAAGCACAAAAGATATGTGTTAGAGTGGTATGTGAGGAGCTACTGCAGATTACACTCTCTGAAATGAACAAATGTTTTTCCCTAGTGTTTCCTATGGATTAACTTTTAATTAAAAAGTACCAACATTTGTAATGAAGGTCAAGAGAAAAGATCTGTGGTTTTTGCTGTGGCTTTTTGTTTGGTTGCTTGGGTTTTTCTTTGTTTGCCTTTTCTTCTTGGTGTATTACTATGTCAGTGAGCTTATTAAATCCTACATCTACATATCATTTTCAAATCATGCTTACATTATGACCTGAAAGAATGAAGGAAAAAAATACCTCCATCTAAAAAATGGCTGGCAGAAGATGAAGAAAAACTCTACTTTGGAAATGAGCACTGTCTTCCCCTTTCTCATACATATGCACACATACCCTTGCTGGGCAGATCATTGCTAATCAGGGTTACTAAGAAGAGTTAAGGCCAAATCTGGAACAAGAGAAAACTGTCAGTAGAAACAGCTCAGCAGATGCACATTTATTACATTCACTGCAGCAGCAAAGACCAAACCAAAACAAAAACATTTCTTGGTGCCTGTGTCTGATTTGCCTGCGATGACCTCTCTTTCCTTCAAGCCAAGTCTTTCTTTCTGCAGATCTCCATGTATGGTTGGCATTCCACAATTAGGGAGGCATCAATAAATCAGTGACAGACAAGCAAGGACTTTAGCCTTGCCTAGAGCTTGCATCACTAAAAGATCATTTCCAAGTGCTCCCTCTTCATTCCAAGCAGCAGTCAGGATCCTTAGGGTTTGTGGACAGGAACAGCATGGGCTCAATGCTGGCCAGGCTCTGAGGCTGGACTCAGAGGGGATGGGGATGAAGATAATATTGGGTTGAACTGAATGCTGTTAGATATTGCACTACACAGCGAGCCAAGAACTTGGGTGGTAGCTATTGTGAATCATGATCAAGAAATGTTGTTATTACATAGTGCTTTACAATGGGTTGAAGCCTGATGCAAACAGTGGGATCCAGCTTGGCAGAATATAAAAACCAAGAAAAGGGAGTAAAGGGACAAGAAATACCTGCATGAAAAGTGTCCAGTGTGGCAGAGAGGATACTGTAAGATGCAGTTATTCAGGATTCAGTTGCATAGGTGTCTTCTGTGGTATCATAGTATACTTGTCACAGAATACCTCAGGTGACAGAGGACCTTGGCAGTGCTCCAACCTTAGGCCCTACTCAGAGCAAGGCTATTTTCAAAGTCAGATCATAGAATCATAGAATCATAGATCATGTTATCCTCTGTTCAGCTGAGTTTTGAAGATCTCCAAGGATGGCAATTTTACAATGTCTCTGTGAAACCTCTTCCAAAGCTGAAGAATCCTCCCGGACAAGAGTTTTTTCCTTAGCTCCAATGAGGATTTCTCTTGTTGCAACTTGTGCCCACTGTTTCTTGCCCTCTCACTGGCTTCATTCAGGTGCAGCCTGGCTCTGTCTTGTCTTTAACATCCTTTAGATGACTGAAGACTGCAATCAGATTCCCTCTTAGACTTCTCTGCTCCAGGCTAAACAGGTCTCTCTCTCTCTCAGCTTCTCCTGATATGCCCTGTGTAGCCCCTACATGTCTCTGCCCCATCTGTTTAGATAGTAAGGTCTTTGGGGTGAGTATTGTTACTTAGTACATGCGTGGCAACTTGAGACCTCCTGGATCTCTCTGTGGGGGTCTCACAAGTCAACTGCACATAAATAAATAATAGAGCACAAATGAGCTTTGGAAACCCACTGAGAATTTGGGATGTGCAGAGGGGCCTGGGGAGGTGATGAGTTAGAGTGAGGAGGCACAGATGATGGATGATTACTTCATGGAAAACTTTCTCCTCAGGATAACCCCATTCCTTTGTCTTGCTGGCAGACAGGCAGGGATTGTAAGTAAAGCTGCAGGCTGATTTGGAGAACACTGAGTGTTTGGCTATGGTCTTGTAGATGCCCTTATCTTCTGAAGCAAGGTTTATTGTATCTGAGCCATCTCTGACGGGCATTTCTCCAGGCTCCACTTAAAATGCATCCATAAAGGAGAGTCTGCAATATTCCTCATCAGCTCCAAAGCCTCCCTATTCCTGCTCTGTTGGCCTAAATCTTCGCTGCAAACCAACTCCAGCTCTCCTCATGTTCCTTTCTTGGACTCTGCAGTCTTTAGAACAAGCCCTTATGTTCCCTCTTTGTTTCCTCTTCTCCAGACTAAACAAACCCAATTCTTTCAATCTGCCCTCATAGATTATGTTTTCTAAAGCTTTTATCATGCTTGCTCTTGCACCTCAGAGTGCTCCTCAGTTTGTTTACCCAGTTTGGAGAGTGTTGTGCCCAGTGTCTCCAGCTGAGGTGTCCTCAGGGCTGACTGCAGCACAGTCATTTTCTCCCATGCCTGGCCTATGAATCTCTCATTAATAGGTCCCATCAAGAGACTTGCCTGTTTTGAAACAGCATGACAGTGTTGACTAAGTTTTTGTCTGTGAACCCGGGAGCCTTTCCTGCAGCAGTGTTCTTGATCCAATTAGGCCCCAGTTTGCATTAGAGTTCCAACACCTCGCTGTGGTATTTTGTGCTCGCTCTTGTGCAATTTCCATCCTGCTGATTTGAGACCAGTTATCCAATTTATCTAGATTATCTTCAAATCTGCTGCTGCCTTCCCACACTGGCTCCATGGCTGCAACTCCTCCCAGCTCAGTGGTGCTTATGAATGTTATCCTGATTTCTCTGCAATATCCCTGATGTTGTAGTCCCTGTTCTCTCTACCTCTGTAGTCAGGCAAGCAGTTGTACCATGTGGCACCCAGGGCAGAACCTTGTTTGCAGCAAATATAGATACCAACATTTTGGGACAGTGTTACAGTGAGTTGCACATCTGCTAGTAGGACGATTTTGCCCACTGCAGGTTTCTGGTTGTTTATGAAGAAGTTTTCCAGCACACCAGAGGGCATTTGGTACTGCTGGGCTGTGATCTCTCCTACTGGGCTTCTTGGGAGCAGCACTGAGAAGCACTAAGGAAAGGACTTGGAAAAAAGCTCTGAGGAACTGAACTGTTAAAAATACCAAGAGGCAAATTTTAGGCAGAAGGATGCACTGAAGGGTTGGGCAGACTTCCCTTTCTATAGCTCCATATATATCTGAAATGCCCTGGCCAGCTGGGGAGACAAAGGTTATCCCAGGCTGCAGTCTTGGGACCTGGAGGCTAATACAAGCCTTAACATGGCCCCATGAGCACTCAGCTGACCCCAGGGCCCCAGGAAACACCAACTTGTGCCTGGGGCTGGGGCTTCACTGGAGGCTGAGTCCAGAATGGGACCCACCAACACCATGCTGGGGCTTCCCCACACTCCCCTCGGTGCCTGGCTGTCTCCAGGCCCCAGCAGCCAGGCTGGGATGTGGGTTAGCAGATTTTTTCCACGCTGTTTCTCTGGGCTCCCTGACAGAGCCCATCAGAGCTGCCTTTTATCAGCACTGCACGCCTTAGTGAGCCTGTCATGACTCACACACAATGTGCTCTGTGCCGGATTAATCTGGCCAGCTTTCATGCTCAGGATGTGGCCGATGGGCAGGGTGGGGGGGCACAGGGAACAGATGCAGGCCTAGCAGGGGCCCAGAAGATGGGCAGATATGATGACCCTGAAGCATTGAGGAGAAGGACTTCATTTTGTGATGATCTGAAGGGGCAAAGAGAACGCAAGACAAGGGGCACTAAGAGCAACAGGTGTATATGCTGCCTTCTAGCTGTATATAGTTGTTGCTCTGACTTTTCCTTCAGAGCCATGCCAGGGAGCCATGTAGAAGTTTTCAGCCCCATCAGCAAGTTTGTTTGCATTACTGCACCCTTAGCTTCATTCCATTCCTCGTCCTGGGAGCACCAGGATTTGCACTGAAGGAGCCAGAGGCAGGAGGCAACTCTTGCCACCTTCTGCTGCCTCTTGTGTGTCTCCAGCTCTTGGAGCACCCCATGTTATTTCTGTTACCAAATCTGCTCAGCCAACAGTAACTTATCCCCAACTTACAGAGTCACATAGTAGTAAGCAAGTTTTGCAGAATTTCCTGCAGCTCTGCTGTTCCAGAGATCCAACATGTCATCAGTCCAGGTGGGATCATGCCTGTATGTTGCTGCAGGTACATGAGAGTAGAGTGTGCTACTCCTATTACATAGCTGTATCCAGCCCTAAGAGAGAGTGAGAGACACATATTTACAAATCCAGGTGTACAACATTCTTTAGAGCTGCTAATACTTTTGATTCAGATATGACATTTCTTTGATACGTAAATATATCAGTTGAAGCAAATTCTTGGAGGGCTTGCACGTATGTTTGAAGCCTTGGTCATGAACTGAGGGAGGACACTGCTTTTAACTTGTCTTTTATCTTTCCTGGACTTCAAAGGAATTGCAGTTCTCAAAAATACAATGTAATATATCACCACACAGCTCTTTTTCATTGGTTGATTATTCCACCAAATAATGAGGATTTTCATTCATCTCCATTAAACGTGGAATGCAGAACATAAAATGATTCATTGTTCCAAAAGATGCCTTCTGTTCTGCTTTGGCAATTTTTTCCTTTGGATTTGCTCAGGTGCAAGGCCCTGATTTGGCAAGGTGTTTTAACACCTCTTTAAGTTTAAGCACGATTAAATTTATTCCTACCCAGCAGCACCTCTAAGCATGCTCTTCATGGTGTGCTCCAATTGCAGTGAGGTAAAATGAGGAATTAAGCAGGTGCTTTAGTGATAACCAGAGCCTAAATGACTACTGAAGTCCTCTGTAAGAAAGAATATCAATCCTCCTCCTGACAGAAGCGTGAGTGGGGATGGATACATATTATTATCATCCTCCTCTTTAAGGCTCATCTTGGTCTTGCAGACTGCCCAGATCCTTCCTCATTTACATGGCCAGCTGGTAAGTGGCTGTCACCTCTCTGAGAGCTGTGACCATGTATGAAAAATTCAGATTTACAGCAACATTGACAAGATCATCATCCCTTTTATGGCAATGCAAGCTGATAGATGGGGATAGGATGTTGGGAGCTGGCTTGTGTTAACCCAGGCAGGTGGAGCACAGTGGGGCTGTCCTGGTCTACACCTGCTGAGGATGGGGAGTACAATGAAGGAGGGAAAGGTTTGCCCTAGTTTTGTTTTGCACTGCACCTCCCTCTTCCCCGGCAGGCCATGAAGCCCTTCTGCAGTCACCACACTGCTTGGAAAATGAACACCATCGCTGCTTAATTGTAATGCAGCCTATTAACTAAGCTGTCTCACTGCACTTTGTCCACCTGTGTGTGCCAGTGTTTCCCTTTCATATTCCTACCCATGGATTCAGGAGGCCCTTTTCACTTACCCCGCTGTGTCCCAGCCCATCAACATTGTGTTGCTCAGCCTTGGAGCACAAACTGACATGCTTCCCTGTGTCCTGCTGCCCACGTGGAGAGGCACCAACTTGTGCAAAGAGAAGTTGCATGTATGTTGCTCTCCCCCTAAAAAAAGCCCTTGCTGCCATAAAAAAAGGCAAATAAGCATGATGGAGGGAGATGCCACAACTATAACAGTGCACATTTGTTAATCAGGGGGAAATCAAGGGAGTAGAGAGGAGGAGGAGAATAGACTTAGCAACACCAGGGTCTTGGGTGGGAAAGGAGCTGGGGATAAGGGAGGCAGCCTTCAATTATAGGACCTGGAGCCTGGTTGATGCTGGTGGTGGTGTTATGGAGGGTTGTTTGGTTTGGTTTTTTTGTGAGGTCTGGGCTGCAGCTTAGCCTAGGAGGGCTGGGGTTGGGGAAAGAGGGGTGCATACAGGATTTTGCCCAATTCCCTGATTCTCAATGGAGGCTCCAGGTAGCACTTGAAGGGCTGTGAGGCAGTGCTGGCCCGAAGAAAGAGACCTATGGAGGCTGTGGTGGGAAGGTGGGCATAGGCAGGCATCCCTCCCTGCCAGGTGAAGGATCATCTGGCCACTCTTTCTGCCTTCCAGTCCCATTGCCAACTCATACATTGGGGCTGCTGTGGAGGTTTTGGCCCCTGAGCTCATTCCAACGTCTTGTGCAATGCTTAAAGACTAAAATAGGTAAATAAATAGTGTGGACCAGACTTTTGGCCAGGTGGATGCTGATTTATGCCAGCTGGGGCTGTACGTGTGAAGTTACACATATACGTATGTGTGTGTCTGTATGTATATGTATATAAAACATATTCCTATACAGAATGTGGGCTGTAAAACCAGTGCCAGTGGTGGCTGCAACTCTTCAGCTTGGCCCCACACAGTTCCTGTCCCAAGCCTGCTGTCCCTGGCTAGGTGATATCATCTCTTCCAGGAAAACATCTGGTCCTGATTTCAGACCTGCCAGCAACTGAGCTAACACTGCCCTTCTAGGTAATGTGCCCTGTGGATTAATTACTTTCACAGTTGAAAACGTGCACCTTGATTTTCAGTCTGAATTTGTCCAGCCTTAGCTGCTGGCAGCTGTTTCTCATAAATGCCCTTTTCTGCCAGATTAAAAAGCTCTTTGATATTGGGAATCTCTCTCTCCCTTGAAGTGCTTGTGGATCAAATCACTCCCTGGAAGGACTGGGGAGATCGTGCCTTTCTGAATTGCACACCATAGGGCATGTTGTACAGACTTCAACTCTTCATCCTGCTGAAACCTTTCCAGATTAATCCATGTGGCATTACATATCATGTGGCAGCCACACCTGTTCCAGCATCCTTCATCTACCCTGCACAGGGCTGCCTGTCAGCCTGAGATGCTTGACACAGCCATGCATAGACTGCCAGAGGAGCAGAGATTTTGGGGGACACCTGACAGTCATGTTTGGCCATGGATGGGCTGCTCCTCAAGTGTCAAAGGACTGATGAAATGAAATTGGCTGCCATTTTTATTCCTGAGAAAGCCATGGCTTGTTGAGTGGAAAATGGCAGTTGAGGCTGATTGTGATTTTGAGGGTGGGGAGATGATTTTAAATTGGCTAGCACATTGTGTACCAGCAATCTTGGAGAAACAAATTCATCTCTTTGATCAAAGGGTGTTTAGTCAAAATAGTTTATACATAAAAAAATAAGATTTATTTTGAAGAAAAAACAAGTTTTGATTGTTGGTTTGCAACATTTTTCAGACCAACTTTTCGTGGTAGTATGGTACAAAGGGGGAAAAGGTTTGTAACGAAGCTTTGAGCTCATGAAGTGTGACAAATACCTTCCTGACAAGCTTTGCAACAAAGAGATGTCTGTGTGTGAGGGGACCCTCCAGAAGTTCATCTTGTCTGAAATGGAAAGGAGAGCAATGTTGTATCCCCATGCTGGTAGGTTGTATAGGTTTTATTTGTTTGTTTGTAAGCTCTATAGCCCAGTATTGCTATTAAGCCCAAAACTCATGGAGAATTACTTTTCCACTGTCATATGCATCTCTGTTTAGTTGCTGGACTACCACAGTCTGTAACATGCATATTCTAGGAAGCTGGGGCATTGCTAATCTACCATTCTACAACTGTCTGGGGTGATAACTAGCTGATGTTACAACCAGTTGGATATAACCCAGAGTAGGACCTGAACCTTGCTTTTAATTCTACCTTCTTGTCACTGAACCATCTCCCAGGTGGAGCCACTGCTCAGGTGCTTCAGGTCAGGAAAAGCTGTCTGGGCAGCCTTTCCCACTGAAATGCATTTCTAAACCAAGGGATTTATCTCTTGCAGTTGTGTGTTTTAATGCAGACCTTTACTGCAAAGCAGAACTCTACTCCCCACCTCCTGAGCCCAGGAAGTAAACCCATAGGGAGTCCCAGGAGGGAGCACCACAACAGACTGCAAAACTCTTATCAAAAGCTCGATTAAAATTCACTTTGGGAAAGATTTCATTTTTTACAGACTCAGCGTAGTCACCGATTCTGCCTCCACCCAATACAAACCAAAGCAAATTGTAGAAGTCTCTTTAACCTCCCCAGGCAGGGCAAGTGAGGTATTCCATCCCACTGGGGTGCCAACTGGTGGGATATTTCCCTTAGGCCTCTATCTCCATCAGCAAAACTGGGGAAAGAAGTGGGCTCTTTGGACATCAAACCTCTTTCTTCCTGTGTGGTGCTTAGTGTTAATGGGAATGGAAAGGAGTAAAAAGATCTTCTTTCTTGCCTCAAATCCTCCTAACCCCCATCCCAGTCCCGGGGGTTCTGTGTGATATGAGACATGTGTTTTCCTTTCATCCTTGCCTAAGAAACTCATGTTTCTGCATTAGCATGCAAGATGGAAGAGAGCCAGCAGTTCTTTGGGGCTACTTCAGGAGGATCTCATTCCAGAGATGACTTTTGCCTTTCCCTAACTGTTTCCCCAATGTTGCTTGCAGCAGGAAACCCCCATCTGTTTGTTACCCACTCACTCTGAGTTCATGAGCTGGATCTTTTGACCCTGTCAATGATGCACTTAGACATGATGACAAGCATCTCTCACTGGAGGTTGTTTTCAGCAGCTCAGGTATGAGGTGCTCTATGGGGTAGGTAGTGAAGGAGGTGTGGAGAGGGAGGTGGTTTCTTGTCTCACTTGGTCAAGAGGTGTTAATTAAAGCAGCTATTCTGACTTTTTCACACCTTGACTTTCTTTGTCAACTTTTCTACAGCCTGAGGAGAACACATGTGACTCAAGTGGTCTCCCAGCAAGCCCTATGTGAGATCCACTCTCCTTGTTGTCCACTTTTCACCATCCCCACTTCATCATCATCTCCCACTCCCCTCCTGCCTCTGTGCTGCTAATGCATTTCCATTATTTATGAGACATCTCTTGCTGTTTCCAGTTCAGGCTTTCTCATTCTCTCTCTTAGTCTTTCTTGCTTGGCATGTTGAGATCCATGGCCCAGAAGTCGATGTTGTTCAACACTCAGGTGACAAACTCAGATACCTTAAACTTTTCCTTTCTGGAGGGGTTTGTTTTCAGAGACATTTTAAAAGAGCAATACCTGATGGTTGTATATGGTTGTATGAACAAAACAAAAGTGAGGAGTTCTGGATTAATGACCATGGAAGCCAGTGATTTATCAGGTTAGCTATAAAATTTGCAGCCTACCAGCAGCAGTAACGTGGGCCAGAATTCTGTCAAAAGAGGGGAAAGAGTTCTTCCTTTCAGGTTTTTTGATAGTCTACCAATGATGCAGCAAGATGGTGCCCATTGGATAACAGCTTTCTTCTGCATTGCTGTGCACAAAGAAATAATATGAGACACGGTCAGTGCATTTTGCACGTGCCATCATCTGATGAATCCTTGTCCATCACCAATTCCTTGCTCAGGATCCAGAGCATTTTGTTCCTAAGGGTTCTCCACGTGTAAGGAACACTCTGTGCTGCATGACAAGTAGGATTGGACTCGTTGCAATGAGTTCACTCACAGCAGTACTGATCTGTAGGGAAATGGTGAATATATTATTCCTTTTTCTCAAGGCCTGCATTTGCTCACTGAGAGAAGAGGCCCAGAGGAATACTTCCTCACCAGACATCAGCCAGACCTTAGCTGTATGACCTTATGGCTTGCAGACAGCAGTTTTACTTGCACATCCAAAATAAACCTATCCTTTGTCCAGATGCAGAAACTTCATGGAGGCTGTTTCATTTAGAAGCCATTCCTTGGTCAGCTTATTCCTCTGGTGGCCTGGGAAGGCTGTCAGCCCCTTTGTGAACCATTAACCACATCTGTCCTTTGTAATACTGAGACTTTTTCTGCCTTAGCTCCCGAGCACCCACAACATGAAAATAACAGTGCACACTCAATTTAAGCCATGAACAACTCCCCCAGCACCCTCTGCCAGCCTTCATGGATGTCCATGAGTTTTTTCCATGCCGAGTGAAGGTTTCTCATTCCCACTGTAATAGCCCAGAGCTTGTTGTCTAAATCTGATTTTGAGTTAGGCAGGGGTCCATGGTTCCATGTCGATGCCAAGCTGTGGGTGGGAGCAGAGGGGAGGTTTTTTTTTTTCCTAGGGACTTGAAATCTCTTCTTACACTGTTTCTGAAAGATTTCATCTCTCCAGGAAGCAGAAGTCTCTCGAGATGAGCTGTTTGTGCAAGACTCTGCCGTGTGGGCTTGAGCTAGAGGCTTCAGATGCAGCCAAACTGAAAGACTGCTCTTTTTCTGGGTTGGGTCCAGTCAGAATCCAAACTTCAGGGGAGGATTTTGGTCCAAGAAATTGAATCTGAGCTGCTCTTATCTTCAAGTGTTTCAGATGAAAGGATCATTCGAGTCCAAGTAGGCGTGTGAAATTCAGTCACCATGACTTAGTTGTGCCTCTAGGCAGGAGACAAAGCGATGAGCCAGTAAGTAAGGCTACTTGTGGCTCTTCTGGGGGCTTGATGAAGTGACTTGACAAGGGACACACAAACAAACAGCCTATAGCAGAAAAAAGAATAATAATTAAAAATAATCTAAATACAGTTTTGTTATCCCTCTTTGATCCACAGAGATTAGTTTGGGTGGGCCAAATCCACAGCTGGCATAAAATCCTCCATATTACCCAAGTGTCTGAGAAAGATATAAATACAGAGATTGAGTCAGGAGTCAGCAAGCCCCATTTCTGACTGGCATTTATGACAGGAGCCAAAGCTGAGGTTTGCATGGAACACATCTTGTTTCAGATCACCAAAGCCAATGCCTGGCTTGAATTTTCTTCTATACCCAGTATCAGGGCTGAAAGCGTGGGAATGCCTTCTCTTGAAATATATCGTATTTCCACGGTCTGGCTAAAGAGATCCCTCACTCCCAAACCATTACAGCCTTTGTTTCTTTCCTAAATCTCATAGCACCAATGTTTGCCGTGAAATCACCGGGTCAGCATCCCCCTCCTGGCTTTACTCCCCCTCTTTTCCACAAGCTTGCCATGTCACACTCCAGGTTGCATGCTGAGAGATGAGCTACAAATGCCCAGCAGTGGCAGCAGTGGATAAAACGCTGCTGCGTGAGACCTGCATTTGTTGCAGAGTCATGTTTGAACATTGCCCCAACCCTCCCCTTCCAAAACACCAGCCTGGGTGGGAAAGTCAGAGAGAAATAAGATGTTACTCTCATCCTGGGGAGCTGAGAGACGGTGGGATTTGTAACTGGAGACTAGGATGGAGGGGGGTGGGAAAGAAACGCGCAGAGATATTGATGACTGCCTATCTCGGCGGGTCAGCTCTCCCCAGCACCCCTCTCGCAGCATGTTTCGCATCTCTCGGCGCCGTGCATCCCTGTACGCCCATGTCCCTGCATGCATGTGCGGGTGGTGGGATGGTATGGGGGGGGAGGCTTAAAAAGCCTTGTTGAGAAATGTATTTCTTGTGAGGAGACTTTCCTGGGGGGGAAAGAAAGAGGGCAGGCCCTCTCACTCCCCACTGAGCCCATTTCTCCTGCTTTGCCAGAGCTGTCAGCCTTGAATCCCGGTGGCGTCCCGTAACTAATTGACAGCAATGGGGGCCTTTGGGAGCTGAAGAATACGTGTCCTTGCTGGGCGAGCACTGGAGCAGGGGCTGCGCGGGCAGCTGTGGGGGGACATAAAGGGCTGCTTTTAAAGCCTTTGTGCCTGCCCGCGAGTGCGTGCGTGCGTGTGTGTGGCGGTTTTGTGGCGGAGGTGAGGAGATGCCGAGCCGGGAGGCGGGGGGAGAGATGGAGGGAGAAGCCTTCGCGGAGAAGTACGTTCCTCCCAAAGAAAAGAGGGGGAGGGAAAAAAGAAAGAACTGTAAATGGCGTGAGGAGCCAGGTCCCCCTACGCCCAGAGGCCGTCAGCGCTGCAAGGAAGCAGTAGGGTGGAATTTCGGTGTAAAGCCAGGGCCGTCGAGAAACTAGCTCTCTGTTTTTCATCCTGCCCTGGCCCCAATTGTAAAATACGACCTGCCATCGCCGCTGCCGAGCTGCAGCGTCGGGAAACAAAACCCCCACTGTGTTTATTCTGAGCTTGGGAAACAGGCAAAGAAACTCTCCCCTGCCAGGTGTAACCTGGCAGCTTTGTTCCTGTGGTCACCTTATTCCTTCCTGAGGATGTTCAGATGCATATCGGAGGAAGGGCTGGATCTTTGTCGTTGTCCTGAAGGCAACTACACAAACATGCACCAGTGTTGCAGACAAAATACTGTCCGGGAGGCATTTGGCTTGAGTCACACAAAAATGCTTCATTGTCTGCAACATTTGCAGAGACAATCAGTGATAAAAGTATTTGCACATTTACAACTGGAAAGAAAAAAAAGTCCTTTTGCATTTCTCCAGGGTTTGTCACTGAGGAATTTAATAGCAGAAGCAACCAAGTAGGGACAAGTGTAGAGAAAACTGCTCCTGGGCAAGGGTGCAACGACCAAACCTACCCAGCACAATGGTGCTGGCAACATGAGACACATATTTTAGACCTAAACTGCACCCAGCTTTTCAGAGAGAAAATGAGAGTCTGGAAGATCCAGCATCAGTTCACAGATTTGTAGGCCAAAATTGATCATTAGACCAGCTAGCCTGATCTTTTGCTCTCTAAAGACCCCAGGATGACACCCAATTACCCTCATATTGAGCTAAATGACTTGTATATTTACCAGTAGCTGCTTCTTTTTGTCACAGTCTTTTGTAGACCCTATGCAAAAAAACCCAGATGGGCTCAGCCAGTCAAGAGCCCCTAGGCATTTGGTAAAACCCATTTTTATTCTGTATTTGCTTCACTTAAGTAGATACTGTACTTTTGCCACCTCCTTTGTGTGGTGATAGAGCACAGAAATCCAAATGATCACAGATTCACTGGCCAAGCAAGGCTAATTGCCCCTCTAGGCTAATAGAGAGAGGCACCAAGCTATCTCCCAGTTGAAGTCCAGAGGCCTTTGGAAGTACTCCCATCCCAAAGGCTGCTCAGACCATAGGCAAAGCAGTGAGTCCTCATCCTTTCTCTTGCCTGAGAGCTTGACATTGCTGCAAAAGGGGAGCTGGCTTTCCCAGAGACAAAGGTTTTTTGCTTGGTAATAGGTTTTTGTGGCAATCCAGATGCCAAATGCAGAGATCAGGGCAAGTCCTGGGTGGGTGAGCTCAGAGCAACCAGCCTCTCTGGTACCCATCTGGTAGCTGAATATTGCCTCTGCTTGTGTGAGTTAATGCTCTTAGAAGGCAGCTGATCAATCTGTGCTGTTAAAAAAGAATACCTCATCTAACAACTCCTGCCACTTCAAATCAGTTCTTCATGTGTTTTGATTTTTTTTCTAAAGAGGCAAAGAAAGCCATTAAAAAAGTATACTTGCTTATGAATATTTTTTAAACACATATATTCTGGTTGATTTTTAGTTACCTAGATGATGGTGTTGCTTTCTCCATGCCCAAAACACCCATGGGTCTAATACAGCTTCATCCAAACTCTGAAAAATAATACTTGGTTCATCTAGCAGCCTCCAGCTTCAGCCTGAGCTCCCAATGAACTCAGTTAAAAGATTGACTCAGCTTAAAAGAGAACATGACCTTAGTCTGTACCCTGAACAATAGTTCAGAAATGCCTGCCTGGCTGCAGGCTGCAACGACCTGTTGCCACTTGTGATGGTTGCACTGGGGGCTCTGGGCAGGACTAACTATCTTTTAGCTCCATGTTTGTGATGCACCCTGCGTGAGATTAATATGAATTTTCTGACAGGTTCTCCTCTGTGTTGCCACAGCAGATATTTAACAGCAGAGCCTGTCTGTGCTGGTGCAAGCAGGGATGGCACTGCTTCCACCCTCTGAGTTCTCTAATGACAGGGTGCTGCGCAGGCAGATGTTTTGTCTGTTTTGGTTTGTGTGAGAAGAAAGCCAGGCTGTGGCATGGGCATCAGTTCAAGCCTGCTGGTTACCCTCTCTCAGCTGACAGTAAAAATAAGTCAGTTTCAGATACTATGGTGCTGTTCTTTCCATGTGGAATAATTGGAAAGGCATGCAAAACTCTTCTCCCTTTTTTTTTCCCCTTTCCTGCTAATTGCCTTGATTTCTGCTTCCACACTCCCAGCTGCCTCTCCTCTTCAGGATGCCCTTTCTGACTCCTCGATTAACTTCTTTGTCCACCCATTTACCACTCAGGACATGGCGACCTTTGGATGTAAATCTGTGCTGACGTCCCTCTCGCTTGCGTGCTTTTGTCAGGGCTGACATCTGCAGCTGAGGTGGGAGTGAGCTGGGCAAAGGGGGGTACTGGGCAGTGCCCTCCTCTGCCTGAGCTGCTGCCTTCATCCAGCCTGCACCACCAGCTCCCCATCCCAAAGCCCAGTACCTTAGCCTGGGTTGACAAAATCACAGATTTTGGTCTCCAGCTACCAAGTGACACGGGGGTGTAGACATAGCCTACTCTCTCTGGTGTCTGCTGTCTCATGAGCTCCTGAGCTGCCAGTGGACTCCCTGCTATTACCTTCTCAAGCCACCAACAGTCTATTCATTAGCTTAGTTTGGACAGGCATTCTTGGTGAGAGAGCAGAAGCTTGTGTATGGGCCCAAGCCACAGTGCACTTCACTGAGCTCTGGAGCAGCTGCTGTTTGAAATGGGAGGCTTGTTCATCTCAGCAGAAAGGTGGAGAATGCCTCCAGTGCATTTACTCCTAGTGTGGCTTCAGGGTGAAACATGTTCTCCCTGTACAGCATGTCTCTGACAAACCTTGCAGCTGGGACGGAGCCAGAGACCATCACAGAGTCCAATTGGGTACCTCAACCACACCTGACAGGTAGGATGGGCACAGCACCATTTGCCAGGAGCAGAGCTCCATAGTCTTGCAGGAGATACAGCCCTTTCCCAAATGCTGTCGTAGGTTACAGCATGAAGGTACTGTCTGATCTGAAGCAGGCTTTATTCTGCACAGAGTCTGACTCTTGGAATGTGCAGCTCTGCCTCCTGGGTCACTGTGATTTTTGGTCGCGTCTCCCAAATCCTGCTCTAAAGCCTTCTGCATACCTTCAGGCTCAGCATAGAGCTTCCACCACGGATGTGAGCTGCCACTCCACGTTCAGCTTCCTAGCACAGCATAGGGCTTTTGGCTTTAATTACACAGATGGAGCCCCCCCCTTCTCCCAGCCTTCCACTTCTCCTCAGCAGAATGAGTTCAGACACCTGCAAAACTGAACCTTTAGAGAAGTTGTCCCAGTGCAGAACAAAGGCATGAGGCAGGGGAATGTGAGGGGCAGGCAAGCAGCTGTGGCAGAGGGGGCACAGCTGGATCCCTGCACAGACCTCATCCTTTTAATACCTGTTAGCAGCAAGCAAAGTAGTCTCTCCTTAAACCCAGCAACTAGTACCACTGCTGCCAGGCAAAAGTCCCTGGACAAGCTCCTTGCTGAAAGCCTCTCTGAACAATCCTCTCTTGTTTGACCTTTATGCATTGAGCCCTTTCCCCTGCTTAGCATTATCCAAATCAAGCAAGACAACTTCGTGGAGGTTGACATAAATGAGCTCTCTCCATTGGATGTGTAGGTCTTAGGAATGGACAAGCTAAAAATCCCCACCTTGGTTCACTTAGATTATGACCTTTCTTGCTTCATTGGAGGTGGCACACAGATGATATCACTGTCCCATGTCCAGCTGCTTGAAAGATTTGGCTTAAATACTTTCTGTACTCCCTTAACCTAAAAACAATAATGAACACTGCAACTGTGCAAAGCAATATTGCAACTGCACAAAGACCTACATGTTCAAGAGGTCTGTGAGCCTTACAGAGCACTATAGGCCAATGGTTTTTAATGAAATTATATGTAAGTTGAGCTTCATCCAGTTTTTTGTTTGCTTCTACCCACTAAAGTGAAAGGAAATAAGAGGACATAACCTTTTGTTTAAAGGTTATGAAAGAAAGTAAATAAATAAATAAAATATTAAGAAGAAGAGAGAAAAGAGAGCAGGACTAGTAGGTGACCTATGTTCTACCCAAGACTGTCCCATGGATTAGCTGCATGGTTTTGTTCAGTTCCCACTCCGGTCTGCTCCTCTGTGCTCCCATATGTAAAAGAGGAAGAAAAACAATGAGTAAATAAGGAAAATGGGATCACAGGTAGGGATGAGAATGTGTATAATGAGGGGAAAAAAGATTAAAAGTGTCATCAATTCTCATGCTTCATGAGTCAGCTTAATATTATATATTAATTGCGAGGAGAAAATCTGAGGAGTGGTATCATTCAGCTGCTTCCAGCAAGATTCCTTGTGCTTCTTACTGACTTTGGGCTGTTTTTACTCAGCACTTCTCCCTAGGTAAGTAAAAAGCATTGTATTAGCATTGTATGAGTATGATGAGAAAACATCTCCTGTTAGAGATGACCAGCTGGAAGGGCCAAGTGAAGTCTCCACCCTATAAAGGTCTACAAGAGGACAGACACAAGGCAGCAAGTTGAGTGTGAGCTTCAGGCAGTATTGAGTTGAGGACTTTCAGTTTAGGTTCCCTCTCCTTTAGGAGTCTGTTCTGCCCTGGGGGAAAAGGTGTCAGGCTTGAGATCTTCTCACCATGACGCTGTGGGAACATTGCTCAGAGGGTGTAGTGCCTCTCCTCATCTCTCCCGAGGTACAACCCCCTGTGCTGACGCCTGGGCTGAGAGGTGGTGGTGAGGGCTAGGGATGAAGGTGGGGGAGGAGGGGAATTGGTGAAGAGGGGAAAGGAAGCAACTTTTTAAATAAAAAAAAAAAAAAGAATAAGTGATGAATAGATGGACTAATCCCGGGAAAGCTTGAGAATATAGAGCAGTGCCTGTGGGGCCTCCCTTTTTTCTTTTCTTTTTCTTTTTTTTTCTTCTTTTTTTTTTTTTTTTAATTTTCTTTTCTTTAATTTCGCTGCAGCACATATAATCAATTATGGCTTGAATCGGGGATAAGGGGAGGGAAAGTACTTCAATTCATAAATCAATTTTATACGGTCATCAGTCAGGTTGTGAATGCAAATACCTCTGTCGGTTTAGGTTATTCAGAATTAATTGACTCCCACCGGGTTGGGCTGCAGATGGAGGGAAGCTTTCTCACAAAGTCTACTTGGGCTCAGCATGGGGGCAGGCAGGCGGGCTGGCTTCCTCCTCCTCCTCCTCTTCCTCTGCTTTCCTTTCCTGGAGCATTATACTATTGGCACTAGGGAGAGTTTTCTCTCTGTGTGTGAGTGTGTGTGTGTGTCCCTGTCTGTGACAGGGAGAGATGCTCGAAGAAAGAACGGGATATGCAAAGATTAAAGTCACAAGCCCCCTCTTCAGCCCTGGCCTGGCGCAGACACTTTTATGTGATTAGGAATGCTTTGCTTTCAAGGGTTTGCTTTTAAGCCTTGAGCTTCTCTTGAACTTCTCCAATAAGAAAACAAACAGCAGTGTCAAAGCCTCCCCCTGTGCCTGGAATTCGAGCTCGAGTTGTGTCATTAAAAAGCCACTTTGCTACTGGGATTTTGGCATCTGAGTCACTGTTTCAAAGCCAGTCTGGGGCAAAAGAGATCGAAAGTCATTAAACATCTAGTGGTTGTTTTGCTAGCCTATTGAAAAATGAGGTTTGGAGGGTTTCAGGGCCACCAGAACGATGCAGAACAAATTCTGCCACCTGAATCATCCCGGCACCTGCACCTTCTTTCTAGGGGCTGCATGGCCAAAATATCTGGCAAGGGGGGGCTGCTTGAAGAGAACTGAGGGATGGATTTGCTGTGAGGATGAAAAAGGGTGTCAAATGCAGCCCCTCTTGCCCTCCCCCATTAGCCCTGCTCAACTCAGTCCAAATCCTAGGCTAAACGTCGAGGCTGGTCCACAGAGAGGGGTCTCTCAGTCTCCTCCCCACTTCGAACTCTTCATGAGATTGAACCCAGCCTGGAGACTGTCACCCTACATAGCATCCCAGGATTGTCACTCCACTCCTCTCCTGGCCCTGTGATCCCTTCCCTCCTCCATGGCCACCTCCCTTTGTCTCACCGATCAGCTGATGTTCTGGTCCCAGCTGCAAGTGCCCCCACCTGAAGGATAGTCGCCCTGGCTTTTTGCAGGGTCCCACCAACCAGCCAAGGGTTCAGACTGGCTGACACTTCCCCCATGCCAACCACTCTACACTGAAGGTTTGTGTCTGGTGTTAACCCTTTCCCAGAGGTCACACTGGCATTGTCCATGGAATGTAGCATCGAGTGGGTAGGAAACACTACTCCATGAAGCTCAGTGGGAAAGAAGGCATACAACCCCTCCCCCAGTGTTGCTAAGCCACAGAGGACAGGAATTGTTATTAACACCCAGGTACACACCTTTACCTCTTTGTCTTGGCTTGTCATACCTAGGACTTTTCAGACCTGGAGGTCATCGTTCATCTTCAGACTGCAGGAGGTCATGTAGAGAAGGAGGTCATCAGATATGCATCACTAAACAGCTAACTATGAGATCAGTTGCCAAAAGCAGTCAGAATATGTAACCCTATTTTATGCCTGGAGAAACTGTGGCGTGGATCAAGACGTGGCTCAGTCCAAAGCATTACCCTTTAATGAGTGGCATAGCTGGGAATGAAGCCTAGATCCTATGATCTCCACTCCATTATTGTACCCACCAGGACCCAGACAGCGTCAGACCATTAGGTTTTAGCAGGGCTAGAGGAATTGGCACATCAATGGAGTGCCAGTGCTGGCCCAGTGGAGCTGATCCCCAAGATCCCATGGAAACAATAGGTCAAAACCACCAAGAGCTGGGAAGAGGCTATGGAGATAGCAATAACTGGAAAGGAAGCTTGGCTACACTTAAAGCACCACAGGAGGAGAAGGCTGCAAAGAAGGATGAAAAGAGCTGTTTGTAACTGCTTGTAGTTAAGTGGGGAGGTGGGAAACAGCTTTGCAGCTCTTCAGCAGGAAGAGTGGGGAGCAGGTCTTGGCAAGGGGAAGCGAAAAGGAGAAGCAGAACAAAAGAGCCATGCAACTTCCACTCAATGCTTTCCTCCATTTTGGACCAATCTACTATTTGAATGGTAACCAAAGAGCCAGGTGCTTTGGACAGTTTTCCACAAGGCTCTGCCAGCTTCACAGCACTCCTTATCTACAAAAATTCTCCACTGGTTTTCACAGATGCAATTTCATCAAAGCCCTCTTCCTGCAGCCTGCAGTCCCTCTGCCTCCACCACAGTCCTGGGCATCCTTACACGTGCCATTATGCCAGACCAACAGCACAGCTTCCTCATTTCATCTTGGTTCTTCCCCTTCCTCCTGGCACTATGGACAGTAATTGATGAGAATATGAATGCCCTAAATTTCTCATCTAGTATCATGAAAAATGAACTTATGCGATAGTCTAGAGAAGGCGAAGGTGAGTTTGTTAGCTCCAGCACTGAGCTGGAAGCCCCAGGGCATCTACCACCCTTGCCACATGCCAAAGTACAATCCATTTGGATGGGCCTGGTGTTTGGAAGCCCATCAAATCTTTCATACTGAAGATGAAAATTACACAGACATTTCAGGCTCTCTTCTGCTGGAGTTGTTGTGCCTTGTGGGTTCTCCCATGGTGTTTCTGCTGCTTCTGGTCCTTACTGCAGTCCTGCTCTTGGGCTGGTGGTGGCTGGAAGTGTGGGGTGAGAGCCCAAGGTGAGAGGCCAGAATAAAAGCCCAGGGTGAGAGCCTGGGCTGTGTTTTGTGCTTGGTGTGGGAGGCCTGTCAGGTTTGTGGTGGTACTGAAAAGCTTTTGCCATATGGCTCTTCACGTGGGAGCCGTGTGCTCTCTCTTCCCGTGCCAAACACCAGGAAATTTATGCATTAAATTAAAAAGTGTCCTTATGGCCTGTTCTGCTCTTTGTGCACGTCTGAGTCCCATCTACCCACCAGCCTGACAGCAACCAGGTCTGGTTCTTGCTAAACACAGATCTCCAGGGCCAAAAGCTGAAATCTGTGCCGTCTCTGCAGAGTCTTGGCTGCATTCCCTGCTGAATGCCCCTGAGAAGCTCTGCTTGGCATTGAGCAGGTTGGAAACGAGTTAAAAAAATAAAAAATCACAACACAGCCTTTGGGATTTTCAAGCAAATCCATAATATGGGAGAATTAACCTATTTTTAATGCACTGCCTGCTTGCCCCACACTCCTTTGCTGGCTGGAGTCTCGTTCATCTTTCAGAGCCTAACAATGCTTCGTATGTTTCTGTTTGCTCAACATTTAGAGGGGAGGCCTCCCGCTCCTCAGCCCTTTCTTAGCATTTTTTAATCATGTTTATAAAGTCAAATACTCAAGTGACCAAAAGAGGGGCAAGAACTGCTTCTCTGCTCTGCAGGGTACCAAAATCTCCTCTTGAAGTCAATGGGGAGAGCCATGCTCTGCTGAAATCCTGATCAGAGCTGGAGCTTTAGCAAAGGGGAGGAGTGAGCCCCTTGTTTTACTACATAGCTCCTTTCACAGAGGCCCAGGAAAGGAGGGGAGAGGTGGGGAGGGGAATCTTTACACCCATGGTGGGACTTCAGAAGAATTTACAGTCATCTTTCCTAGAGACACTAAAGGTTTTATGGCCTTGGTACCAGTGGTTACAATGCCCTATGGAGCACAGAGCTGAGTGTATGCCAGGGACCCCTTCATCTCACCAGAGGCTGGAAGGCAGCCAGGGGCTTCACACGGGGAAGTTTATTTCAGAGAGAGAAGGGAGTGAGGAAGCGGGAGGGAGAGAAGAGGGGAGAGAGGCCGAGCAGAGGGGGAGAGGAAAACAAAGGCATGTGAGATGGGAGAGTAAGGGGAAGAAGCTCGATGGAGAGCAAGTGTGGGGGAGCAGAGGAAGGCAGAGAAAGGAGAGGATGCCAGTGTGGGAGGAATGAGAGGAGAGATCCAGAGAGGAGGAACAGAAGGGAGAAAAACATTTTAGAAGTGGCAGAGGGAGGAAATGTGAGAAGAAGAAATAACAGCAAAGGAGCCAGCAAGCACAAAAGGAAGAAACAGCAAGTATGAGGAAAGTTAAAAAGCAGAACTGGATCTGAAAGCAGGTACAAGAGGGAGGCTGAGCAAACAGAATACAGCCCAGTCCCCCAGACAAACTCAGCACAGAAAATGAAGCTTTTCAGTAGCTGTCCCCATTCTCCTGCCAAGTCTTTAAAGTGACAGAGGAGCCAGGGAGCACTTCTGTGTATCCAATTTTGCACAGACCTGCATGCCCAGGCTCCTCTCAGGCAGATACTCACAAAAATGAATATGTATCTATGTAGGCATGCATGAGTGTGCAGGTGTGTATGCACCCCTGCATATAGGTGTGAACATGTCATGCATCCAACCATGTCACATCCATGCTTTCTCTCTCTTCACACTTCTGTGCACCTGCTATGCATATGCAGAGTCTCCACGTACCTTTACCTGCCTCCACAGCCACCCACTTTATCTTCAGCTGTCTGCAAACCAAGGCTTACACTTTGTGAAAAGCTGAAGTTTGGCCATTTGGGTTCATTCCACTCTGGGGAGAAAACCAGCCCTTAAGATGTCAGGTTTTGCTTTCATGGGGGAAATAATCCAACAAAATAATGAAGCCAGCAAGTGCTCCAGCCCAGAAAATGAACATGGATACCCATTTAAGAAATAATTTCTATTGTCTGGTGGTCTGTGAATGCAGGGTCCAGTTTTAAGGACTGTAGTGTTCAATTATAGCCTTGTAATTTATAGTCATTTATAAGGCTATGCATAGGGCCACTAGCCTAGGAGCTGCAGTGCTACCAAGGGTATAAAAGACTCAGTTTTATGTTCTTGCTCCTAAGTCTGGCAAAATCAATGTGGTGGCATTTCTTTGGATGCAATGGGGTGAGTTCTGAGCACTGCATCTGCTTGGTTTGCAGATGGAGGGTGTGTTAGTCAGAGGTTAGCACACAGTTGTGTGTCTCCAGCTAGCAGAGCCACAACAAACCTGGGGCTCTGGGGCCAGAGTGGTCATAGAGCTATTGGCAACATCCACTGCCATCACTGTGCCTCTAAAGCACGATATACCAACTTATTCTCAGGGAGGATCAGTCACAGTCATAAAAATCCCTTAAAATGAATGTTGCACTTGACATATTTCTATGCCTAATGGACAGAAAGTGGCTTGTAGAGAAAGTCTAGAAGTCTAGCAGTGGCTTCTAGACTTTTATAGGTGCTGCCAGAGCCCAGAAAGGGTAGGGAACCAAAAAGACAAGAGACCTGGCAACTGTATATTGGGATGAAGAAGCAACAGTGGTTTAATTTTCTATTAAAATTCCTCCCCACAGGCTGTGCAAACTTTCTCCCATTAGACAAACACTGTACAAAGGCCCTGGGTAATACACTGTAAATGGGACTCTCTAGTACCAACAGTAACCACGACCTCGTGCTGGAGGACTTGGCAAAGCACCAGAGGAGGATGGATTGTGCACATCACCACTGCAGGAGCATGTCCTGACATCCAAACATGGTGGCAGAGCCACAAAGATGCCAGGGAAGCATCCTCTCTGTGTCAGTGTTAGTGTCAGCCCTCCTGTGGGACAGCTGAATGGTTTTGGATGCCTAGGGGCACACTGTACCCTGTCATAATTTGGCATCCAGAAAAGTTCCTCAGACATAAGCCGGGTGAAACTTAGAGAGAAAGGCCTCCAGTTAAAGAGCTGTCAGGGAACAGCTTGAGGAAGAGATGCCTTTATTTTGAGACCTTCCAGATGCACATTTCTTTTGGCTTGTAATTCAGCCTTTCACTTGTTTGGGAGTGCTCACCTAATGCCACTGGCTTTTACAGGCTCATTGTGAAACACTATTGCTTCAGAAATGCCCCTGTCCTGTTTCTCCCTCCATTTTATTTGAATTTTTTGCTTCCCTATAGAAAAAAAACAAGAAATGGACAATGTACATTGTATCAAGGGGAAGAAAACCATGAATCAGGGCAATAACAGGAGGGTGAATTGAGCACACCTTCTGGACCCAGCAATGGAATTTAAACTTACTTTATTTTTACTGTTCTTGTTTGGTCAGAAGAGGTGGCTGTAAAGTCAAGGCCATCTGCTTTGAAGACACATGGTCATTTGTGCTTTGGAGAAAGCACTAGGGAGCCTACAAGTCCAGGCAGGAATAGAAAGGAACCAGCTCTTCTGCTAAGACTTTCATGGTAATCCAAGAAACTCACCCACAAAATGGGTTCATACTACAGTCCAGAGGGGCTCTGGTGTCCTCAAGCTATTAAACACAGAAGAGAAATGGATCTGATAAAAAGCCACATTTCTGCTAGGCTTGGAGGAACACTACCTGCTTAGTACATGGGAGCAGGACTCAGCATGGCTGGGCACAGGTCTGGGGCTGGGGCACTGCAGGACAATTAAATCTTTAATGCCTGCTGGTGAATAATTATTCACCTGAGCAATTTCTCTGCAGGCAGTGAGAATATTTCATTAGTGGCTTTTCCCCAAAAAGAACAGGGCACTTTTTCTTCATCTGGCTCTACCTGGCATTTGGCAACAATGCTTGGGCCAAAGCTTTCAGTTGTGGGTGCTGGCAGGGAGATTCCCAGGTTCAGGGACCTGTGTGGGTGACCTGGCTCTCACAGGCAGGGAGAGTGCTGGGCTCCTGCTGCTTCCCAAAGGAAAGAGCTCAGTGCACTGAGAGGTGGGATCCAGGACCTTCATTCTGATGCTATTTTATTCCCTGATTTTGGAAGGAGCAGTGGAAACAATTCGATCTCCTAATTTCTCTGAGGCAAGATCTAAATGCAGAAAAGAATACATCTCTCAGGCAGGGAGAAGCAGGGAATGAACTGCCTTTTTTTGGATGAGATCAGAGAAAGCTGATTTATGAAGCAAAGAGAAAGCAAAGTGCTTTTATGGGTAAAATGTTCCCTGCTTATTTCCTTTTTGTCAGACTATGTTCCTCCCACGCTTCTGGCTGTGAGCTTGCTCCTAGGAAGCCTGTTTAAGCATTTCAGCATGTGATGATTTAACTGGGCATAGATTCTGACAAATCTTTGCAAATAACATCACAGGAGTTGCTGGAGGTGACTGCCTAATGCCGACCCAGGGCACGTTCAGGAGGATGAGGCTGGCAAACAGAAACCTAACTGGCCCCATAGGCTCACAGCCTCTCTCAAGGCACCTCTGAGCATCAGGGTCTCAGGAGATACCCCTCACTGTCTGCCAAGATGGGGTGCCTCTCACGACCTGCTTTTTCTGCTCTGCTCCCTGGAGGAGACAGAGGCAAGGCTGGTCTATGGCAGAGAGGGCTCAAGAGCTAATGTCCCATGAAGAGTGGAGGTGTTTGGTTACAACTCAGGCAAAGTGAGGGAAAACAGAACAGGAGAGAAATTCAAGAGGTTGGGTGGGGAATGAGAAAGTTTCTGCAATTGAATTTCCACACACAGAGCTTTTGGCTCCTGCCAATGTACATATAGGATGGGATGAACTTAGGAGAACTTGGAGAGGCTTTCGTCTGCTAAGGGATACTCTAACAAGCAAATAATATTGGATTACAGGATTCTAGATCTACATCTGGGACATCTTAAAAGTTAATGGTTGGACCGTGCTGTCCACCCTGGCAGCATGGTTCCTAATGACAAAGTTGTTCAACCGTGCTAGGTGCAGGTGGTTCTGATAGATCAACTGCAAAGATTTATCTGCTGTGCCCATACATCCCACCAACACAAACAAAGTTCAGTTTTTGTTTAGATAGCTGCAGGTATCAATGTTGGCCTCACTGCCCGGAGGAACCACAAATGGAGCCACATTGGTGATCTGTGGAGCATGAATGTGGGACAGCTCAACACGTGGAGGCAGAGTGTTTTGTACCCCCACCAGACCATTCTGGGGATGCTGAAAGGTTTTGGCACAACTGGCTGTCACTCCTGCTCAGGCACTACCCTGTTGATGTGATGTCACCCAGAAAGGACTCCAAAGCACCTGCAAAAGACACTATAAGGTCCAGGAACAGGAATAATCTAACACTTGACATACCCTCCCAGAATAAAACTAGCAAAGGAGGTGAAATGAAATTAACATGTGGTAAAGTCAGGCAAACCAGGAAAATATAGTTTAATAATTGATAATGATGTAGAGAAGCCTCTGCACTGAGACCTCAAACTGCGGTAGGTTTATGGGGAGGAGGGGATGGGAGATGGGGGTAGGGACAAGAAAGCTGTATGGATTGACCTCTCTCCCCCCTTGCCCCCTCCTTTTTCTTTAAATCCCCACCTAGTCAGGAGTGCTCATTAAGGATGGCTCCCGTTTCCCTAATTAGACTGCCCCCTTCTCTTCACAGGGCTCTAGACCTCTGCCATTCAGCAATAACAAGAATAACAAGAAACTCGTTATTTTACAACCTGGGCTGCGAAGGAGGGGTGAGAGGGAGAAGATGGCTTTGTGATGTGCTGCTTGAAGGAAAATGAGCTCAGAAAAACCTGGGTCGAGGGAGGAGTTGCTCCTGTTAGCAAGACCTTGTCTGCTCTTAAACACTGTGTTGCCCTCGTGTACATGCCCACACTAGAAGCAATGCTATAAGCAAAGGGGATTTGGTTTTCTTCCCCTTTTCTGCAGGTTGATTCTTGAAAGTTGTTTTTCTTCATAGCAATCACATGTATGTGCACTTTTTCCTGTGAAAAGCAAGCTTTAGGAACTCTGAGAAGCCATGAGTTATCCCAGCTCTGATCTTGGGAGGAGGAGGTAGTGGTGGCAATGGGATGCGCAGTGTGTTGATGTGCTCTATACAAGGCATTCATCAGCACAAGGAAGGCAGCGAGGGCTCGCCTCAGGGAGGGCAGCAGCTATAAGCTTCTTCTCAGTCTGGGTTTCCAAATTCACTTTTCCTCTTAGATGCTATGCTGTGCACACTCACCCAGCAGGAGAGCCCAGCAGCAGCACCCCAAGCACCCCAAGCGAGATGCTCACTTCTCTGCTGTACCACCTCACCACGACAGTGACAGTCCCTATGCAGCTTTGCCATCACCATCCTGCATCCCGTGTGGCCTTGGCTGCTGATCCCCCTTCTCTGGCTGCATCTCTCCAAAGCCTCCTCATTGGTAGATGTTCATTTCACAAAGCTGCTGTGAAAACATAAAAAAAGACCAAAAAACGACTCTTATTTTGTAGCCATCAAGTGAAGGTGGAGGGTGAGGGAAATGAGGGCTCCCTGATGGACTCCTTTGGATCCCCATTACAGGATCAAGTGCTGATCTTTCCCCTGGCTTATATGCTTTATCTAAATGTCATATTGTGTAGTCCCTATCCCAGAAGCAAGCATGCCAAGTCAGTGTGACCAAGCATGTGTTTAAGTGTTGTTCTGGATGAGGGAAAAATAATGCAATGCTCCCCACCTTGCAAAATCAGGCCCTCCCTGAGCATTTGGAATTCATTTTGTCAAAATCAGCTTATCATCTCCATAAATTGTCACAGACCCACTCTGTTTTGCAGAGCTAAACATTTCAACATTTTATCTTCTTTACCAATTAAACCATCTTTGCTCAATTTATGCCTCATTTAAAGAACTTATTACATCAGATATAAGGGGGGTTTATAGTTTGGTTTTAAGTCTCTTTCTCATACTCTCTTTAAGACTTGTCTAAGTCTTTCAAGATGTTCTTTCAAGCCCTCAGACCAAATTAAAACATCATTCACTGGAGCTTCAGCACTTAGCAATTTCTCACAGCTCTGGTAAATACTCTTTGAAATTCTTCCAGAGCAGAACAAATGCTAAATAGTGTCTGCCTTAACTTATACATTGACATTTGCAAGCACAAGTGTCCAAAGTTATGCCTCAAAAGTACATGCATGGATGTAAGCAACTGACCCTGATTTTTTCTGAGGTGACAAATGTCCTGTAACAATGTCCTGGAGGATTTATGATATCATTTACTTGGATTTTGCCTCTAAGCCTTTTACAAATGATGGGGTCATATTGTTTTCTAAATTCATGTTCATGCCTTAACTCAGTCACATCTGCTGATGGGTTCAGATTGTCCTGATTGTAAATAGACAAACAAATATGTATCTACTGGGACTGAGATTCACTCTGCCAAACCCTCTTCTCTTCCTCCCACAAAAAAAAATATCCAAAACTTAAAACCACTAAAAAATCCCCAGATTTAGAGCAAGGCAAATTGTTTCAGCTGAAACATAGTTTTCTCATGGTGGTTTTGTTTTGTGCCAAACCCCCAAAATTTGGGTCACCTGAAATATTTAGCAAATTCACATCAATTTTGCTGAATTATTTTGACTGAAAGAAAAGAAGCCTTGTCTACAGGGATGAGAAACACCCAACAACAACTTGCTTGCACCTTGGCCCAGGTGTCCCAGCAAGAAGTCCCAGCAGATCCATCAGATTTGAGAAAAATTGTTTTTCAGCCTTTGTTTGTGATTGACTTTGTCCTGCCAAGAGGCACTTAGTGAGGGTGTAGGCTGGAGAGAAGGCATGTTGCAGCTTCAGGGACTGAGCTGGTGAACCTCTTCCAACCCATGGAAACATTCAGCATGTTCAGGACTTTACATTTTCCTGCTGATAAAATACAGCTTTGCTTTTCCAATTACCCTCACCCTCCTGCCAAGAGAAGAACTTGGATGTTTTGTTTGTGCTGACCCCCCAGCTGAGGCCAGGAGATATCTTGGCCACAGCAGGAAGGAAGAGACTGTCCCAGATCACACATCTGGTTTTACATCTCCTCTCACTTCTCCTGTTTCAAGCAGAAACACATGGCAGGTACCTTTACAAGCACAGTATATCTTCATCTGTGTTGCACTTGGAGGGGAGCCCAGAACTTGCTTTCAAAGTCAGACTTGCTGGCTATACCAAGAATGGACATAGGAGTGTGGGAAGGACCTGATGTCCCTCATGCTGATCTGGAGGCATCAGTGTGGTTTTGCAGGGGCTAGTGGGTTAAAAGCATAATGTATTTGCATCTATGCCAGGACTGCTGTGGTAAAGTTGGGCAGCACAGCAAGACATGTTCCCTCGTGGTCACAGCCACTCCTGTGCCAGTCACACACTTTTCATTTTGTCCTTGGTCAGCTCGTTGATTATGTGTTGCAGTCAAGTCTGAGTGGGCTGGTCAGGATCGCAGCTGCTGGAGCAATAGACAGTCCCAGCCTCATGGAGGTGGAAGTGAGGGAGATCTTGGCTTCAGGCAACTGCAGGACTGGGGCAGGGTCATCCACACCAGGATGCCTGCCATGCTGTCTTTCACACCCATGAGCGCTATGATGGGGAGCAAGGCACTCCCAGCTGAGAAAAGGCAATTTGCAGCTATTCTGAGCAGTACTCATTGGATCCTGCTTGTGAAAACAAACAGAGAGGCATCCCTGGTTGCTGTTGACCAGCACTGCTGGGACAGCACAGGCAGCTTTATTTGTAGGGGAGGAGGATAGAGGGAAAAGCCCCAAGTTTTACCCCAGCCCTGTTTTGCTCCGTCTCAGCTGCCCCAGGGTGTATTGTCCTCCTTTGTCCCCTAGAAGCACGCGTGTCTGGTAGCACCATGGTTATTTTTAGGAGGATTTGGCCAGCATCCACAGTGGTGGTGGCTTTGGTGAGCCGGGAGAAGCAGACTTTTCTTTCTCTGCCTTTCAATGTTTGGAAACAGAGAGGCTGCCAAGGCAGCCCGTCTCCTGCTCTGCACTTCCAGCCTCTGGAAAGCATGAGTGAGCCCTGAAAAGCCTGGCAGTCCAACTAGGAGAGCCTGCCAGGCAGCAGGCAGCACCCTGCCAACACCAGTGGCACCTTGCCACCAGAAGCCAGGGGAAGCTGGAGCAGAGGGGATGGAGAAGGGGAAGCAACAGTGGAGGGAGAGGCTGGAAAACTGTACGGGTAGCCCTTGGGGACAGCCTTGTCATTTCCTGAGCCTGGCGCTCTGTATTTGGTATGGATGCAACCAGGGAGGGGGGCAGCACCCCACAGCTCTGACAGCACAGAGGCTGGAGTAGGGGGAGATGGAAAAGGAAGAGACAAGGGCTGCAACCCATCTGGGATTTATCATACATGTGTTTGAGATGGAATTGATCTTGCTCAGGGAAAGAAGACTGCTGGCAAAGGCTCAGGGACCAGAGCGACTTGCAAGTAACAATGCAGCTGGGCCAGGACACTTGTGGGGCTCCCCTGGCCTCCTGATCCCCCTGTAGGCAGCTCAGCACCTGGATAATGGCAAGAGGGAGACTTCACCTCTTATGGAGCAAAAAGCAAATCTAACAGGAGGCAGCCCACTCGGCCGGCTGACACTGCTATTGCTATTTTTCCCCCAACTACTCGAATCTCACCTCTGAATGAAAGCAATTGTTCTTTAAAAAATGAAGCAGGAGGCATATCTTTCTACCAAAAGCATTGCAGATACCCTGTGCCACAGCAGGGAGCACTTGGACCACCAGCAAGGCATCAGTGGCAGCTGGGACCAACGGACAAGTTGTTGAGAATCGTTAGCATCCATTTCACTGCACAGACTCTTGTGGCAAACCCACAGTGTCAGGCCAGCAGCCTCTCCACTCCCAGCTGCGTGCCAGGACAGGGGGTCCAAGGCAGCAGGCTGGAGCCCCTTTTTTCTCTCTAAGCTCTACTATTCCTGGCTCTGAGCCGTGCTGTTGCCAGAAAGGCAAAGGGCTCTTGTGTATGAGGAGAAGGGAGGAGGAAAAGAGGAGGTGTGAGCGTGCGTGCGAGTGTATGTGTGTGTGTGTTGGGGGGAGATGGAGACATCGGGTAAGAACAGACCAGCTTTCAGAGTTTGGCTAACACCCTCTCCAGCCTCTTACTCAGCATACACAGGGTCCCATGATCTGAGTAGCAGCCCCTCTCATGCTATTGTGTGTCTGACCTGCTTAAATAAACGGTGTTATTTTAAGCAAGGGCAGCCGAGCATTTGCTGAAGGTCCTTCTCTTTCTTGCTCCCTTTCTCCCATCCTCCTTCCCCCCCTTTCCTGCTGCTTCAGTTTCCCCTCCCACCCCACTTTCCTTTACACAGCGGGATTAATCCATCAAACCGAATGGGGGGGAGGAGGAGGGGCAATGAGCCCGCACTCCAGTGAGCACTGAAGAGGCCCCCATTCATGGGTCAACAAAACCACCGAGGACTCTTGGACTTAATCAGCCAAGGAGCGCTCCAGCCCTGCAGACAATTAACATCAAAGCAAGGCAGGAGAAAGAGGAGACGGGACAGCCAGGAAGCCTGGAAACCCATGTACAAACCTCGATTTAAAAGGGAGGGAGGTTAGGAAGGAAGTGGTGAGAGGGAGGATGCTCAGCATCATGTGAAGAAGCTGATTCGTGGCTGCCTTTGGGAGCGAGAAGCTGAGGTGTGAGGAGGAGGAAGGACTTGCTTGAGGCTCGTATGCAGGGCAGCAGCATGGCCTCACTGGGGGCAGGGCCTTGGTCTCCCAATTTCTGCCCAAATCCTCTTGCTGAAGCTGCCCTGGGGTCAGATCCCACACCATCAGCAGCTGGTGGATGTATTCCTTACACCAGCTGAAGTTTTATGAACATCAGTAGGACTAGGATTAAGAGGCAGCATGTGGCTAGGTGTTGCTAGCCTCCCACACCTCATTTTGAAGATTGTTTCCAACAGTCTTGTCACAGAATTGTCACAATCCACATAATTGAAAAAACTTGATAATACTTTATTATTACCTTTGGCCACTACATCAAAGACTGGGTGTGCCTAAGGGTAATATTCATATTTTGCCTTTGTAACAGATGGTCACTTGGCTGCTAATGTAAACTGGCAGCAGTCCCACTCAGTTTTAGGGAGTAACAGGGGCTCCATGGCAAGAGGAGGGACAACCAAGCCTGGAAACCATTCTTGCACTTGGAGCTTGGGGTTTATTTGGAGTTTCCTTTGGAAATAAAAGCAGCAAATTAAGTTGTATGTGAAGAGGGAGCACTGTGGCTGTGGAACCCCCCTATATGTTAGTGAGTTGAACCAAAAAAGAAGGGGGTGACACACTGCTAAGGGGAAGGGAAATGGTGAAGGAGGCTGCTGGGCAATTTTTCAAAACATTTGCTGCACACTTTCCCCCTTTGTGGGCCTCAGTCTGCAGAGATCTTTCCACACCTCAGGAGCACCATGAGGAAATGTTAGGCTACAAGTGAGCTGTTGCAACAGCAATTTACCATCTTCTTGAGTTACTGGGAGGGGGGCACTGAATGGAAAATCAGATTTGTGCCCAGCTTGCTGGTGTATTCCCTCTTCTCAACCCCAGGCTGTTTAGACATCTCATCCCTCAGAGCTCTGCAGCAGGTTATGCTGTTGCCAGCCTGCAGCTACAGCTACTGCGCTGAGACCTGACAGTCCATGCCAAAGCCTCAGCTCTGGTGAGGTTTGCATTACTCCCCCTCTACCATTGCATTAACACTAATGAAATGTCATTGAGGCCCTGGAGCCCTCCTGGAGGCAGCAGTGTCTGTGTGCACTGCCCAGTTAAAGCCTGGCACCTCAGGTGCTCAGTGAGCAGAAGACATGGAATGCACAGATGCTGCCCAGCAACTCCTCCATCAGTGCTTCCCTTGCCTGTGCTTGCCTGTTTGAACCAGCAACATCTCCAGGTCTGGGACTTCCTCCTGTAGTGGGAAAGTATAAATCCTTGGAGCTCAAAAGTTGGCATTGAAGTCCCAGTTGCCTAAAATATATGGGGGGGGGGGGGGGAGAAGGGGTGGCATGGTGCATCATGATAGTTAGGCTTAACTCCTGATTTGGAGGAGCTGGGTTTTCTAGCTCGTGGTTTTTAAGCAAATCATTTAGAGATACAATTCCACTATGGGTTGTGAATGGAAAACAGGGAAAATGGAATACTAAGACCAGGAAAAGCTGGGCAAAAATATTTCCAACATGAGCTACCTATTCTAGTTGAAAGATGAGTTTCTTATTGAGAAGAAGAGGAAGAAGAAAAGCTTATTGAATTGCTAGCTACCTCAATGAAGCACTCTTCTCATCCTGGTACTTACCCCAGAGTACATTACCCAATTCAGAGTAACTTCTGGAGCATTTTGAAAAGGTTTTACTATGTTTTTGAACATGAAAATGGTAGCTCCAACCTTCTCTATGCTCAAAGCACTAATCAACACAATAGCTTCACTATTCAGGGGCAGGCAGCTGACAAACTTCCCTGATATTGATCTGCAAAGCTTTGACTTGGGAATGGATAAGGGTAGAGGGACAGGGCTAAACACTTCCCTTCAAAAAGCAGGACCCTGAATGATGGGCTTGGACCAAGGTCATGGCCCTTGGCTGGGTTGAGCACAGGATCAAGCAGTGCATGGGATCTTGCAGATATAAGGGTTCCTCCCAGAGGGGTTGGGGCCACAGAGGCAGCAGGATAAAGGTCAGGCCCTGCTGTCTTGTGAACATGTAGGTGGCAGCCTGAGAAGGTCTGTGCAACTAGTTATTACCCATAGGAGAAAGGGCAACTTGAAAGCACTCCCCATTTCATGCCACTAAATTTTCCCATTTTGGGGGTTGCTCTGGCAGGGTTTGGCTGCTCTGACAGAGTTTGGTAACCATGCAGCATCACTGCATGGATGAGTTCAAGCGTGGGCAGTTGTCACCACCATGGACTCACTGGTGGCAGGCAGACAGGCAAGGAGGAGACAAGGGAGCAGCAGCCCAGGGGAGCAGCTCTCCATATATCAGGTACATCTTAATTGCAACTGTCTGGTCTCAAGGAAGAACAGGAAGGGAAGCAGTGGGCCAGCCTTGTCTTCTGTTCCATGCACTGAACTTTTGGGCTCCCTTTTGCTTTCTTCTACCCACTCCCTTTTGCTCAGGCAGAGCCACCCACACACTCATACCATACTTGCTCTCACTTTTTCATTTCGTCCTGCCATGGCTCTTCTCCAAGAGCCTGAAGCGTTTCTTGAGAGAGGGAAAGGGGGAGCTGGGGTTGCATGGAGGTAAAACACTGTGTAGTGCATTCCCTCACCTTCCTCCTCCTCCTTCTCCTCTGTGTTGTCTCCTGAGCATCTCTCCCTTTTCCTGAGCAGGTACCTGAAGAAAATGACCCTGTCAACAAAACCCCAGCAGGACTGGCCTTTGGTCTTGCTCAGGCAGCTGGTTCCCATTAAATGTTCTCAATCACTGAGAATTCTTTCTCTCTCATCTGAAATATTTTATTATTGCTTTTCCTCTCTTTCAATTTCCTAAGGAGAAAAGAGGGAGTTTGTGTATGTGTGTGCAGTGAATTAAATAAAGAATTTAGTGCTCGATCTTATCATGCCCAGGTGGAAGGCTGTGCTTTAGCCAGCTGCTATAACATTTATTTCCACTTATGCACCCACTGAATTATTGCTTATCTCTCCATTCCCCTGCTGCCTCAGGTAGAGTCCCTGAGGACAAGAAAGGGCACTGTTTCTCTGAGCAAAAGCCCCTCCATCTGCTTAGTTGCAGCTAAGGGAGGCCAAGATTTAAACTGGGTTGCTTTACCCACACTGGGAGGCTGAGAAGGCTCATAGGAGAACCTGAGAGCTGCAGCATTCTGGGTTTGCCCAGGTGCCACTGGTTTTGGTTGAGCAGAGGAATTACTTGATTGGACAGTTTGTCAGTATACTCTCTCCTGTACTATCATATGTAAGACCATTGTCTGGTGACACATGCAAGACTAATATCTGGGCTCTGCCTAAATCCAGTGAGGACAGATAGGCCCATCCAGATGGGGACTGGTCCCAGTGTAAGCCCCTCCAGTGAAACACACCTGAGGAAGCTGAGCATGGGTGACTTGGGTGCTGTGCCAGTGAAGACTGAAGAAAAA